>CM075977.1:328281741-328496741 GCA_038087875.1 Malacoraja senta | reverse complement strand
AATGAAAATGTGGTTTGAGAAATGTGCTTGGTTTGAAAATGAAAATGTGGTTTGAAAATGTGGTTGGTTTGAAAATGAAAATGTGGTTTGAAAATGAGCTTTGAAAATTAAAATGTGGTTTGAAATGTGGTCTGAAAATGAAGTTTGAAAATGTAAATGTGGTTTGAAAGATCAGACTGTGTTTACTGCAAACGTCCCGCTCATTCCTTGATGTAGTGGACAGGTTGTGTTGAACAACGAGTAATTTCCAGTGAGTGCAGAGGAAGTGTTGCTGACTGCGGAAAGCCCACAGTGGAGAAGCTGCGCTGAGCTGTCTGAGTATTCAAAAAAGTTTACTGCCATATATACGGTGTGTGTGTGTGTGTGTGTGTGTGTGTGTGTGTGTGTGTGTCTGTGTATGTGAGGTGGAGTGTGTCTGTGTGTGTGAGGTGGAGTGTGTCTGTGAGTGTGAGGTGGGTGTGTGTGTGTGTGAGGTGGAAGGTGTTTGTGTGTGTGAGGTGGAGGGTGTGTGTGAGGTGGAGGGTGTGAGGTGAAGGGTGTGTGTGAGTGTTCAATAAATAACAAATAGTACAATTAATATCTATATAATTAAAAGTCTAAACTTGACAACTTCCTGTTTGCACGCTATATTGATTTTAGAAAACGCACTACCACTTAAGTATGGCCATCTTACTCAGACTCCCCCTCCGCTCATCAGGTGCAGAGGATTTTTCCCATTGATGAAAAATAAAAGAGTTATTAGTGTTTTAAAAATGTTGAGATTCTCTCTCCTGTCAATCACCGCAATGAAGGCCACGCCCCTTCCGGGAGGTGGGGGAGGAGCTATAAAACCCGGAATTCTGGATGTGGATCTGTTGCTGCAAGATGGTGAGCGAGAGGTCACGACTCTCAGTCTTAGCTGCGAATCAACTGAACACTGAATTCTACTGAACTGTGAGTGTGGTGTTATGTGCCAACCTTGTCTACTGACCTGTGAGTGCCCTTAATGTGGTTTGAAAATGTGGTTGGTTTGAAAATGTGGTTGGTTTGGAAATGTGGTTAGTTTGAAATGTGGTTGGTTTGGAAATGTGGTTGGTTTGAAAATGTGGTTGGTTTGAAAATGTGGTTGGTTTGAAAATGTGGTTGGTTTGAAAATGTGGTTGATTTGAAAATGTGGTTGGTTTGAAAATGTGGTTGATTTGAAAATGTGGTTGGTTGGAAAATGTGGGTGGTTTGAAAATGTGAGTGGTTTGAAACTGTTAGTGGTTTGAAAATGTGGTTGGTTTGAAAATGTGGTTGGTTTGAAAATGAAGTTTAAAAATGAAAATGTGGTTTGAAAATGAAGTTTGAAAATGAAAATGTGGTTTGAAAATGTAGTTTGATAATATTATACAAATATGATATTATGTTTGCTGATTCAGCTTTTATCTGCATTGCTTCATCCAATACATCTGCTGGGATATTATAATGATCTTTGTATATTTTTTCAAATAGTCACATATTTGAAAATATTTAAAATATTGATTATTTCCCAGTTTATATTTTATTTGTAGTTGTTGGAATGATAGTAATTTTCCAGTTTCATACAAGTCACTGAACGTCTTAAATGTAGAAATACCATCCACGGAAGGTATTAGAAGGGACTGGGAACAAGAATTAGCTATTAAAATCTCAAAGGAAAGGTGGAATGAACATTTATTAAACGTGCATAAATGTTAGATTAATGTAAGACACACTTTAATACAATTTAAATTTTACATAGATTATATTATTCCAAAACTAAAATTAATAAAATTTTCCCAAATGTATCATCCATTTGTGATAAATGTCAATCTCAAGAAGCTACTATAGCACACTCATTTGTTTTTTGTACAAAAATTCAAAAATTTTGGATTGAAATTTTGGAAATCTTTACAAAATTATTTAAAATAAAACTGATACCAAAAGCAGAATGGATTATCTTTGGAACAACGGAAGATAGTCCTGAACTAAATGTGTTTCAAAAGAAATTAATAGACTATGGGTTAATAACTGGAAAAAAGTTAATCCTAAAATTCTGGAAAAACGCTCCAATACCAACTATAAACATGTGGATTTCAAATATGTTCGAAACATTACACCTAGAAGAGATGAGACTCCTCCTGGCAGGTAAACCAGATCACTTCCACCTGACGTGGTCTGCATTCATAGAATTATTACAAGTATAGGGTGCAAAAGTACTTTAAAAAAAAACTGAGGTCAGGTAAAGGGGGATGAAAGCTGGAGAGTTGGTATATCGCATTTGCGTGATGTGTATAACAAAGTATTTGTTTTTCCCTTTTTCCCCTTTTTCTTTGTTCTACTTCTTTAGGGTCTATCGCTTAGTCCTTTCTTTTTAATTTCTTTCTTATAGTGTCTTTGTTCTTTCTTGTTGTCACGTTTTTACACCTTCACTATTTTTCTTCACTTTCTCTTTTTTCTTAATCTTTACTTTTCATTTTTATTAGTGTAAAAAATGATGGAGTACATTAATTGTAATAATATATATGTGATGAGTACTAATGCAATTGGTTGTAATGTAATGTTCTTCTAATAAATACAAATAAAAAATAAAAACAAATTAAAAAAATGTAGTTTGAAAATGAAAATGTGGTTTGGTTTGAAAATGTGGTTGGTTTGAAAATGTGGTTGGTTTGAAAATATGGGTGGTTTGGAAATGTGGGTGGTTTGAAAATATGGGTGGCTTGAAAATCTGGTTGGTTTGAAAATGTGGTTCGTTTGAAAATGAGGTTGGTTTGAAAATGAGGTTGGTTAGAAAATGAGATTGGCTTGAAAATGAGGTTGGTTTAAAATGAGGTTGGCTTGAAAATGAAAATGTGGTTTGAAAATGAGGTTTGAAACTGAAAATGTGGTTTGAAAATGAGGTTTGAAAATGAAAATGTGGTTTGATATTGAGGTTTGAAAATGAAAATGTGGTTGGTTTGAAAATGTGGTTGGTTTGAAAATGTGGTGGTTTAAAAATGTGGTTGGTTGGAAAATGTGGTTTGAAAACGAAAATCTGGCTTGAAAATGTGGTTGATTTGAAAATGAAAATGTGGTTTAAAAATGTGGTTGGTTTGATAATGAAAATGTGGTTTGAAAATGAAGTTTGGAAATGAAAATGTGGTTTGAAAGATCAGACTGTGTTTACTGCAAAACTCCCGCTCCATAATGTAGTGGGCAGGTCTTGCTGAACAACGCGTAATTTCCGGTGAGTGCCGTGGTCGTGCTGAATGCGGACGTTTTGAGGAATGCCCATAGTGGAGAAGCCGCGCTGAGCCGTTTGAGTATTCAAAAATGTTTACAGCCATATATATGATGTGTGTGTGTGTGTGTGTGTGTGTGTGTGTGTGCGTGTGTGTGTGTGTGTGTGAGTGTGTGTGTGTGTGTGTGTGTGTGTGTGTGTGTGTGTGTGTGTGTGTGTGTGTGCGTGTGTGTGTGTGTGTGTGTGTGTGTGTGTGTGTGTGTGTGGCATTTGTGTCTGTGTGTGTGCCGTGGTGTGTGTCTGTGTGTGTGTTGTTGTGCGTGTGAGTGTGATTGTGGTGTGTGTGATTGTGGTGTGTAAGTGTGTCTGTGTGTTAGTGTCTGTGTGAGTGTGTGTGACGTGGAGTGTGTGTGTGTGAGGTGGAGGGTGTGTGGGTGTTAGGTGGAGGGTGTGTGGGTGTTAGGTGGAGGGTGTGAGTGTGTGAGGTGGAGGGTGTGAGTGTGTGAGGTGGAGGGTGTGTGAGTGTTCAATATATAACAAATAGTACAAATAATATAGTCTTTTGCAGTTCAGAGCTTATTCGCTACGTTTAATAGCCTGATGACTGTCAGGAAGAAGCTGTTCCTGAATGAGTCTCTGAGTGCATGTGTGTGTGATTGCATGTGTGTGTGAGTGCATGTGTGCACTCTGCTTGAAATGCTGTGTAATTGGTTTTGATGGCCTGCACACTGCTTGGAGTGCTGTGTGTTTGGACTTGTTGCCTGCACCCTGCTTGGAGTGCTGCGAGCTTGGACGTGCTGCCTGCTCTCTGCTTAGAGTGCTGTGAGGTTGGACTTGTTGCGTGCAATCTGCTTGCTGTGAGGTTGGACTTGCTGCCTGCAATCTGCTTGCTGTGAGGTTGGACTTGCTGCCTGCACTCTGCATGGAGTGCTGTGAGGTTGGACTTGCTGCCTGCACCCTCCTTGGAGTGCTGTGAGGTTGGATTTGCTGCCTGCACTCTGCTTGCTGTGAGGTTGGACTTGCTGCCTGCTCTATGCTTGAAGTGCGGTGAGATTGGATTTGCGGCCTGCACTACGCTTCGAGAGCTCTGAGACTGGATTTGCATCCTGCACTCGCTTCCAGTGCTGTGAGATTGGATTTGCAGGCCTGCACTGAATGATGACTTTTGAGGTAAATTGTCTTTTTTTTTTTGTTAAACTTTGACCACTCAATCTCACTATATTAAAATTGTCTTTTTTTAATCAACAGCAAAGAGGCATCAAGAGGCAGTGAGCAGCAGAACACAACAAGAGACACAACAAGAAATAACTTAATAAATCTCTTCTTTAACATTTAAATTGTTGTTATATTTTAAGTCATTCAGATTTTAAACTTTAATAAATCCTTTTTCCACTTGCAATGCCTGTGCGTTCTTCATCACAATGGGAACCTAATAGGCAGAATGGGGGGGAGGTTGAGGGGAGATGGACTGAATGCGTGTGGAGGAGGGGAATGGCAAGCAGCAGAGTGGGGGGATGAAGGGAGGAAGGGTGACTGAGTGAACTGCCACCACACCAGCCGTGAGTGACTGCACTGCCAGCCCACCAGCCATGATTTAATGAACTGCCAGCCCACAACCCATGACTCACTGAACTGCGTCCGAGAATCCATTCAGTCCATAATGTCCATACTAGGGAAACCAGTCCCTTCAGCCCATACTAGCGCTGCAGAGATCCACGCAAGGATAGACTTTCCTCCTTCATTGCTGTGATCTGTGAAAAAAGATGATGATGTCTAAAATTGATTGTCCAGCCTCTCCCCCTTCTCTCTCACAGTCTGTTACCTGTTTTCGGCAGAATTTCTGGCAGTTTCTCAGCTGCCAGCCCACCAGGCCTGAGTTACTGAGCTGCCAGCCCACCATGCCTGAGTTACTGAGCTGCCACACCTGAGTGACGGAGCTGCCAGGCCTCAGTGACTGAGCTGCCAACCCAAGAATCTATTTGGCCCACAATGTCCATACTAGCCCTCTGGAAACCAGTCCCTTCAGCCCACAACACCCATGCAAGCGCTCCAGAAAGCCCCCCCCCTCCCCACCCACTGGCCAGCAATATTGGAATTGGTGGTGAGGTGGAATATTGCCTTGGGGGACCAGCCCTCCCATGTGAAGCTGGAACCTAACGGGTCCCACTTAGTCTAGTCTTATACTAAAACTCTTCCCTTTGTTCTTATGTCTGTGGACCATAGAAACATAGAAACATAGAAAATAGGTGCAGGAGTAGGCCATTCTGCCCTTCGAGCCTGCACCGCCATTCAATATGATCATGGCTGATCATCCAACTCAGTATCCTGTACCTGCTTTCTCTCCATACCCCCTGATCCCTTTAGCAACAAGGGCCAGGGTTGTGTCAGCTTTCTGTCAATCTCCTTAATTCCTATCTTCTTCCAAACACTAGGCCACAGCCTTCCCATTTTCACACATGCTACTGACATTTTCCCGCGGACGCGATAAATATTTTCCTGTTGCATTTCAACCTGTATTTCCCAAGTTACTAATATTTCAAAAACAGTTAAAAAAAATTAAAGTTCTTCAAGCTCACTCATTTGAAGAATAAAATTCCGACTGATGTCACAATCCACTCGCACACTCCTGGCACGAGGGCCACTCCAGCACTCCAACCCGCTCGGCACCGCTGGGATCCCTCGCCCACTCCCTCTCTACCCCCCTCCCCGACTCTACAACCCTCTCTCTAACCCCATCTGAGACAAGTTCTCTGGAAACTTTCAAGATAGCAGAGTCAGGGATATGATCACATTGAATGGCAGTGCTGGCTTGAAGGGCCGTATGGCCTACTCCTGCACCTATTGTCTATTGTCTATTGTCTATTGTCTGTTGTCTATTGTCTATTGTCTATTGTCTCCCTCTCTACCCCCTCACCTCCACCTCCCTCTCTACCCCCTATGAGTGGCACTCCAGCACTCCAACCCGCTCGGCCCCGCTGGGACCCGTTTGGCCCCGCATGCTCAGCTCTGCTCGGCCCTGCTCAGCTCGGACCCACTATGCCCAGCTCCATCGGCTCCACCTGAAGAGGTGAGGGAGGGATTGGGTGAGTGGAGGAGAGGAAAAAATCCTGGGGAGTTGAGGAAGGAGAGTTGGGGGATTGAGGGAGAGGAGGGGGCAGGGAGAGTTGGTCAAACATCTACAATCCCTCTCACACCCCCTCCCTCTCTACCCTTTCTTCCCCTCACTACCCCCTCCCTCTCTACTCCCCCTGGCCCCTCTCTACCACCCTCCCTCTCTACCCCCCTCCCTCTCTACCCTCACTCCCCCCACTCTAGCCCCCTCCCCGACTCCCTCCCTCTCTCTAACCCCCTCCCCTCCTTCTCTACTACTTCCCCCTTCTTCTACCCCCTCCCTCCCTAACTACACCCTCACCCTCCCGGTCTACCCCCTCCCTCTCTGCCCCCTTCCCTCTCTCCTACCCATCCCTGTCTATGCCCTCCCACTACCCCCTCCCTCTCTAACCCCCTCCCTCTCTACCACCACTCCCTCTCTGCCACCCTCCGTCTTTCCGTCACTATCACCCCTCCCTCTCTCCCTCCACAACCCCTCCCTCTTCCACCCTTCCCTCTCTACCCCCTCCCTCTCGCTCTCTACCCCATTCACCTTCTCTCTCATTGCCCCCCCTTTCCTTCTCTTCCCCCCCTCTCTACCCCCCATCCCTTCTCTACCACCCCTCCCTCTCGAGGGAGTGATGTGTATTGGGACCTATGGGTGAGTGGTGGAGTATTGCGTTCAGGAACCAGCCCTCATCTGTAACTTTGCGCAACCCCCCACCCCTCCCTCTCTAACCCCTCCCCCTCCCTCTCTACAAGCCTCCCCCTCTCTACGCTCTCCCTCTCTACCCCCTCACCTCCCTCTCTACCCCTCCCCCTCCTCTTCCCCCTCTCTCTCTACAACCTGTCCATCTCTGCCCCCCCTCCCTCTCTGCACCCCTTCCCTCTCTGCCCCCCTCCCTCTCTGCCCCCCCCTCCCTCTCCCCCCCTCACTCTCTACCACCACCCCCGCTCTAACCCCACTCCCTCTCCAAGGAGTGGTGTGTATTGGCACCTATGGGTGAGTGGTGGAATATTGCATTCGGGGACCAGCCCTCCCCTGTGATGCCGTGCCCCCCCTACCCCTCAATCTCTACCCCTCCCTCTCCCTCTCAATTCCCCCTCCCTCTATCCTCTCCCTCTCTACCTCCCTCCCTCTCCCTCTCTACCCCCCTCCCTCTACCCTCTCCCTCTCTACCCCCTCCCTCTCCCTCTCTACCCCCCTCCCTCTCCCTCTCTACCCCCCTCCCTCTCCCTCTCTAGCTGCGCCTGCACAGTTGGGGGCTATGTGTGAGTGGATCGGGTGGATGGGGGAAAAGGAGCGAATGAATAATATTAATATAATATCAAGGGGGAGGGGGGTTAGTGTGTGTGTGTGTGGGGGGTGGTTTGTGTGTTTGTGTGATGCCGCAGGCAACCCCCCCCCCACACACAACCACGCGTTGAGGGGATGGGACCCAATGGGTCCCATTTGACCTAGTTAATTATAATATTAATATAATATCAAGGGGGCGTGGGTTATTATGTGTGTGTGGGGGGTGGTTAGTGTGTGTGTGTGTGACGCCGCAGACCACCCCCCGCAACCGCGCGTGGAGGAGACGGGACCTAATGGATCCCACTTGATCTAGTTCCTATTATATCTTTCCCCTCTCACCTTGAACTTGTGCCCCCTAGTTATTGATTTCCCTACTCTAGACTCCATCTACTTTCCTACTTTTAATCATGTTTTTGCCTCTCACCAGCTTATGATGCCTTCATGTTTTCTGCCTTCATGGCAAGATTGATCAGTAGCCATCAGACCAATGCAGTCTGGAGTTCCATTCTGCTGAGCATTTCTTGATTTATATGTGTGTCAGGAGTTATGGGGCGAAGGCAGAAGAATGGGGTTAGGAGAGAGCGATAGATCAGCCATGATTAAAAGGCAGAGTAGACTTGTTCTGCCTAATTCTGCTACTATCCCTTATGACCTTATGACCTTATGGGCATTGCAGGGTTTCTTCAGAGGTGTCCCAGTAGTAAAGATAATATTTCTGCATACCAATGATCTATACAATTAGATTAGAAACTGCAGAGTTAATTTTATACATGTTGCATAACATTAGTGATGGACTTTGTCACCCCTTACCACCAGTTTGGGTGGCTCAAATGCATCTACTGATTGAAATTCATAGCAGCTATTGAAAACTAATTTGCTTTTTCTCTCTCACTCTCACTGTTCTGATGAAGGGTCTCAAACTTGAAACATGAAATGCTACTCTTTCTAAAGATGCTGAGTGTTTGCAGCATTTTCCTTTTTTTTCAGTCTGCCAATGGTCATTTTTGGGTTTCTATTATAGGGCAAAGTTGATTTGCAGCATCCGAAAGCTACCTTGCACCAAAGGAAGCCATCGATTCTGCAAAGGCATGTGCTCTCTCCACCTGACATGAGAGTTAAACATAGTCAGCTTTCTTTTATTAGAGATCATCAACAACCTCATTCATGCAACATTCAATGGCAAATACAGACATTTGATTTTTTTTAAACTAGCTGCAGAGTGGAAAGTTATTGATGCATAAAAGTCCATTGCAACTGTCACCTTGGCAACAATTGGTAAAGCAGTTTCCCATTGTCAGATACAGCCGCAGTGGCAAAATTATGGAAGACATATTTCTTCCGTATTATTCCTTGCAGGAGCAAATAAAAGTAGTGTGGCAGCTGCAGTAACAATGTTTTGTTAGACATTTGTCTTACATATTATTCTTTAGAACATCAAGCAAAAGCAATGTTCCTTGTAAACAATAGTGGACATGGCCTTCTCCCTTCTCTTCTTCCCTTTACCAGTAGAACCTTCTGCCATGTTCCTTCTCCCAGTTGTTCTGTTTTGGAAGAGATATGATTCACAATGAAGCATATATGAGTTTAGAAGGCTAAAAGGCAGCGTAGGTCCAATCATTAGCCTTCATTGGATTCTTCTGCAATTTACGCTAAATTTAATAAGCAACAATCCTTTGCAGCATTGTAAGAAGAAGAAGAAGAAACCAACCAACAATCTCAAGTAATTGGTACTCCATTCAACTAGCATCGCTGAGGGATCTCTCCTGTCACTGTGAACTGTAAGAATAATGGAACATGTTAGCTGAGGTTGGGAGCTGCAAAATGGCAGCATTAATGTCACGTAATGGTTGCACACTGAATGCTCTCAAGATCCACCCGCACTATATGTTTCTGACAGACTGACACTGCAAGTGCACCAATAGGACATCAGAATAACTCCTGCCACCTATGTGCAATTATGTTGCAGACTATTTTGTGCTTTTAAGGCAGCAGTTCCCTCTCTTGGGTTTGCAATCCATTTAAGCTTCTCACAAATTAAAAAAATGACAGTGCACTGACACTTGTCAGGCATGGTAATGCATATTTGTGATATATTGCCTGCACGTTGACTGCTTGATTTTGGATGACAGAAAATGTCAGTGTTCAATTGGGATCATGCTCAGGAAACACACTGAGCAAAGTGCTTTCAGAGCATTCCGAAATCTCAGTACTCAGTCCAATTTTACCCTTGTTGGTTTGTGTTTAGAGTTTTACCTTTGTACAATTTACTATACAATGTGAATAGTATAACCAGGTTTAAAGGTTGCTTTCAAGCTGTGTATAAAAATTACTTTTCAGCTTCACTTTGAATATTTAAAAATTCTTAATGTTAAATTATTCTGCAATATTCAGGTACAAGCTTCAAAATCAATATTTGCATACATATTGTCAATCCAGACACGTTATTCTGCACATGATCTGAGAACTAAAGAGTTATCTTACCAATATTCCCAACAGCACTCCATGTTTATGATTATCCATGCATCATAATATCTGTACCAAAGGATAGATTAAACTGTCTTCATCTAATATTCCTCCCTGCGTTTAGAATTTTGATCTGATTCCCCGGCTTAGATGTGTGTGGCCGTCTGAGGTTTGCAATTCAAACTAGAATTTTTTTCAGCTTTTGTGAATTCATATTCATGTGCATATTGCAACATCTTAAAAGATTTCCCTCATTCAAACATCAGCTTTGCAATTGGGTTGGAAGGCTTCCTTCGGAGCTAAGTTTAATCAATCCTTTGCTGATATAATTATTAATATTTAACATTCCTTTGAATTTTACATTATCAATAGCCCTTCTCCTTTGGTGCTTTCAATTCTTTAGGTCACTTTTGAACACAAGAGCTTAGCTATACAGCTCATTATCTTCAGTGCTGTTATTGCTCTGAGTCACACTTCAGCACATAAGAG
Source organism: Malacoraja senta (assembly GCA_038087875.1). NCBI lineage: Eukaryota > Metazoa > Chordata > Chondrichthyes > Rajiformes > Rajidae > Malacoraja > Malacoraja senta. The sequence continues at coordinate 328,486,200 of CM075977.1, read as the reverse complement.
GGTTGCTAATTCAGTTTTTCATTGAATGAGCCAGAGCAACTTTAGAATCTGAAAACCGAGAATTATTTTTGTCCTTCAGAAAACTATTTTCCATGAACATGTTTTAACCTTGTTGGTCCACATACCCACATAAATGTAATGATACTCAGCAATGTGAGACAACCCGTTAATTCAATGTAAATGCTTTATTCAGAGGCCTGAGAAGTCCCTGCTAATCCTGCCCCATGAGGAATGTTAATACATTGCCCTGGCGAGCCAGCAATTGTCGTCTTTATTTCACTGATGAGTCTCTTGACCCATAGGATAAACATGCAGTAGCCAATCAGAATCCCAGCTACACCATAGAGTCATTGTTGAGTTTCTGCTGTTGGAATAACCAAAGTCACACACCGTGATTAAGATCCAAAGACTTTATTAACGTTACAGCATAGGTAACTTCATCTTAGCACGTTACTCTAAAAAGTGAGAGAGAAAGGCAAGGAGACTTTCTGTTAAACTAGTGGGCGTAGCTACAAAGTATGACTCATAACATGCAATTGATCATAGCTATTGATAATAAGCTGGAGGAAAGTCAAACATAGCCCGGGTACTTCATGGTGGGCTTGCAAACACGACCAGCACATGTGCGATAAAGACCATCTCCATTTTTCCCCACCGGGGACAGAGCCGGTGGCTTCACAGGTGAGAGAGACTGAACCAGCATTCCCAGTGAAGAAACAGGAGACTGTAACGCAGGCGGAGAGGGTGTCACTACTGGCAAAGCAGCCATTGCAGAAGCGGGTTGATGTGCTGGTGTAGGCGGATTAATGCTGCTGGACACGGACGGAAGTACACTTGTACGGTCGGAACAGTACGGTGGTGGAGCTGGCTCATTTGCAGGCAAGATATGTTGTCTGTTATGCTGTAGGTGCCGCAATCGGCACTGACCAGATATGAGCGTGGCTCAGAAACAGTTCCTGATATTACATCGATACGGTCATGGCATTTGTCAGTCTGCAAACGAACCACCTGCCCCTTGGTTAATGGTGGCTGTGGCCTACTTGTTTTGTCATACCACTGTTTTTGAATGTCACACTTTTGTTGTAACCTGGACTGGACTTCCGATGGTGGAACCACCTGTGGGACCAATGCCTGATCCGCCACAGGCACCGTGGCTCGTGTCTGCCTCGACAATAAACGTTGAGCAGGTGAACCCAAAATAGGGTCACGGGAGATGTTGCGTAACGAGTAGATCCAGGAACACATCGGAATTAGCTCTGTACGAATTTTCCATGAGCTGTTTGGCATTCTTGACAGCCTGCTCAGCTAGTCCATTTTACTGTGGATATTCAGGGCTGCTGGTAATGTGGCGAAAATTCCAGCATGCAGCAAATTCCTTGAAGTGTTGGCTGGTAAACTGCCGTTATCAGATAACAGTATGCCCGGAGCTCTGTGGACTGAAAAATGGCGAGCAAACTTAAAACCACCCCGCGAGAAGTGGGGCTGCTAAGAAAATCAATGTCAAACCATCCTGAATACGAATCAACGAGTACCAGGTATAGCTTGCCATGCCACTCAAATATGTCAGTTGCCACTGTAGACCACTGGAGTGCAGGAACCGGAGGTGAAAGAAGTGATTGCTTTTGTTGGTGAGGTGCCAAGCTGTTGCACACTGCATAGGACGCCACATTCTCGGTGAAGTATTCGGCCATGCCAGGCCACTAAAACATGTTTCTTGCCCCGAGGATGGTGGCTTCAGCACCTGGGTGCCCTGCGTGGACAGCGTTAAAATACTTGCTGTGCAGCTAAGCAGGGACCACAGCCTTGTGTCCTTTTAAAATAATGCCATCCTGCAGCACTAGCTCATCACGGACGGCAAAGAAAGGCCAAACTGCCAGCGGAACATTGTAGTGTTTATCTGGCCAGCTGCGCTTAATGATGGAGCCAAGCGACCGTAGAGTACTGTCAGCAGCAGTGTGGGCAACCAAATCCTCCACACAGGATGAGGGAATAAAAGACACAGTCATTTCGACAAATTCATCATGCGGCGAGGACGGACCCTCATGGGTCTTCTGGGATGCACGCGAGAGTGTGTCAGCCAGGTGCATATCCTTACCACATTTGTAGATCAGAACAATGTCATATTTTTGAAGCTGCAGCAGCATCCGCTGTAGGCGCCCTGGAGAGGCATGAATCGGTTTGTTAAACATGCTGATCAGAGGTTGGTGGTCAGTTTCAATCGTGACCGTATGTCCGAAGATAAAGTCGTTAAATTTCTTGCAGGCGAAAACAACTGCCACATCCCTTTCTCAATTTGGGCATATCGTTGTTCTGTGTCAGTCATAGTGCACGAGGTAAAGGCAACAGGCTTATTGCCGCTACCATCATTTTGCAGACATGCTGCGCCAAGTCCGTGTTGTGGAGCGTCACAAGTCAGTGTGACCGGTCGTTTTGGATCAAAGTAAGCGAGAGTAGGAGCACAAGACATCTGCTGCTTAAGAGCGTCGAACGCCCACTGCTGTTGCTCGTGCCAGGTCCAAGCAGTGTCTTTGTGTGTAAGCTGGCGCAACGGGGCTGATATTTCACTGAAGTCCGGAATAAATATGCTCAAGTAGTTAACCATGCCAAGGAATCTCTGCAAACTGAGCATGCCTGTGGGTGCAGGGAGCTCATTGATAGCACTGGTTTTCGCTGGATCAGTTTTTAGGCTGTCTTTAATAAACACATGGCCTATGTATTTCACCTCACTTACCCTGAAATTGCATTTTTGAGGGTTCAGCTTGAGGTTGATGGCTTTGGCGCGATCCAGGACCTTTGCCAGATTAGCATCGTGTTCTTCGACATTTCATCCCGCAACAAGAATGTCATCCACTACAATGGAGCATGGGTAGCCTGCAAACAACTGCTCCATAGCTTGTTGAAATACTTCATTAGCGGAGCTTATGCTAAAAGGCATGCGAAGAAATCTGTAACGCCCGAACGAAGTGCTGTTAGTGGTTAACTTGGAGGAGTTGTGTTCCAGCGAAATCTGCCAGAATGAACACTTGGCATCTAGTACTGTGAATACAGTTGCCTCAGCCATCTGCGCTGCAATCTCGTCCACAGTGCGCATGAGATAGTGAGGTTGTTTAATGGCTGTGTTTAAATCCATAGGATTAAAAAAATCCGTATTTCATCTTTATTCTTCTTTGTTGCCACGACCATGGTGGAAAACCAATCCGAGGTGTCAGCGACGGGAGCAATCACACCTAGAGACACCATTCTGTTAAGTTCACTTTGAACACGGTCCCTCATAGAATGGGGAATCTTATGAATTGGACGAACAACTGGAATCACCTCAGGGTAAATGGTAATTTTGTACCTAACAGGCAACCTGCCCAGCTTATCATCAAACAAAATCTTGAATTGTGTCAGGATTTGTTGGCTAAAGTCACAGGCTTTAGTCAGATGACAAACAGAAGGGCTGAAAGAGACAAGACCCATGTCTTGACATGTGTTGGCACCCAGTAGAGATGGCACATTCTCACGAACTACATAGAAACTCAGGTTGTGGACACGTGGGTTAAGACAGCAGCGTAGCTCAACTTGACTGATAGGGTGCACTGGACCTCCTGCAAATGGAATAAGGGAGGCAGCCGTTGGAGTGACAGTCTCTGTTTTTCATAACTATTTAAACACAGCTAAACAGATCATGTTACATCTAGTGCCTGTCAACCTTCAGATAAAAGTTCTTGCCATTAACGAGCAAAGCGTCCTTGGGGTCTAGTTGTTTGTGCATTAAATCAGACAAGAAATGTACATCGGAGTCAAAACCTTCACCAGCAGCCTGCAAATCTGTGGGAGCTGGTTGAGAGCATTCTGAGAGCAAGTTTTCACAGCCAAGTGAATTAACAGATTGTCTTGTTTGAACTCTGTTGCTACGTGAACTACAGCATTTGAAGAAATTATTTATTTTGTTGCAAAATCAACATAATTTTCCATACGCAGGGCAACGGTCATGAACAGCAGCATGTGACCCCCACAGTTAATGCAATTGTCTATTAATCTCATGATAGAGGTATCAGGCACTTGAGGAGAATGGCGAGAGATTTGATAAGACATACCGGCAACATTAATTTCATGACCAGCAGAGTGTCCTAAAACTTTTGTATGAGTGTCAGCCATTTCAGCAATGTGACAGCGGTTTTCAGCAGTCTCTAGAGTAAGCTCAGCATCCTGCAGTAACTCGTCGCATTATTTATCATTGCGGACTCCATAAACCAGACGGTCATGGACAAGGCTATCACATATATCCTTGAAATCACATCGATTGGCAATGTGCTTCAATGCACTGACATACATCTCCATGGCTTCAGGAAAAGAACAAATGCCTCTCCATGACCAAGTTAGTACTCACATAACTGTTGGAATTTGCATAGTAGGCAGTCAGGGTCTTGTATAGATTCAGCAGGAGCGATCTGGATACCAACCAGGTCAAATCTAGTCGGTTCATAGTGAAATAGTCTGGCACATCGAGCAGCTCCTGTGCCTGCCAGATTAAGAAGAATTGATGCTCGAACACTGGGAGCAGCAGTAGGGTGAGCCACTTCAATGTAAATTGAGAAATCCTCTTCAAATACGCGCCACCGTTCTACAAGGTCCTCATCAAACACCCGGATCTCTGGTTTTCTGAGAGCAGAAGCCATTGAAATATCACTGGGGAAAACAACAAACTAAAATAAAAGCAATATAATTAAGCAAGGATTGAGTCCATACACTCTAACACCATGTTGAGCTTCTGCTGTTGGAATAACCAAAGTCACACACCATGATTAAGATCCAAAGACTTTATTAACATTACAGCATAGGTAACTTCATCTTAGCACGTTACTCTAGAAAGTGAGAGAGAAAGGCAGGGAGGCTTTCTGTTAAACTAGTGGGCGTAGCTACAAAGTATGACTCATAACATGAGTCACTGATCTACAGTCATAGAGCCATACAATGTGGAAATAGCCCCTTTGGCCCAGCTTGCCCACACAGACCAATATGTATTCAAGAGAGAGTTAGATATAACTCTTAAGGCTAATGGAATCAAGGGATATGTGGAGAAGGCAGGAATGGGATACTGATTTTGGATGATCAGCCATGATCACATTGAATGGCGGTGCTGGCTCGAAGGGCCGAATGGCCTACTCCTACACCTATTTTCTATGTTTCTATGTTTCTAACAATCCCCATCTACATTCATCCCACCTGCCTGCCCCTTGGAGCTTGGTTTCAATATGTCCATTAGGCAACCTTTGTCTCATGGCAGAACTCTCAGATAATCTTTTATCCACTGTTGCATTGATGGTGGTGGGAGTGTTGCATGACAGCTTAAGGATGCCTTCCATGCACTTCACTTTTTTGAAAACCTCTTTCTTACCATGGAAAAAATCAAGCAATTGAAATTTATAGCTGTGAACCTATTTCCATGGCAGGAGTAAACTGTAGTACAAATGGGTACCTCTCGGAATTTATCTGATATTGCTTCAATATTGCACTTTAGTGGCTATTATTGGTACATTTGGTGAGTTGAAATTATACTCTGGGGAGAAACCTAAGCATTAGCTGAATGTCAACCAGTTGCAATCATGTGAAATTTTTTGAAAAAATTCACATTGCACATCCTTAAAATCTACCATTGAGCACTTTAGGAGAGAATGCAACGGGAATGTGGCCGGAACTATTGACTTTCACCTGAATCATGTTCACTCTGTGCTATTCTTCATTCTTCAAACACAACCACATTTCTTCATGAACACACAGAGTGCTGGTCAGGTAAAGAATATAGGACTTATGTGCCTACTGTAGCTAACTATCCAGGCCCCTAATCTTGACTGAGCACTGGAAGATGGATCTGAGAACTTTCCAAAGTAGGGAGGAGGGGGATTCTATCCTTGCATCTGCTGGAACTAAAGGGGATGAAAGGTGAAGCACAGGAAATAGGACAGTGGAGGCTCTATTAACATGCCAGGGGTTAGTATGGAAATGGATTGTTCTTTTGTGCAATAAATATGATTCATATCCAAATGTTATATTGAGCTTAGGAAGGAACTGTAGATGCGGGAAAATCGAAGGTACACAAGAATGCTGGAGAAACTCAGCGGGTGCAGCAGCATCTATGGAGCGAAGGAAATAGACAAAGTTTCGGGCCGAAACCTTCAGACTGATGGGGGGTGGGGAGAAGAAAGAAAAAAGGCGGAGGAGGAGCCCGAGGGCTGAGGAATGGGAGGAGACAGCCCGAGGGCTGAGGAAGGGGAGGAGACAGCAAGGGCTAACAGAATTGGGAGAATTCTTTTTATTCTTTTTATTTTAATTTTTGAATTTTTTATTTATTAGAAGTACATTACATTACAACCAATTACACTAGTACTCATCACATATATAATATTACAATTAATGTACTCCGTTTATTTTCTACACTAATAAAGGGAAAGGATGAGATTGAAAGAAAGAAGAAAGTGAAAGAAAAAAGTGAAAGTGTAAAAAACGTGACAAAAAAAAAAGAAAAAAAAAAAGACAAAGACCCTTTAAGAAAGAAATTAAAAACAAAAAGAAAGAGTTAAGAAATAGACCCTAAAGAAGAAGAAAAAAGAGAAAGAGGGAAAAGAGAAAAACAAATACATTTTTATAAGCCTCCCGCAAATGGAACATACCAACTCTCCAACTTTCATCCCCCCTTACCTGACCTCAGTTTTTTTTTTGTACTTTTGCACCCTATACTTGTAATAATTCTATGAATACAGACCACGTCAGGTGGAAGTGATCTGGTTTACCTGCCAGGAATTGGGAGAATTCAATGTTCATGCCCCCAGGATGCAGACTCCCCAAGTGGAATATGAGGTGCTGTTCCTCCAATTTCCGGTGTTGCTCGCTCTGGCCATGGAGGAGACCCAGGACAGAGAGGTCGGATACGGAATGGGAGGGGGAGTTGAAGTGCTGAGCCACCGGGAGGTCAAGTTGGTTATTGCGGGCCGAGCGGAGGTGTTCGGCGAAATGATCGCCAAGCCTCCGCTTGGTCTCACCGATGTAGATCACCGATGTAATATTGAGCTGTTGTGAGGCAACTCAGTCATGGTATAGTCTGATAGAAGTTTCAGATAATAGTTTAATTGAATTGAACATCAAAGAAAAGCATGAGGAGTGATTTTCACAGAATTAAGATGTAATCTGCCCGCCATACACATTTCCTGATTTTTATAGAAATATAGAAACATAGAAAATAGGTGCAGGAGGAGGTCATTTCGCCCTTCGAGCCAGCACCACCATTCATTGTGATCATGGCTGATCGTCCCCTATCAATAACCAATGCCTGCCTTCTCCCCATATCCCTTGATTCCACTAGCCCCTAGAGCTCTATCTAACTCTTTCTTAAATCCATCCAGTGATTTGCCCTCCACTGCCCTCTGTGGCAGGGAATTCCACAAATTCACAACTCTCTGGGTGAAATTTTTTTTTCTTACCTCAGTCCTAAATGGCCTCCCCTTTATTCTAAGATTGTGGCCCTGGTTCTGGACTCGCCCAACATTGGGAACATTTTTCCTGCATCTAGCCTGTGCAGTCCTTTTATAATTTTATATGATTCTATAAGATCCCCCCTCATCCTTCTAAAATCCAGTGAATACAAGCCTAATATTTTCAATCTTTCCTCATATGACAGTCCCACCATCTCAGGAATCAATCTCGTGAACCTACGCTGCACTGCCTCAATCACAAGGATGTCCTTCCTCAAATTAGGAGACCAAAATGCTGCCAGTTCCACTGAGTTCCTCTTTGTGTTTTGCGCAAGATTTCAGTATTGACAATTTCTGTCTCAACCTTGAAGACTTCATATTAATCTTTCTAACCCAAGTAAATCTATACTACATCAATACTGAACCCCCAATACCATGTGCTTTAAGTTTGTATATTACTCTCTTATGTGGGACCTTGTCGAAAGCCTTCTGAAAGTCCAGATACAACACATCCACTGGTTCTCCCCTATCCACTCTACTAGTTACATCCTCGAAAAATTCTATAAGATTCGTCAGACATGATTTAGCTTTCGTAAATCCATGCTGACTTTGTCAAATGATTTCACCACTTTCCAAATGTGCTGCTATCCCATCTTTAATAACTGACTCTAGCAGTTTCCCCACTACCGAAGTTAGACTAACTGGTCTGTAATTCCCCGTTTTCTCCCTCCCTCCCTTCTTAAAAAGTGGGGTTACGGTTGCTACCCTCCAATCCTCAGGAACTACTCCAGAATCTAAAGAGTTTTGAAAAACTATCACTAATGCATTCACTATTTCTGGAGCTACTTCCTTAAGTACTCTGGGATGCAGCCTATCTGGCCCTGGTGGTTTATAGGCCTTTAATCCATTCAATTTACCCAACACCACTTTCCGACTAACCTGGATTTCACTCAGTTCCTCCAACTCCTTTGACCTGCGGTCCCCTGCTATTTCCGGCAGATTATTTATGTCTTCCTTAGTGAAGACAGAACCAAAGTAGTTATTCAATTGGTCCACCATATTCTTGTTCCCCATGATCAATTCACCTGTTTCTGACTGCAAGGGACCTACATTTGTTTTAACTAATCTCTTTCCCTTCACATATCTATAAAAACTTTTGCAGTCAGTTTTTATGTTCCCTGCCAGTTTTCTTTCATAATCTATTTTCCCTTTCCTAATTAAGTCCTTTGTCCTCCTCTGCTTGTCTCTGAATTTCTCCCAGTCCTCTGGTATGCTGCTTTTTCTGGCTAATTTGTACGCATCATCTTTTGCTTTGATACCATCCCTGATTTCCCTTGTTATCCACGGATGCACTACCTTCCCTGATTTATTCTTTTGCCAAACTGGGATGAACAATTTTTGTAGTTCATCCATGCAGTATTTAAATGCCGTCCATTGCATATCCACCGTCAACCATTTTAGAACTAATTGCCAGTCAATCTTGGCCAATTCACGTCTCATACCCTCAAAGTTACCTTTCTTTAAGTTCAGAACCATTGTTTCTGAATTAACAATGTCACTCTCCATCCTAATGAAGAACTCAACCATATTATGGTCACTCTTGCCCAAGGGGGCACGCACAACAAGACTGCTAACTAACCCTTCCTCAGTATTGATGTGGATAGAGAACTGGCTGGCAAACAGGAAGCAAAGAGTAGGAGTAAACGGGTCCTTTTCACAATGGCAGGCAGTGACTAGTGGGGTACCGCAAGGCTCAGTGCTGGGACCCCAGCTATTTACAATATATATTAATGACCTGGATGAGGGAATTGAAGGCAATATCTCCAAGTTTGCGGATGACACTAAGCTGGGGGGCAGTGTTAGCTGTGAGGAGGATGCTAGGAGACTGCAAGGTGACTTGGATAGGCTGGGTGAGTGGGCAAATGTTTGGCAGATGCAGTATAATGTGGATAAATGTGAGGTTATCCATTTTGGTGGCAAAAGCAGGAAAGCAGACTATTTTCTAAATGGTGGCCGACTAGGAAAAGGGGAGATGCAGCGAGACCTGGGTGTCATGGTACACCAGTCATTGAAAGTAGGCATGCAGGTGCAGCAGGCAGTGAAGAAAGCGAATGGTATGTTAGCTTTCATAGCAAAAGGATTTGAGTATAGGAGCAGGGAGGTTCTACTGCAGTTGTACAGGGTCTTGGTGAGACCACACCTGGAGTATTGCGTACAGTTTTGGTCTCCAAATCTGAGGAAGGACATTATTGCCATAGAGGGAGTGCAGAGAAGGTTCACCAGACTGATTCCTGGGATGTCAGGACTGTCTTATGAAGAAAGACTGGATAGACTTGGTTTATACTCTCTAGAATTTAGGAGATTGAGAGGGGATCTTATAGAAACTTACAAAATTCTTAAGGGGTTGGCAGGCTAGATGCAGGAAGATTGCTGCCGATGTTGGGGAAGTCCAGGACAAGGGGTCACAGCTTAAGGATAAGGGGAAATCCTTTAAAACCGAGATGAGAAGAACTTTTTTCACACAGAGAGTGGTGAATCTCTGGAACTCTCTGCCACAGAGGGTAGTCGAGGCCAGTTCATTGGCTATATTTAAGAGGGAGCTAGATGTGGCCCTTGTGGCTAAAGGGATCAGAGGGTATGGAGAGAAGGCAGGTACGGGATACTGAGTTGGATGATCAGCCATGATCATATTGAATGGCGGTGCAGGCTCGAAGGGCCGAATGGCCTACTCCTGCACCTAATTTCTATGTTTCTATGTTTCTATCATAAAGGTCAGATGGAAGTTCTTGTATTACTTGTTTTATTATGATACTATATTACTTCGCTTGTTGTTTTTTTGTGATTTCACACCGCTGCTTTGAAGATTGACGCGCAGGCGCATTGGCGGGGTTCTTCACGTAATCACCAACGTAACTCCTCATAAAATACAGATCAAACTTCAAACTTAGGTAAGTTCTCGTTTAATCTTACTATTATTATACACTAGACTAAGTGGGACCCGTTAGGTCCCATTCTCACATGGGAGGCCTGGTCCCCCAATGCAATATTCCACCTCTCCACCAATTGCAATATTCCACAACTCATGCATAGCCCCCAACTGCGCAGACGCGGCTGGCGGGTTCCTGTTGTGACACCCCTGATCCCCCCTCCTCCCCTCATCCCCCACTCCGCTCCTTGCCCTCCCCCCCATGCAGTTATTTCATCCCCCCACAAACACCCCCCCCCACACTCTGCCTCCAATGTTAGTATGTTCCCATGAGAACCAGGTCCACCTACCTCTTGAGTCATTTGAGTACCCTGAGATCCCTGGGTTCTCCCGGAAGCACCCCCACTGGTTCTTGCTCCCGCTGCAGGCCGCCAACTACGTCCCTACGTTGATGAGCGACTTGGTCCTGGTCCAGGATCCGTATGACGTCTGAAAGGATACTTCCTCTTTACAGACTTTACAACCATTGATGTTTTCATCAATCCTGTTTTCGCTTCATCTTCCAACTGTTTAATACGTCTCCCGAGATCCTCTCCAAAGAGTAAGTTGGGTAATTGTATATTACTTGGTTTGCAGAGTGCTGCGAATTTCGGATTCATAGTAGGCCGTATAGCACCTTTCCTCAGACAATTGATCTCGAAGTGGGTGCTGCATAGCAACCCCAGTGCTTCCTGATGCAACCCCGTCATCTCTTGGCTTTTATCCGCTATTCTGGCAAAAGCAGTTATTCCAGAACCCAGCAGCTTTAATATTCTCTGCAATTTTAATTCTTGAGTTCTCATAGTCATACTCAGTTGAGTATGACTATGAGAACTCAAGAATTAAAATTGCAGAGAATATTAAAGCTACTGGGTTCTGGACTAACTGCTTTTGCCAGAATAGCGGATAAAAGCCAAGAGATGACGGATTCCAGATGATTTGATTCACTGCTGGTGCTTTCAGCAACACACAGTTACTTGGGGTCTCATGCTTTCTTGCAGTCTCATCCATCTCCTGCTGTTCCAGCTGATGGGAAACCAAGTAATTTATTAGGGAGGCCAATTCTTCTCCTAATGGCTCTCCTGACCCTGACGGGGCAGCGAATCGTACTGCCAGTGGTGGAATATCTGCCAGCTGCCGTTCTTCACCTTGTACAGCCTCACCGTCAGAGTCGGGGTCTGAACTCTCATGACCCATGGCACGCTCCTCATCCCTGAGGGTGCATTCCATCAGCCCTGTACCAGGAGCTGTTGAGCTGCTTCCAGCAGCTTGGATTTCAGTACACTCCTCCCTGAGTGTACTTTGCTCCAACAGCCTATGTACAAGGCTTTCCATTTGGGCAATACGCTCAAAAGTAGTATCTAGCCCTGGAGCTACTTCCTTTGCCTGGGACTCCTCCTCCGTGGGCCATCTGGATTTAAACTTGGCCTTTCGCCTGACAGGCGCTGACTGTGTTTTCACCAGCCCCAGGTCCACAGTCGCTATGCTCACCGCTGGCGACTGTACCGGGGTTAGAGGCGGTTGGTGTCTAACCGCAGACTCCCGACTTTCTATCGGCTGAGTCGCTCGCCTCTTCCCCCTGCCCGTTTTTTCCATGGCGTCTGTGGAAAAAATCCCCACAGACCCACAGTAAATGGACCTGGATATACTTGAAAAAGGTTTTTACTTACCTTGTAGTTGAAAACTATAATTCCACTAGAGGAGCTCTGCTCCTCACGTCTGTTTGCGTCAAGGCGTCTGACGTAATGACGCGCAGGCACACTGGCGGGGTTCTTCACATAGTCTCTCACGTGACTCCGAAGTAAAATTTTAACCCTTTGATCCACTAACACTGTCAATGCTAGTCCACACTGTATGTCAAGTTAAAACTTCAAACATTTATACCTACTTCACTGCTCAGTATAAATACATTGCACCAAGCGGATGCTCACTGGTGGAAGTTATACAACCAGTGTTCTCACCTTGTAATAAATATCTCAAATGAAGATACATAATGCTTAATTCCTTTTTCAGATTATTTTCCACTCAGCCTTGCAGATGGCTCAGCATCTCATTTATTGTATGTCTCAATTTTGCTATGCAGAAAAGATTTCTTTTTAACCAATACTGACTATTATTTTACTTACATTTTCTCCTAATGTACTCAATGGTAGACTTTAATAGACAATAGGCAATAGGTGCAGGAGTAGGCCATTCGGCCCTTTGAGCTAGCACTGCCATTCACAGTAATCATGGCTGATCATCCACACTCACTACCCCGTTCCTGCCTTTTCCCCATATCCCCTGACTCTGCTATCTTTAAAAGCTCTATCCAACTCTCTCTTGAAAGCATGCAGATAAATGGCATCCACTGCCTCTGAGGCAGAGAATTCCACAGATTCACAACCCTCTGTGTGAAAAAGTCTTTCCTCTTCACATACCCAAAGAAGCTTTTACTATCCTCCTTTATATTCTTGGCTAGCTTACCTTCGTACCTTATCTTTTTCCCCCGCAATCTTCTGTTGCTCATTAAAAGTTTCCCAATCCTCTGGCTTCCCGCTCATCTTTGCTATGTTATACATCTTCCCTTTTATTTTTATACTGTCCATGACTTCCCTTGTCAGCCACTGTCACCCCTTACTCCCCTTGGAATCTTTCTTCCTCTTTGGAATGAACTCATCCTGCACCTTCTGTAATACCTGCCATTGTTGTTCCACTGACATTCCTGCTAGGGTATCTTTCCAGTCAACATGTGACGTGAATTTTTAAAACAATTTAACAGGATTGCAACTAGTTGACATCCAGCTAATGCTCAGAATACTCCCCAAAGTATAATTTCATATTTAGAATGTGGAAACATGGAACGACAGATGATGGCTAATACACAAAATAACACAAAGAGCTGGAGTAACACTGGAGTTTCACTGGAGAACATGGAAAGATGATGTTTTGGGTTGAGACTGGTTGTAGATGGAACGAAGAAAGCTGGAAGAGGGGAGAGGCTGGAAAAAGTGTGTTAGGTAATAGGTGAACGCAGGTGAGGGAGGGGGGATATTTTATAGGTAGATGGTCAGAAGTAAAATATTTACTTAGTTTAGTTAGTCAATATCTGAACTGATAGGTCTGGATCATGTTCCATCTAGCTTGGGCCTCATGTTCTCAACCCCTGTCCCCACACAAACATGTGATCCACAAACCTGCCCTGTGCCATAGCATGAGATGTTCTCGAAGTTTACACCCCATATCCTTTCCAAGAGGCAGCATAGGTTTCAAATGGTGACCAGATCTTGGGCTGAAAGAATCAGAGCATCTGCTCTCAGTTTCCTTCATTGAAAGGGAATTTTCACTATTTTTAATGTGTCTGATATTCAGAGATATTTAAAAGAGTCTGGAATAGCTTAAAATAATAAAAAACAAAAGAAATATAAGTGAAAAAGAAATCAGTTAAATATTACATGCAATAAATCCTTAGCTTTCAATGTAAATGACCCAGTCATTCTCATAAACATGGTACAACAGAGTTTTATTAAAGATCGCTTACAGTACACTTCAGCATGTTGTTATAGCTGTGTAGCGACAAATAGACTAACAGCACGAGCTGGGTTATGTGAAATTATGCTAATAAGGGAACATAATACACATATACTACAACAATTCCCGTTTAAAATAGTAAATGAAAAATTTAAATATCTAGGAATTTATGTCACTAAGACATATGCATCATTATTTAAATTAAATTTCCCCCCTTTACTGAATAAGCTACATAAGAATATTCAGTACTGGAAAACACTTCCTATTTCAATGGTTGGTAAAATTAATGCCATAAAAATGATTTTTTTACCGCAAATATTATACCCTTTTTCAAACAATTCCGATATATTTGCCAAAAAACTTCTTAAAAAAGTTGGATTCCATTATCACTGATTTTATCTGGGATTATAAGAATCATAGGATAAGCAAAAAAACATCTGTGCAAATCAAAAATAAATGGAGGTTTAGTTTTACCAAATTTTTTGTTTTATTTTTGGGCAGTTAACATTAAAAATATGAATTTTTGGTTGGAAGAAATAGATCAACAACCGGATTGGTTAAAAATGGAAAAGGAAGATTGTTTACCCTTTGAAATTGGCTCGATACTATTTGCTACTTCAAAAATGAATTAAAAAATTTATAGGGAAAATCCTATAATATAATATAATAGTATGCGAATTTGGAAACAATTAAAAAAGACATTAAAATTGGATAATTTATCACTTTTTCTTCCCATTGTGAATAACCCTTTATTTAAACCTTCTTGGTTGGATAAAGGTTTCATACAATGGGAAAATTATCGAATTAAAATGATGGGATAACTTTATAAGAAAGGCACATTTCTTTCATTTCAGGAGCTACAACAGACTCCACTTAAATGATTTTTTCAGATATCTTCAACTTAGAGATTATGTTAAAGCAAATACTCAAAACTTTAGAACTAGATATTCAGAAATCCTTGATGACTGTTTGAATAAACATCCTAATACAGAAAAATTAATATCTCACATATATAATACTTTATTACATAGTGAGATACCATCGACGGACTTATATAGGCAAACATGGGACAATGAACTAAATCAAACAATAACGAAAGATACTTGGGAAGAAAGTTTACAACACATACATCAATGTTCATTAAATGCCAGACACTCTCTAATACAATTCAAAGTACTACATAGATTACATTATTCTAAAACAAAACTAAATAGAATCTTCCCACATATCTCCCCTATTTGTGATAAATGTCAACATTTAGATGCTAACTTAACTCATACATTTGCGAATTGAATAAAAATAAAACAATTCTGGGCAAATATTTTTAGAATCTATATACTTTTAAAACTCTCTGGCTGCCATCCGTCTGTACGTCTGTACGTCTGTACGTCTGTACGTCTGTACGTCTGTACGTCTGTACGTCTGTACGTACAACGTTCTGCTTGACCTGTCCCGCCTTTGATACCGCCCCGCGCCCGCGCGGCGCGCGGAAACGCCGGTATTTTTTACCGTTTCTAAAGAAGTTACGTTTATCTTTACGAATAGACGATCCTGATTAAATTTGGTCGTGTTTAGGTACGCTTTTTAAAATAAAATACTTCTCCCCCCCCCCACCAAACATTACAAAATGTTTAAAAAAACAGCTCAGCCATAGAATGTTAGTAAAGATTCCATTGTGTGATGTCACAATGCCCGATGCTCACAGATGTCCAATCGGAATGGACCAATTTACATATGCCTTGGCAGCAGCCCCAGCCCCTCCCACCCCACCCCCGCAGCCTGTGTCGAAGGGCGTCGCCACGTGTGTGGGAATAGAGAACGATGATTGGGGGTGATAGGGAATGGGGAACAGATGGACTGTCCCTACCCCTCTTACTTCCACTCTCCCTCCCCCTCCTCTCTCCTCTCCCCCTCCCTCCCCTCCCTCTCTTCCCCCTACTCCTCTCCCCTTCCCCTCATCCCCTCTCTCCACCTCTAACATCCTCTCCCCCCTTCCTGCCCTCCCCGCTCTCCTACCACTCCCCACTCTCCCCCTCCCTCTCCCCCACCCTGCTCTCTTCTCACTCACCAATCTCTTCCCTTTCCTCCTCCCCCTCTCCTCTTCTCTCCCCACCCCGACTGTCCCTACCCCTCCTACTTCCACTCTCCCTCCCCACTCTACCCCCTCTCTCCTCTCCCCCTCCCTCCCCTCCCACACCCTCTCTTACCCCTCCACCCCCCCTCTTCACCCCCATCTCCCCCCCCACCCCCTTCCACTCTCTCTTGCACCACTCCCCGCAACCACTCACTCCCAACTCTTCCCCTCTCCCTCCCCCACCTCTCTCCCTCCCCCTCCCTCTCTCCCTCGCTTCCACCTACTCCTCTCCCCTTCCCCTCATCCCCCCCTCTCCACCTCTAACATCCCCTCCCACCCCCCTCTCCCCCCTTCCTGCCCTCCACGCTCTCCTCCTAACTCACCACTCTCCTCCCCATCCCTCTCCCCCACCCTACTCTCTTCAACCTCACCAATCTCTTCCCTTTCCTACCCTCCCTCCCCCTCTCCTCTTCTCTCCACACCCCGTCTTCCTCTCCCCCTTCCCCCCGAGTGTGTTTGCGGGGTGGTTAGTGTGTGTGATGCCGCAGCACCCCCCCCCTCCCGCAAACGCGCGTTGGGAAAACAGCCCACCAACAGTCTCTCTGTCTTTAACACGGAACTGCAGATGCTGGAAAATCAAAGATACACAAAAAAAAGCTGGAGAAACACAGCGGGTGCAGCAGCATCTATGGAGCGAATGAAATAGGCAAAGCTTTGGGCCGAAGCCCATCATCAGGATTTTTTTTACCTGAAACGTTTCCTATTTCCTTCGGCCCAGTCTCTCTGTCTCTCCCATCTCTCTCTCTCTCTCTCTCTCTCTGCCCTTCTCTCTTCACAGCCCGCGGCTCGACTCATGCACGCCCGTTCCAAACACCCCCTTCACCTTTCTCCCCCATCGTCTCCTTCCTCTCTCCACCACTCTCCTCTCTCCCCCTCCTCTCTCCCCACCTTTCTCTCCCCCCTGCTCCATCCTTCTTCAAATTTTTAACATTAAATTTTGTCTCTCTGCCACCCCCCTCTAGAAGCACCTGAGAGGTGAGGGCTATTCATCAGTGGATAGGGTGGAGATGGGATAAAAGAATCAAATTTAAAAATTAATGTAATATCAAGGGGTGTGATGAGTGTGTGTGTTTGTGGATGCAGGATTCCGTGCTTTGGAAGAAAGGTGGTGGTTAGTGTGACGCAACAGCCCCTCCCCCCCCGCAAACGCACGTTCGGTGTCCAGACCCAACGGGTCTGCACTTGGTCTAGTAATATATATAGTTGTCAACACTCAATTGGATCCTGATTCAAAATTAATAATACTAGGAATATTAGAACAAAAGCAAACATCTACAACAACTCAAAGAAACGTTATAGATTATAGTATAATAACAGGAAAAAAATTAATACTAAAGTTTTGGAAAGGTCCTATAACCCCCACAATTAAAATGTGGATTATGGAAATGTCGGAGACCTTACATTTGGAAAGAATTAGACTTGTCCTAATGGACAAACAAGAATTATTTATCAGAACATGGTCTCCATTTATTGATTATCTGAAGGGTCAGACTGGTTCGACACGAGAACCTGACTAAAACTCGAGCCAAGGATTAGATGAAAAGTTATACTTTGAAATGTACGAATATATCTCTAATGATGTATTTTTAGTAAGTTATTCCATTCTTCTTTATTATCTCTTTTTTTTCTATGTCTTTTTTTCTTTTCTTTCATTCTGCTACTTTCTTACTTTAAATCTATATAAAAAAAAGTATTGGAGACAACACAAATAACGTTTGATAATATTAGTAATGTAGAAATGAAATACATGAAATGTTTTCAATATGATATGTATTTGCCTCCAATAAAAATATTAATCAAAAAAACATGTGACGTGAATTTTTTAAAACAATTTAACAGGATTGCAACTAGTTGACATCCAGCTAATGCTCAGAATCCTCCCCAAAGTATAATTTCATATTTAGAATGTAGAAACAAGGAACGACAGATGATGGCTAATACACAAAATAATACAAAGAGCTGGAGTAACACTGGAGTTTCACTGGAGAACATGGAAAGATGACATTTTGGGTTGAGACTGGTTGCAGATGGAACGAAGAAAGCTGGAAGAGGGGAGAGGCTGGAAAAAGTGTGTCAGGTAATAGGTGAACGCAGGTGAGGGAGGGGGGAGGTTTTATAGGTAGATGGTTGGAAGTAAAATATTTACTTGCTTTAGTTAGTCAATATCTGAACTGATAGGTCTGGATCATGTCCCCACACAAACATGTGATCCACAAACCTGCCCTGTGCCATAGCATGAGCTGTTCTCGAAGTTTGCACCCATATCCTTTCCAAGAGGCAGCATAGGTTTCAAATGGTGACCAGATCTTGGGCTGATAGAATCAGAGCATCTGCTCTCAGTCTCCTTCATTGAAAGGGAACTTTCACTATTTTTAATGTGTCTGATATTCAGAGATATTTAAAAGAGTCTGGAATAGCTTAAAATAATAAAAAACAAAAGAAATATAAGTGAAAAAGAAATCAGTTAAAATATTACATGCAATAAATCCTTAGCTTTCAATGTAAATGACCCAGTCATTCTCATAATCATGGTACAACAGAGTTTTATTAAAGATCGCTTACAGTACACTTCAGCATGTTGTTATAGCTGTGTAGCGACAAATAGACTAACAGCACATGCTGGGTTATGATAATATAAACCGTGTAGTAGGCGGAGCTTCTAATAATAAAGCACTACAATTGGTTAGTGTGGATTAACCAATCTACATCTTTCCTTGCAGAAATAAAATGAAGCACATCTAAATGCAGGTGGCCAATAAGAATAAAAACATACCAATACGTGATAGCTAAGTAATGCAGTACCGAAACGCTAATAACACATACGGGGACGTATAGATGGTTAACACAAAATCCCCATACCTAAGGGGTGGCCTACAGACCCGTCCCGCATGCATGCAGTATAGATCCGCATCTCCTCCCTTCACCGGGGAAGAAACCGGGGACCCATGCGGGGAGAGCGCCAAAGACCCGCGGGGTGAAGATGGCGAAGCCGGCGAGTGGAGAACTGAATGTTGTGGTGAGGCCATGGGGGCATGGCCAGTGGCTGATCTGCAGCAGCAGAGCGCGAGGGAATAGACAGTCCAACAGTAGAAGGGCACATCAGATGCGTGGCCTCTGGATACGAGACCACAGGACGTGGTTCCTTCACAGGAAGGAGCTGTAGACGGTTGCGTTTGTAAATTCTTCCGTCGGCGCTCACCATGTAGGAGGGCAGTAGAGGAAGTTGCTGCTCAGATAGGCAGTGCATCCGTGTTCTCTGTCCTGGATGCCAAAAGTTTGATCCCACTTCTGACACCATGTAAATGACCCAGTCATTCTCATAAACATGGTACAACAGAGTTTAATTAAAAATCACTTACCGTACACTTCAGTATGTTGTTATAGCTGTGTAGCGACAAATAGACTAACAGCACGAGCTGGGATGATAATAATAATAATAATAATAGATTTTATTTATGGGTGCCTTTCACAAAGTCTCAAGGACACCTTACAAAGTTTAACAAATAGTGTAGAAACATATAAGCGGAATGAAATAAATAGCAAAGACCACCAGAACACAAATTAAAGATAGAATTAAATCCACAAAAAAAAATTCAAAAACACAATATGGAAGATAATATAAACCGTGTAGTAGGCGGAGCTTCTAACAATAAAGCACTACAATTGGTTAGTATGGAGTAACCAATCTATATTCAGGTCTTGAGAGTGTGAAGCAGCCATTAATATGAGCAAAGAATGGGTTGAGAACTGTAAGAAGAGGTTCTTTTTTTATAGAATGAAATTAACTGGGCAATCTGCACCTGTGGACAGGATCTATCAGCATTTGGATAAGCAGGGATTGGTTAGAGACAGCCAGCATGGCTTGTGTGTGGGAAATCACTGCTCATGGATTAGGTAGAGTTTATTTGTGGAGGAAACCAAGAGGATTGATGTGGCAGGGCAGTAAACGTTACATATATAATCTTTAGCAAGGCCTATGACAAGGTCCCACATAATGGGCCAGCATGGAAGGTTAAATCAGTAAGCTAAGCAATTGGATTCAATGTTGGCTTGGCTGGAGGAGTCAAAGGGTAGTCCATAAGTTCATAAGTCATAGTAGGACATTCAGTTCATCGAGTCTACTCCGCCATTCAGTCATGGCTAATCTATCTTTGTGGAGGGTTGTTTTTCTGATTGGTGGCCTGTGGCCAGTACTGTGCCAGAAGAATTGCTGCTGGGCAACTGATTTTTGTTATCTACATTAACAATTTGCATGACAATGTAGTTAACATTGTGAGCAAATTTGCACTTGATGACAAAATTGGTAGTGGACCGTAAGGAATGATACCCAACTTTACAACTTGGTCTAGATCAGTTGTGAAGGTGGGCCATGGAAAAGGAAATGGAATTTAAGTCTGATAAATATAGGGTTGCAATTAAATATGCCAAATCAGGACAGGTCTTGCACATTGAATGGTACAGTCCTGGCAAATGTTGCATGAAAGACATCTGGTATTACAGATGCATGGTTCTCTGAAAGTGGTGAGTCAGGTGCACCATGTGATGAAGAATGCAGGCAAAAGGGACTACCCCAGTATGCCAACTTGGACGGCATGGACAAGGAGAGGTGTGGGGTTTTCTTCCATGATGTATAGCTCTATGACTTTATAGTTGTATCAGTGTTCAAGGAAGACACGGATAGACAAACTCTACTGCTTCACAACAATACTGTGAAAATGGTTGCAAATCCTGAAAATACCAATCCTGTTTAAAAGAAATTGAGAGTACAACATGTAAGTACAGTATAATAAATAATACAAGACTGTTAATAAACTCACTTTAACATATAAAATGTTGAAGATGCATTAGAGTTACTGCTGCTCGGCAAAGCTATCTGGATTAACCAGAGAGGCATTAGGTGGCAGAGAGGTTGATCATGGTGATGGCGAGATGGGTTATGGGGGAAAATATATAGACCTTGTTTGAAGAACATGCTAGTACACAACTGATTTTTCTTAGACAATTTCTTTAGATAACAACAATGCTTCCAATAATTTATCTTTTAATTTGAAGATTTTGCTTCAAGGATGTGTCATATGTGAGAAATGTTGTACACTGTAAATTTTGCAAAGTATGCATGCCCCAACTCACTTTCCCCACTTCCTAGTTCCGTTCCTTTTTCACAACGGAACTGATGCTCTACAATGCTGAGAGGTCTGGACTCTGGATCTCCCCTTTTGCTTTATCTATTGTACTTGAGTTTGACGATTTTATTTATATACTAGATTAAGTGGGACCCATTGGGTCCCATGTTCACATGAGAGGGCTGGTCCCCAATGCAATATTCCACCTCTCCAGCAACTCCAATATTGGTGGCCAGTGGGGGGGGGGGGCTTTCTGGAGCACTAGTATTGGTGTTGTGGGCCAAAGGGACTGGTTTCCAGAGGGCTAGTATGGACATTGTGGGCCGAATGGATTCTTGTGCTGTAAGCTAAGTCACTCAGGCCTGGTGGGCTGGCAACTCAATCACTCAGGCCTGGTGGCCTAGCAGCTCTGTCACTCAAGCCTGGTGGGCTGGCAGCTCAGTCACTCAGGCCTGGTGGGCTGGCAGCTCAGTCACTCAGGCCTGGTGGGCTGGCAGTTCAGTCACTCAGGCATGGTGGGCTGGCAGCTCAGTCACTCAGGTCTGATGGGTTGGTAGCTCAGTCACTCAGGCCTGGTGGGCTGGCAGCTCAGTCACTCAGGCCTGGTGGGCTGGCAGCTCAGTCACTCAGGCCTGGTGGGCTGGCAGATCAATCACTCAGGGCTGGTAGGCTGGCAGCTCCGTCACTCTGGGCTGGTGGGCTGGCAGCTCAGAAACTGCCAGAAATTCTGCCCAAAACAGGTGAGAGACTCTGTGAGAGAGTAGGGGGAGTGGATGGAGAATCAATTTTAGACATTTTTCATCTATTTCTGCAGATCACAGCAATGAAGGAGGAAAGTCTATCCTGGCCTGGATCTGACATGGAGCCAATGATGGGAGGGAGAAATATACTGGGGTGAGGTTTAATACATGCACGGGGAAATACTTACTGATGGGCTGAAGGGACTACTGGGCTAGTACAGGCCTGATGGGCTGAAGGGACTTAAAACAATCTGAGTGCAATCTCAGTGAAAGGCACTTTTTCTGGGCTTTTCCTGGCCTGGCACTGGCCTTTTGGGTCAAAATGCTCTTCCGGGGCTAATACGGGCATTTTGGGCAAAAGGGACTGGTTTCTCAGTTAATAGAGGTAGGCCAAAATGAGTGGCTTCAGGCAAGCCAAACAACTCATTTCATTTCATTTCCATTGCCATTTCAGTTTCAAGCACAGGGCAAGCCAAACAACTCATCTCATTTTCATTTCATTTCATTTCCATTGCCATTTCAATTTCAAGCACAAGGCAGGCCAAACAACTCATCTCATTTTCAATTCATTTTATTTCCATTGCCATTTCAGTTTCAAGCACAGACCAGGCCAAACAACTCATCTCATTTTCATTCCATTTCATTTCCATTGCACTTCAGTTTCAAGCACAGGGCAGGCCAAACAACTCATCTCATTTTCATTTCATTTCATTACCATTGCCATTTCAGTTTCAGGCACAGGGCAGGCCAAACAATTCATCTCATTTTCATTAAGGGCTAACAATTCATTTATTGCAAGTACATTGCAGACTCGCAGTTCAGTAGACTCGTAGTTCAGTTGACTCACAGCAGAATCACAGTTGTGGCTTCTCCCTCGCGATCTTTCAGAGTGACTGACTCACATCCAGACATCTGGGGTTTTATAGTCCGCCGCCCCCCCCCCGGAAGGGACGTTACCTTCATCATGGTGATTGACAGGCGTGAGGACCAATCAGCTGATCTCACGATTTTTTAAACATTCATAACTTTTTTATTTTTCATCGTTCGGAAAAATCCTCGAGGATACCTCAGCGGAGGAGGACTCTGAGTAAGATGGCCAAAAATCATTGCGATTTATGGTAGCTTTTTTTCTAAAATCAATATACAGTGCAGACAGGAAGTGGTCAAGATGAGACTTTTAGTTATATAGATAGTATTATCTGATCTGATTGGGTGGCATGCAAAGCCAATCTTTTCACATGTGACAATAATAAACCTAAACCTAAAAGTGGTTCTCCATCACTTTTAACCATTTTTCCAAATCTTCTGCAGGTGGTTCTTCACTAACAGCCTCCTATCAGTTTTTCTACTTCCTTTCCCTCAATGGAAATTAAGTTTTTACCTCCCAAACACACAATATGCTTAGGAAGAAGGGTCTTGACCCAAAACATCACCTATTCCTTCTCTCCAGAGATGCTGCCGCTGAGTTACTCCAGCATTTTGTGCCTATCTTCACAATGTGCTTCAACTCTTCACCAAGTGGAAAAATAAACAGTAATATCATTGACCACTCCCTTTCACAAGTTTCACTAACATGAATTTACTGGTTGTGACAGATCATGGATCCATAGATTTTTAAAATATTTGCCATGAAGTCAGTGATGTATTTATTCCAGCATTGAATAACATTGAGATACTGATCAGCATTTGATGATGACACATTGTCTAGTATTATGCATTATTTTGATGATGAAGTATGCCTGATATAATAGGCTTGTGGGATCTTTATCACATACTAATCAAGATGGGGGCAGTGGTGTTTAGGGCAAAACTCCACATCAAAATGTCACATATCAGAAGTTGTGGGGAGAAAGCTGGTGAATGGGGTTATTAGGGAGAGATAGATCAGCCATGATTTAATGGCAGAGCAGACTTGATGGGCCAAATGGCCTAATTCTTCTCATATCTCTTATGAAAATGAGCAAGCTGCCAAATTTGTGGGAAGTCTAGAGCATTGTCCATGATCCGTAGAACCTTGAAGTCTAGTATTTTTTCTCGACAGGTGTTTTTCAGTGAAGAAAGTGATTATTGAACTTATCCACAACTAATTGATTGGTGTCCCAGTCTTATTTATTTCATTTCCAATAAACAGGCAGAACATGTTAAAACCAGTCAGGTCCTTTGATCAACAGCAAACATGGCTTCAGCATGCAGCCCCAGCATTGCTGCAAAGAAGTTAGCCTGTGCAGGACTTTGTTGAACACTGATCCTCTTTATTCTTCCTGAGACAGGTACAAAAAACAAGCAGCTCATGGAACACGATATGTCAGGCAGCATCTGTGAAGGGAAATGGACAAATAACTTTTTTAGGACACTTCCTCAATGAAGGATTGGAGAAGGAATATTGGTAAACAGTGACAGCAGCCAATGGATCCAGGTAAGGAGATGTTGATTGACAGATGAGTCAAGTGTGAGAGATTGAAAGGTAGAGGTAGTATAATGGCTAGAGGAGATAAGTAGAGATGAAAAAAAGGTGTCATTGGCGGAATCTCATCGGAACGATAGGTAGGGAGTGAAATGTAGAAAGAGGGAGAGAGTTGGAGAAGGGAATGAGATAAGGGCAATGAAATATGGGGTAATAGGGGTAGTGAAGTGTGGGTGATGTGTTGATGCAGGGAGTAAATGATGGGATGTTCAAGAGTGGAAAGCCTTATCATGGATAGCCTACCACCCAATGGCATGAACATAGAATTCTTCAATTTTAGTTAAACACTACCCTACCTTCTCAACTATCCAACTCTCCCCCCTCCCCTCAAATATACCATTCATCCCTCTCTTCCCACCCCAGCAACCACTTCATCCCCAACCTCTAACACCCCCATCCATTTATCACCTTCCCTCGCTACCTTGGGTACTTCATATATCTCCAAACCAGCCCCACCTCCCTCATTCCCTTCTCCCACCATCTCTCCCTCGAGTACCACAGTGCATTCAGAAAGTATTCAGACCCCTTCACTTTTTCGACATTTTGTTACGTTACAGCCTTATTCTAAAATGGATTAAATTCATTTTTTTCATCATCAATCTACACACAATACCTCATCATAAAAAAGCAAAAACAGGTGTTTGGAAATTTTGTAAAGTAATTAAAAAGAAATAACTGAAATATCACATTTATATAAGTATTCAGACCATTTAATCAGTAATTTTATGAGGCACCTTTGGCAGCGATTACAGCCTTGTCTTCTTGGGTATGACACTACAAGGTTGGCACACCTGTATTTCGATAATTTCTCCCATTCTTCTCTGCAGATCTTCTCAAGCTCTGTCCGGTTGAATGGGAAGCGTCGATGCACAACTATTTTCAGGTCCCTCCAGAGATGTTCAATCGGGTTTAAGTCCGGGCTTAGCCTGGGCCACTCAAGGACATTCACAGACTTGTCATGAACCCACTCCTGCGATGTCTTGCCTGTGTGCTTAGGTTCATTGTCCTGTTGGAAGGTGAACCTCCGCCCCAGTCTGAGGTTCAGAATGCCCTGGAGCAGGTTTTCATCAAGGATCTCCCTGTACATTGCTCCATTCATCTTTCCCTCGATCCTGACTAGTCTCCCAGTTCCTGCTGCTGAAAGACATCCCCACAGCATGATGCAGCCATCACCACGCTTCACTGTAGGTATGGTATGGTATTGGCCAGGTGATGAACGTTCTTCATCTCCTCCAGACATGACGCTTGGCATTCAAGCCAAAGAGTTCAATCTTGGTTTCATCAGACCAGAGAATTGTGTTTCTCATGGTCTGAGAGTCCTTTAGGTACCTTTAGGCAAACTCCAAGAGGGCTGGCATGTGCCTTTTAATTAGGAGTGGCTTCCCTATGGCCACTATACCATAAAGGCCTGATTCGTGGAGTGCTGCAGATATAGGTGTCCTTCTGGAAGGTTCTCCCATCTCCACAGAGGAACTCTGGAGCTCTGTCAGAGTGACCATCGGGTTCTTGGTCACCTCCCTGACCAACGCCCTTCTCCCCAATTGCTCAGTTTGTCTGGGAGGCCAGCTCTATGAAGAGTCCTGGTGGTTCCAAAGTTCTTCCATTTAAGAATGACGGAGGCCACTGTGCTCTTCGGGACCTGCAAAGCTGCAGAAATTGTTTTAAACCCTTCCCCAGATTTGTGTCTCGACACCATCCTGTCTCATAGGTCTACGGACAATTCCTTTGTCTTCATGGCTTGGTGTTTGCTCTGGCATGCGCTGTCAACTGTGGGATCTTATATAGAAAGGTGTGTGCCTTTCCAAATCATGTACAATCAAGTTAATTTACCACTGGTGGACTCCAATCAAGTTGTAGAAACATCTCAAAAATGTTCTTTCAAGCTATAATTGAAAGAACATTTTTGGTACATTGTTATTACTACAATATCCATTTTGGATTATGCTAATTACTGTTTAACTAATTTGTCTTCTGCATAACAAGAGGATTTCAGTATAGGAGTAAAGAGGTTCTTCTGCAGTTGTATAGGGCTCTGGTAAGACCACATCTGGAGTATTGTGTACAGTTTTGGTCTCCTAATTTGAGGAAGGACATCCTTGCGATTGAGGCAGTGCAGCGTAGGTTCACGAGATTGATCCATGGGATTGCGGGACTGTCATATGAGGAAAGATAAAAAAGACTAGGCTTGTATTCACTGGAGTTTAGGATGAGGGGGATCTTATAGAAAAATATAAAATTATAAAAGGACTGGACAAGTTAGATGCAGGAAAAATGTTTCCAATGTTGGGCGAGTCCAGAACCAGGGGCCACAGTCTTAGAATAAAGGGGAGGCCATTTAAAACTGAGGTGAGAAAAAACTTTTTCACCCAGAGAGTTGTGAATTTATCGAATTCCCTGCCACAGAGGGCAGTGGAGGCCAAATCACTGGATTTAAGAGAGAGTTAGACAGAGCTCTAGGGGCTAGTGGAATCAAGGGATATGGGGAGAAGGCAGGCACGGGTTATTGATTGGGAACGATCAGCCATGATCACAATGAATGGCGGTGCTGGCTCGAAGGGCCGAATGGCCTCCTCCTGCACCTATTTTCTATGTTTCTATGTTTCTATGTTTCTATAATCAATGGAAACAGAATGAACCTAAGCTCAATTTTGAGTGACATAGCAAAGGGTCTGAATACTTATGTAAATGTAATATTTCAGTTATTTCTTTTTAATTTGCAAAATTTTCTAAACACCGGTTTTCGCTTCTTGATTCTGCGGTATTGTGTGTAGATTGATGATTTTTAAAAAATTATCCATTTTAAAATAATGCTGTAACGTAACAAAATGTGGAAAAAGTGAAGGGGTCTGAAGACTTTCTGAATGCACTGTACATTTCACTCCCCATCTTCCTTTCTAATGAAATTCCACTATTTTTACCCTTGCAATCTTGCTAGTTAGTTTCATGTTATAAAGAAAGAACCTCTTCTTTTGTTCTCCCCACCATCACTTCCAACTTTGGTTACTACCTCCAGCCTTCCCTCACCCACTAGCCTCAACTGCCAATGAACTCATCCCTACCTTTATCCACCTATCACTTGCTAGTTCTTGCCCCATCTCTTCTCCTCATTGCACTCTACCAGCTGTCACCCCACTGCACAAAGTCAGTCTGAGAAAGGATCCCAACCTGACACCTGGTCTGTCCATTTCTCTCCACTAATGCTGCTTGTCTCGCAAAGTTCATCCAGCAGTTTGTTTTGGGCCAAGAGTCCAGCATTTATCGTCACTTGGGTTTCAGAGGTATATTCTTGTTGAAATCCTTTCCCACCTTAAGGCGGTTTAATTTGCATTGACGTGCACTAAATATTCTCTTTCCTCAATTAAAATTAGAAGCTCACTGAGATGTCCTTGTGATGCATTACCATCCACCATGTTCTTTAATGATGTAAAGGAAATAACCTCTTTGTTAACCTCTTCTTTAAGTTCTGAAACCATTCTTCGCCACCTGGTGTTTCTCAAAAATGTTCCTATAAAACTCTTGATATTCTTGCTGACAATCATTCTGCCCATTGGCACATCTCCAAAGTGTGGCTTCAATCCAGAGATCCAACACTTCCTCCGTTTTCACTGACTTTTGTTCTCGCAAATTTGATATAATACTTTGGCACTGACTGGGGCACGATGCTTGAGTATCTCAGTTTGTTTGTCATAACTCATTGTGAATCATTCAACTTGATGGAAAATGGCCATGGCAGCTCTCCCACTCTTTAATTTGTCTAAGAACTCGATCCTCTGTGTTAAATTTGTCACTATGTTGTCTTGTTTCTCTTGTTGCACAGCACCGATTCTCACCTTCTTTGAGGGGCCACATTAGGGGTAACAGACAATGGGACTGCGGTGGTGGATGTGGGAATCAGAGCGTGTTGTGTACACAGGTCCTCTGTTTTGCTGCAGCCACAGCTGGTTCACCAGGTATACCGAACCGATGGGTTTCATCCGTGAACTCCAGAAACCACAATAGTTAAATAAAAGTAAAAGCCCTGTCTCACGGTGCGAGTTGACCCACGAGATACCCCGAGCGAAAGATTCGTGGTTGTGCACGAGATTCCAAGTGTATGATCAAGAGTTTAACCGAGTTCCCACGGGTATGACTCAAGTTCGCCGTTAACTGTCAATTCTGCGATGTTCCAAGTTCGTCTCCCGAGTTAACAAGTTCCTTTCCCGAGTTACTCTTGAGCCAACCTTCAATGAAGGTCTGTTTTAATAAGCAACATCTCCATCCTGCGGCTTTGAAGGCCGCATCTATTGATGTGACCTACAAAGGGAAAATGCACACCGTCCAGTGCCAGAGCAGTTATACTGATGATTTGTTTGAAACATACATCACGTAGCTAGAAGACCAGCAGGCGGAGGTTTGCTATATTTTAATTGAATTTACTGCCAGGTCTACACACTGCGGGGAGACTGGAGATGAAATCTTTGAATGTGCACGGATGCGCTCATCAGATTGTTGGGAAACGGAGCTCAGGGTTCGCCTCCTGAGCTGCTTTGGTGCCCAGGCATGAGTTGAGGTGGAGGGAGGTTGGGGGGGGGGGGTTCAGGGTTAAACTCACCCATTTGACAGAGGCAGAGGAATACGAGGATCCAGCGAGACTCGGACGGCATGGAGAGCCGAGACTGCCCCGCTGGTGGCCAACTTCCCCCTGTCCTCCGTCGCCACTCCCAACCGGCCGGCAGGAGCTGTGCATGGAGCCCGCCACCGGAGTCGTGTCTGACTGCCTGGGCAGCCTGAGGCAGATGCACCCGGCCCGGGGAGAGGCCGCGGAGAGACTGCGGGGGGAGTACCTCACTCTGACTGTGATAGGGAGAGACAGAGGAGCACACACACACACACACACACAGTGTGGAGTTCCTCTGACTGACTGACTGTGTGTGGGTGTGGGGGGTGGGACAGAGAGAGAGAGAGACACACACACACACAGGCAGCGTGGAGTACCTTTAACTGTGTGTGTGGGAGAGAGAGACAGAGGCAGACACACGCACACAACGGGCAGTGTGTACCTCAGTCTGTGTGTGTGTGTAGGGGAGAGAGAGACACAGAGACAGTGTGGACCTCTGACTGTGTATGAAGGAGAGAGGGGGAGAGAGACAGAGAGAGAGAGAGGCACAGAGGCAGTGTGGTGTACTTCGGCGTGATTGTGGGGGAGAGAGAAAGAGCGCACAGGACCTTGGTCTATCTGTGTGTGTGGGAGGGAAGAGAGACTAAGCAGAATACATCGGTCTTATTGTATGTGAGGGGAGAAACAGAGCGTGGGGGGGAGAAAGAGAGAGGTGGGGGGGGAGAAAGAGAGAAATGGGGGGGAGACGTATACACACACAAAGCAGTTTTACTGTGTATGTGGGAGACACAGATGGACTTACATAGATGGACTTACCTCGGTCTTACTGTGTGTGGGAGAGGGGGAGAAAGAGACGTACACTCACAGAGGCAGAGTCTCTCAGCCTGTGTGAGAGGGAGGGAGGGAGAGAGAGACACACACACACAGAAGGTGGAAGTGAAATCTCACCTGCCTGTTTCAGTGACAGGCACCCGCCGCTAGTGAATGAAGACACCCCCATCTGTCTCCCCCTCCTCTCCCTCCACTCTCCACCCTCTGTCCTCCACCCCCCCTCCTTCCTCCCCCCCTCCCTCTTCCCCCCCCCAACCCCCACCCTATTTGGAAATGTCATCCCATCACCCATTCCTTCTCTCCAGAGATGCTGCCTGCCCGCTGAGTTAAAGAGTTCCCACGGTAGACTCACGAGTCACTAAGGTAAACGCACGGGCCACTACGTTCTTACAACGTGTTTAAATGTTTCAATTTTTAACCTCAAGAGTACATTTTACTCATGGAAAATCTTAAACATGTTTGAATTTTTCAAAGAGTTAACAAGTGTCACGGGTACCTGCCGTTAGCGCCATGCATCGCTAAGTTGCGACCACGAGTTCCAATGTTCCCGCTACGTTAATCGTACGTGATTACCACGAGTTAAATTTGTTTTAAGCTCGGGGTACCTCGTAGGTCAGCTCGCACCATGAGACAGCGGTTTAAAGCTTAATGGTTTACTGCACTATCCATTCATTGAAAACATAAATATATTGGGAAATGTTGGGAAATTAATCAAAACATTCAACTACCCTTCCTGTATGAATGAATGTTGATAGAAAGATTAAACGAGAACTTACCAGTTTGAAGTTTGATCTTTATTTTATGAGAAGTTGCGATGAGGGATTACGTGAAGAAGCCCGCCAGCCCGCATGCGCGTCAATCTTCAAAGTAGCTGTATGAAACCACAGAATAGTTGCTGAGCTATGCTATAGAAAGATTGAAGGCTAGAACTACCGAATGATCTTTATGAGAATAGGGTTGGGAGTGGGGGGCACGTAATCCTTCATCGCAACTTATCATAAAATAAAGATCAAACTTGAAACTGGTAAATTATCGTTAAATCTTTATATTTTATTTCGAAGTCACGTGTGGCTACGTGAAGATTTCAAAGCTCTGTGGTTTCATGCAGTGACATAATCTGTGTGTGAAACACTTAAACAGATAAATCATTAATGGTAGGAAAACATGAGTTATTAATATCAGGATGCTAACTTGCATATATGGCTATTGCTCTAAACTGGCCTGTAGTCCCAATAGACTGTTGAGTTAGACAATAACTTATGTAACAATGTGCATAATTCTATCTGCAAATATCCAGACAAATTCCACCAAATTTTATAATGTATTAGCCTGCACTATGTAAACCTCATGCTGTATGATGGAAGGGAAATCCATTGTATTGGCTGGTAATGAGCCATCAGCAATATCTTGAGACTGAAACAAAAGAACTATCTTTCATTTCATAGGCACTAGCAACTGAGTGCACTTGTATACCTAATGACACCCCTGATCTCTGCTCTGGTGGGTATGCTGTCAACCTCAAATGCACGTAATCCTGCTCATTTGCTTATGAGATTATTTCTATAACAAGCTACCCCAATGTCAGTATGACATGGAGACTAAGCCAGAGATTGGGTAAGGCTGTGTTCTTTATGCTGAGATCAGCAGCTGAAACCATAATCATCTTAAGATACTGGTCCCATCAGGAAAATTTTGGAGGCATATTTGCATAACAAGTTATAACTGATATGCATCGCACATTACAATGAGTGTGGGCTATAAGAGTGGTCAAATGAGAGACACCCTGCATAACGTTGGAGAATATTGGGTGAAGAACTAATCATTATGTCCCACTTATGGTATTACCGAAATGATAAAGTAGCACAAGCAATGTCAATTGTGCTATCCCATAAGTTTTCTCTAGGTTCAAACTGGAAGCCACACAAACCTCTGTTACTTCCGTAAAGAATTGACTCACATATGTTGTTCACAAGCTTCTCATATAATTGTGCAGAGCTAGCTGGCCGAGAAGACAGGCTGTCCCAACTGTCACACGTGAATGAGTAAATAAGGGTTGCTTCAGCCGCCTACCATGGCATGATTGAATAGGCAAATTGGTACTGTTAAATTTTGTGTTGCCTCATTTGTAATATCGCAAAAGATATCTACCGACAACCCATAAGTTTTATCATTTGCAATTTTGCATAATACCTAAAACTCGATGACATAATGCCCTTTAATCTAAGAAGGGCAGCATAGGCTTACACCACTAGCTTTGTTATTAAACAGCAGAAACTGTGCCTTATGTGTATAGATATGACAGAGTATGCAACTACAAGCGCTTCTCTGAGTCAGTTAAATTGCAAACACCGAATCATCCATCTTAAACTGGGTAAGTAAACCCACAATTTGATTAGCCTAATGCTAACCTGGTTCGGCCTGCACCATATTTCTGTAATCTTAAGAAATATACCCCTCTAGTCCTCGGGCAGACCACTCATCCTCGGATGAGTTGTCACTGATTGCCCTCGGAACTGCTGTTCCTCTATTGATCCTACGGACGAAATTTTTTTGGCTTTCATACACGCGGAAGATGCATTATCTAGCTATTCATACATATCGCTGATAATATATAATCAGCAGCTAATGACTAGAGCTGAAACCACAGTCTCCCTTAGATGTGAGAATACGAGTTGCCTGTCAACTCTTGACTAAGAGTCACCATAAATACATTGCGTTTTCCTTCAGAGTGGAGATTAGTATAATGCAAGGCTGAATCAAGAATTACCTCGCAGTCCTTTGAATGAGACCACATGTCTAAGTCTCCAGAGTGCATAACACAATCTGTTCGACCCACCACTCAATCAGGAATACTGGTTTTGAGAGCCTATGGATTATTATGAATACATTGTTGATTCACAACATGAACCTACAGGTCAAATAAAGTTATAATATATGCCAGAAGAGCTTTCTGCTGGTAACTACCTGTCCCAGAGAGGATGGCAATGATGATTCCAATGAACCAGTAAGTCTGCTAACTGAGGAGAAATAAACCATATGTTGAGAACAACTTCAACTACGTTATTCTATTGACCAGTCTGATAACCTCTCATAGATGATGAAGCAGTGCTTCTCTGGTCACTATGACTCGTATGGCCAGCCAGTTTCATGATGGTCTACCCCGATCCAGGGTAACCAAACTGTTCCTACTTGGAACTTACAGAGGTTACTGTGTAAGGCACCTTGCCAATATTTCTACATCAACCTGATCTTATCCCAGAGACAGTGAAAATGACTAGATAGCCCATGCTGGCAGTAAACCCAAGCTGGGCCGACAGACTGCTTCATATCGGAGTTTACGGAGGATAATAACGAGACCTTACTTACCAGCGTCTCAAACCCCAGGTCGATTTCCTTTGTTGGAGCTTCAGCGAAGTTCCATTTGCAGACTATGTCCATCATGCTTGTCATTTCTGTTAGATAACTGATGCCGCTGGCCAACTTCTCTTGTAGTGGCTTGTCCGTCCCCGAGGGAGCAGCACTTTTAGAGGCAAGAGCACACAGCATTTCCTCATGCGATTGTTGAACATCATGCATTACAGCATGGGATCCCGGCACATAGTCATGTTCGAGGTCATGTTTGGAGTCAGTTCATACTGATCTCTGACACTCTTTTAGAGTGGGAGAACAATTGCACCCTGAACCAGGCGTTGCCATATCCGTATGCCTCGGACTGTCTGTGCATGCTTCCGTAACACGGAGCATAATATATATGGCTCCATCTCCATCACTTCATACATCCGAGCGGGAGGACTTATGCAACCCTGTACCAGGAGCTGCCTCATGCTTGTGTGCATATATTTTGGCACCATCTCCATCACTACGTTCATACGAGTGGGTGGAATATTGCAACCCTGAACCAGGAGCTGCCACCATCTGATTCATCAGATGTTTTGATTGAGATAAACGTCCAATCACATCTGACATAGATGTCTCAAATCAAATCATCCGACAAGACTTATCCTATAGACTTGGCTTTGACTTTGCCCCGACTTGCAGTTGTCAGGCTGCATCCTTCAGCAGTCGACCGGGACTAGCTGTGCAGATAGATGCTCTGTTGGCATCATCTTTAACTTACCAGATAGGTTGCACCTCTAGTGACTCTGAGTCCTTATTCCCTTCTGGAGCTGTTGGTGCTGCGGCAGCCGAGCTTACCTGCGGCGATTTTTAACTCACCTCCTGCCGCAATTATGAATCCTAGCTCCTTACGGAGCCCCACGTTCCTATGGGCCACCCACCGCCTCCAATTTCGGCTGCCTGCTCTCGTTCAGAGCTCGAGTGGCAGCCACCACAAATCCAGCATCTATGGAGTCCCCAAAACCCAGCTCCTACGGAGCTCCAGAGCGGCCTGCAAACACGGCCACTTGCTCCCGTTGCGGAGCTCTCGAATGGCAAATGCCAAACCAAGCTCTTATGGAGCTCCACAGTGGCCTGCAAAATACGGCCGCTTGCTCCCGAACGGTGCTCGAGCGGCAGTCAGAGCTCGAGCAGTAGTTGCCACAAAATGCAGCTCCTACGGAGCTCCAGAGCGGCCTGCAAATGTGGCCGCTTGCTCCCGTGCGGAGCTCGACGGCTCCTCAAAAGAACTCTAGCTCCTTATGGAGCTTTCACGGCGGCCCAAACCCCGGCCGCCTCCATAGCTACTTTCGGGCCCGCTATCCGAGCCGCCCTGCTGGAAGAAATTGACTTACCTGCTAGAGCAGCTTGACTGCGTTAGACGTATTGACGCGCATGCGGGCTGGCGGGCTTCTTCACGTAGTCACTCACGTGACTTCGAAATAAAATGGCCCCATTTAGATCACAGGGGCTCTGGCTTGTGTGCCAGCAAGGTATGTGTAAAGCTGATGAATAAGGTGCAAAGTGCATCTCATTTTTCACCTCAGTAGGTTTCTGATTTGTGTTGGACTCAGTGCTGAATCCAGTGGTGGAAAAGGTTTCAGGTGAAGCAGTGCCTGAGCTACACTGTACTTCCAGATACTCACTGTGCTGTGCAGACAGGACCATCAGAGGATTGCTGAACTGTGCAGAGTAGATCCCTGTGGAACCTCAGCCCACCCCCAATGCACAATCCAGCTCATTGGACTATTCTACGCTGCACACTTTGGTCAGGGCTTCATAGCCTTGAAATTGGTAGAGCGCCGCATTATTGGAATGGCATGGAGAATAAAGGATTTCAGTTGTGGGAGAGGTTGGAGAAGCAAGTGTTCTCAGATCCAAGAAGATTGAGTAAAGAATTTTTAGAAGTAGGTGCAGCAGTGACCAAAAATCACGGAACAAAAATAAATGGGAAAAGTGGTAAATTTATATTTTTTACGCTGAGGGCTTTTAAGTCTGGAATGTATTAACTGAAAGGATAGTAAAATTATAAGGCAACATTCAAAGGCGCTTAGACATGTACTTGAAGTTGACTAATTTTCAGGATTACAGGGAACGGAGTAGGGTGTGGAGCTAAGTTGGACTGCTACTTCAAAGAGACAGTATGGGCATGATGAGCTAAGAGACCACTTTCAGTGCTGTACTATAATTCTGTCAGGTATTTTTTGCTGAGTGGTATGATTATGAATGAGGATTCTTTCTATAATATATACCCACTTACAACATGACACATTTATTTTTATATCTGATTTAGCTTGCCTCTTGCAGATTGTGTACTCTTGTGGTGATGAGAGCAGATACATTAATCTACTCATTGTAATGGAGCCTCTTCCAAGAATATCACCATCAATTTGCCTGGTCTCATTTCAAACAAGAATATGTCAAACAACAGCGGCAGTTCACGAGGTTTTTCAGTGTCACTGTCTAAGGTAGGGAAGATAGACAAGATAGAGGGAGGGAGGGTGAGAGACAGAGGGAGAGGGAGAGGGGGAGAGAGGGAGAGAGAGAGAGAGAGAGAGAAAGAGAGAGAGAACGAGAGAGATAGTCAGACAGAAAGTTACAAACAGAAAGAGAGAAAAAATAGTGAGAGAAAGAATGAGAGAACGAAAGAGAATGAATGAAACAAAGAGAGAGTTATAGATACTGAAATGTGGAGAGAAAGGAAACAATACACAGGGAGGAAGTGGGAATGCCTCTTACCAGGCAGCTTTCTTTTTTTAATAACAGAAAACAAAAGGTAAACTTTTCTGTTCTTGATGTAAAGCTGTTTAGATAATGGAGGGTAATGAATTTTCCTTACTGATCTGATTCGATCTCATTGCATTTCTCGCAGGATGTGTTACTGGGCCGCGATGTGCTTGCTCTGCAGGTTGCTGAAGCACCCTCAGATACTTCCACGTCTGCTTCCGTCAAGTGAGCCTCTCTAGTGATTTTCCTGAGGTGATGGGGGTTTCTCTCCATCATGACTGCAATGTCTTATCATGACTTATCATTGGTTGACTTATATGTCTGGTGACTGTCTAATATTGACTTCATTCTCACTATGTCACCAACTGTTAGATATGACAGGTCTTCAGCACCTCAGTTATAGCAGTGTATCTGCTTCTTTTGGCCATCTTGTACTTCTAGTTGTATGTGATTTCAACTCCCCATCTCATTTCTACATGGACTTGTCTGCCCTTAGCCTTCTCCACTGCCACCATGATGCCAAATCCAAAAGGAGATCTGAAGGGTAGGTTTTTCACACAGTGTGTTGAAGGACAGTGTTGAAGGACAATGGCATGACCATTGAATTTGTCAATTTCTGGTAATACATTCCCCCTTTGTTTGTTTCCTTCTGCTACAGTTCACCCAAGTTCTCTCTTCTCCCTTTCCATCTGTTCCTCCCCCATTTTCCTCCCTCATCTAGTTTGATCTGCCAATAACCCAGATACCTATCCATCTGAGTTTCTTCTCCCTTGGTTCATTGTTCCTACCCATTCTTCCCTCCCCCATCTAATTCCATCTGCCCATCATTGCATTCTTATCTGTTTTCACCTACCAGCACCATGTCTCACCCTGTCCTCTCACTTCTATACTCTGGCTCTTTTCCCTCCATCCTCTCAGTCCTATTGCAGGATCGCAACCCCAAAAATTGACCAAATGTCCAAAAATCCAAATGTTAGCCTTTGCTCATTCAATTTCATTTGTTTCTCTCTGTATCTGCTCATCAACAAATTAATTTCCAACCATTCTTTTACCTAATCTCGTTCACCATTATCCTTCTCCAAAGAACAATATGTAACCCTCTATGCTCTTTCCACAGTCCAATATATTATTGATTTTGGTTAGCTTCACAGCTTTCTATATTCATACATAGACCTCGTGAATTAACTCTGCCTCATGTTGCTACCACTTCCTTAGCTTTACTTCTGATTCCACAAATAATCAAATCTATTATGAGTTAATCTTTCAAATTCTAAGGTCAGATTCTAAGTTCTATTAAGAATATATCCACAAATTATCTTGAAAGAGTTTGGGTAGAAAGGTCCCGGTTGCTTCACCCTGTTACTAAGATACTGGAAAGCCCAAGTACAGCAACAGGTAGACAAAACCTTTAAGTGAAGAAATGTTGTGTCAAATGATGTATGGCTTAATTTTTTTTAATACATTTCTCCACTTGGGATGTAGAACTTGCAAAATTGCTCCTGCAGAGCAATCTTATCTTCTTCTCCTTCATGATAATTAACCTTATCAAAAATGTTGAGGTCTCCAAAGTCAACTAGCAGAACAACGGAATATCTTGAACTCAAAGTTGTTATTAAAATTGGAACTCTCTATATTTTTCTCAGTGAAGACAGAAACTAATCAAGAGTAGCTGTGCATTATAGGAATATTTAATCTCATCCCACGATGATTGATGTCAGCAATACAGAGTTAGATACTAATGGCTTGGCACTCTGCTGCTTCTGTGAAAGCTTATTCAATTCTTGTGAAAGTGATTGTATTTAGAAATAATTATACATACATTGATTTGTTTACATTTTACCTGTATATTGAAAATACCAAATTGTGGTATAGAAGCATCAATATAATCAAATAGTAAGCATACTGTGGATTCCATCACAGATTTTTTTAAATTTCATCATTCATTTCTGTGGATATGAGCAATGCTAGCAAGGTCAACATACATTGACCATCCTCAATTGCTCTTGCATACTTGGTGGTGAGCCAAAATTTTGAACTCATATTATTCTGCTAGCAAAGATACTCAATGTTGCTGTTGGATGGAAAGGTCCCAAATTTTCAGAGCTCAATTCTTCAGTCTGCCCTTCAGTCACAGAAGGCTGTGGAGGCCGTCAATGGATATTTTTAAAGCAGAGATTGATAGATTCTTGATTAGTATGGGTGTCAGGAGTAATGGGGAGAAGGCAGGAGAATGGGATTGAGAGGGAAAGATAGATCAGCCATAATTGAATGGCGGAGTAGACTTGATGGGCAAAATGGCCTAATTCTGCTCCTAGAAATTCTGAATTTATGCTCATTATTTTCCAATACTAAATTTAAGAAGCGAGTGCTTTAACATTGGCAATTAATTTTGATTCCAGGGTTTCATCTGCGGGAAACTGGTCAGCTACTCACTAAAACAGAAAAGGGACCAAAAGATGAGCCAGAATCTTATGTATAGGAAGGAACTACAGATGCTGGTTTAAACCAAAGATAGACACAAAAAGCTGGAGTAACTCAGCGGGACAGGCAGCATCTCTGGAGAGAAGGAGTGGGTGATGTTTCGGGTTCAGACCAGACTTTTATTTCAGCTGTCAGGAAACCATTGGTCAACAGTGAATGAATGTCATCTAAAACTCAGATATTGTGGGATTGGATGTGGTCAGGTTTCAAATTATGGAAGGAATTTAGACCAAGGAAGGAAGTTTCCAGCTGCCTTTGACCCCACAGAAAATATCAAAAAGGAAGTAATCGAGAAGTATCTAATTATTTTTCCCTAACTTCAGCTGCCAGGAAAGTCACAGCATCTGACCTGGTTGAGTCACCAGTTCAAACTGAAATTAGATCTTTATCTGCCAACTTAAAGGAGGACCTAGCTGTTTCAAACAAATGTTGGCCAGTTGAGAGATTAAATTAAAGGATGACAGGAATGGAACAGAATACGGGGCAATAAATCTAACTATCTATCTACCGGGTGTGACTGGGTAGAATTTAAGTTGGTCTTTCAATTTTTTATCTGTTCTTTCTGTGGGTGGAAACAGGAACAGAAATGTATTGTTTGTTTAAATTGCCCCTCGGGGACAAATAAAGTGCTTGGTAATTGGTAATTGGTAATTGGTAGAAAATCATGATATTATTGTCCAAGTAAAGGTTATAAGTAAAATTATTTCTCAGTATGTTAAATTTGTTCTGATATACTTAGACAAAGATCGACACTTTCCAGTTTATTTTGTCATTGATTGAACTTTATTGAGGCAGTGACAAAGGACCTTATAAACTGTGACAAATCAGTTCATGTGCATTTAATGGTTAAATACAGTTTAAAATATGTCCAGTCTTATTTGGGGAACATTGTGTTAAAGCTCCATAGCCAATTTGGAGCCTCAGCAAAGCTACTAGAAAAATATAAGATTGTCATTTGGACAGCTCTTACAACCCACACAGACGAGGAGGGCCATAAACAGAATGTCTATGCGACCAAATTGATTATTGTGGCTCAGCGTCAGCTGTTGTGGAAACTGCCAGAACCTGTGGAAATGTTGTGATGGAGAAAGGTGAATCATTAATTCCACAGATGGACTTATCATTAGTGCTATCTGGCTTCCTGTAATTGGAATTACCTGGGCAATGGCTCTCAGCTTTTTGCTAACTTGTAATCCATTACTTGTTGTTTGGCTTCCCTGCATTTGCTTTAAGAAATTAGTGATTTAGTTGGGTCAGAAGACTACAGAAGTGTAGAATCATAGTTTATTCAGCCCTTCCTACCTGACAAAAATAGAACATTCTGATTTAACCTTACACTGGCACCAACTCTTTCTCCATTATATCCACTATTGCATTGAGGCTGCCTCCTGCACCCGTGCAGAACTCGTTGATTTCATTAACTTTACCACTGACTTCTACCCTGCCCACACATTCATTTAGACTATCTCTGACACCTCTCTTTTCTTGATTCTGTCTCCACCACA
This sequence comes from Malacoraja senta, assembly GCA_038087875.1. NCBI lineage: Eukaryota > Metazoa > Chordata > Chondrichthyes > Rajiformes > Rajidae > Malacoraja > Malacoraja senta. Next base: position 328,446,294 of record CM075977.1, on the reverse strand, counting down.
GATAGACAGACTGGTGTCTACTACAAAGCTACCGACTCGCAGTTATCTGGACTAAAGTTCCCCCCTTTTGCTACTTGCAAAGATGCTATCCCCCTGCACTCAATGTCTCCTTCTCCACTGCATCTACTCACAAAATGAGCCTTTCCATTCTAGAGCATTCCTAGATGTCCTCTTGCTTAAATAAACATGGTTTCTTCCCTGCTGTCATAGATGGATCCCTCAACCATGTCTCCTCAGTGTCCTTTAGTTATGCTCTTGCTCTCCCTCCCTGCAGATAGAACATGGATAGAGTACTCCTGGTCCTGACCTTTCACTCCATCAGCCTTGGCATTATTCTCCCACATTTCTGTCACCTCCAATATGATCCCATCATCAATCACAACTCCCCATCCCCACTACTTTCCACCTTCTCCAGAGACCACTCCCTCTGCAACTCCTTGGTCCACTCATTCCTTCGCACCCAAACCACCCCCTCCCCAGGTACTGAGACGTAATATATGACCTTATGCTTCCTCCCTCACCTCCTTCCAGGGACCCCAGCAATCCTTTTAGGTGAGACAAAGGTTCATGTGCACCTCCTCTAACTCATCTACTGCATCGAGTGTTCCCAATCTGACCTCCTGTACATCGCTGATACCAAGCATAGACTCAGCAACCATTTCACTGAACACTGGCACCCGGTCCAGCAAGGCCTACTGCATCTCCTAGCTGCTAACCATGTTAATGTCCCTTCCCATTCCCATACTGACCTTTCTGTTCTAGGCTTCCTCTATTGCGAGAGAGAGCCCACATGCAAATGTGCTGGGGAATAGCACCTCATATTCCGCATATTCACATAACATTCATCATATAATCATCATATAACATTCAACATAAATTCACATATAACACCTCATATTCTAAAGAAGGGTTTTGACCCGAAACGTTGCCTATTTCCTTCGCTCCATTGATGCTGCCTCACCTGCTGAGTTTCTCTAGCATTTTTGTCTACTTTCAATTTTCCAGCATCTCCAGTTCCTTCTTAAACATCATATTCCACTTGAATAGTTTTCAATCCAATTGTACCTAGAATTTTCCAATTTTAGATAACTTCAACCCTCCCCACCATCTTCTCCCATCCCTCCTTTTCTTTCACGCCCTCTTTCCCCTGTACCCCAATTGAACTTGCACCCTTGCACCTATTTAACCCCTCCACCTCCCATTCCACCTACATTCCTTCATCTAGCTTCACAATTCATAACTTTTCAATGCTTCTGCCTCACACTTTCTGCTTTCCAATTCTAGACTTTGTCATCTGCTCATCAACTTCACCACTCCACTCACTTGTATCCTCCTATTTCTTATCAGACTCTCCTGCCCCTCCTCCCATTCAGCTTTCTTTCCCCGCTCCCCCTACTATCAGTCTAAAGAAGGGACCCAACTCGAAATGTCACCTATCCATGTTCTCCAGAGATGCTGCCTGACCCATTCTGTTACTCCAGCACTTTGTGTCGTTTTTAATAAACCAAGATCTGCAGTTCCTTCTCTCAACACTCTGAATTAATCCCACTTCCCAACTCCTAGTTGGTACCTTTGTAGAGAAAAGCACGCCAAGCATCTATCCATAAATGTTCAATATATGATAAGAGTTTGTATCACTGCCATAATGACATGTCATCCCACCCCAAACAACTTCTAGGTGAAACCCCTTCTTCTCAATTCTCATCATTCAACCAATTACTTTAAGTCTTTAGGGCCAAGTAACAGACCTCTGTTAAGGAAAGTAGATCCTTAGAATTCATTCCATCTCAATCCTTCATGATTTCATGAGCTTCATTTTAACCTCTCCTCAGCCTTCTTGGTTCCATAAACTAACAATCCAGCCAATTCAATCACTCTTCATAGCTAAAATTTTCCAGATCTGGTAACATTCTCATAAATCAATTATGAACACCCTTGAGTGCAATTGCATCCTTTCTGTAATGTGTTGACCAAAACTCCAGCTCACATATTCTCTTTCTCTGCCAATAAAGGCAACAATTTCACATGAATATTTTACCAGCTCTAGATGGTGAGCAATACAATGCATAATGAGGCAATAATGTGTTTTTTTTTTATCATGTATCCAGTTTTCCTGTGTTTTTCCTCTCAAGTATTCTGTAACCATCTGTATACAATCTATTTCCAATATATTTCTTTACCAAAGATTTTCCTGCTTGAACATCTTTAAGAATTAGTGCTCACTGAGTTTTTGTAATCCCCACACCACAGATGTGGAACTTATAACCAGTTAATTAAATAAACCTGGAATTTTAAAATAAAACACTAAATATCAGTAACGTAACCATAAAACTATTAGTTTGTTTTAAAGGCTCATGTGGTTCACCAACATCATTCAGGGATGAGTCTGTCATTGCTACTTGTTCTGATGTACTCATGATTATAGATTTGATTGCTCTCTGAAATAAACCGCAGCAGGAGGTGGTGCAGCAGTCGAGTTGTTGCCTTACAGAGCTAGAGACCAAGGTTCAATCCTGACCACAGGTGCTGTCTGTATGGAGCTTCTAAGTTATCCCCGTGACCTGTGTGGGTTTTCTCTGGGAGCACTGGTTTCCTCCCACACTCCAAACATATACAGGGTTGTAGGTTAATTGGATTGGTAAAATTGTAAATTGTCCCTAGTGTTCGTAGAATAGTGTTAGTGTGCAATGATCGCTGGGCGATGCAGACTCTGTGTGCCGAAGGTACTGTTTCCACATTGTACCTCTAAACTGAACTAAAGTAAATTAATCTAAGCTAAACTAAAGTAAACAAGCAAGCAATTCACTTCAAGAAAAAATTGGGTTTGGCAATAAATGCTGGCTTTGCTAGCAACTATCATGTCCCATAAAACCACATGACATAGATCTCTCCCGCATTAAATATTAGACTCTCATTACAAGGAATGTATCCACTTGGCTGGAATTTCAACATAAATACTCAGATCCGCTGCTGTAACTTTCATGTTAATATTGTTTCCACATTTACAATGTTGTAAAAGTGGCATTGGTTCACATCTACTCTTATTCCAATTGGGTCACCCTTCTTTGGAATACTTGTTCTGAGCTCTGGAAAAGTTTCCACTTCCTGGCTTTTTTCAAAATAAATTTGGTAGTCACGACAAATATGTAAGCCTTACTTTGTTTTGTACAATCCCAACCAGATAATTTTGGAAGAAAGCTTGTTAATTTTTCCAGTTCAGAATCTACAAGTTTGAAGTATTTCTCAATTGTTTAAAGAATGACCCTAAAAATTAGTGTGGGTCTAGAATTATCAATTATTAAATGTATACTGCCTGATTGAAAGTTCACACTCCACTGGCTAGTCAGTTCAACTCTTGCTCATCCTTGATAGTTGCAGATGTAATATCGCACAAAGGAAGGAGTGTTGAAGACGTGGAGTAGAGAACATGGGATAGAGACAAAAGGGGCACATTCCTCTGCTGATTTGCATAGTCCTGATTTGAGTGAAGTGGGTTGTGGTTGGCCCAGGAAGCTACTCTGCAAGGGAAATCAGTAATTGTAGTGTGTTAATTAAGCTGCATGACTCACATTTTGGTAACTTCAGAGTGAAAAACAGACAGAAAAACAGATTGGTTTTCCAAAAGTTAAGGAAAACTGTCAGCTGAAAGAACATTAGTGGACATGGATCGAATGCCTTTCCAACACGGCATGGTGTAGGTGCGCAACGGTGGTGCAGCAGTAGAGTTGCGGCCTTACAGCGCTTGCAGCGGCGGAGACCCAGGTTCGATCCTGACTACGGTGTTGTCTGTATGGAGTTTGTATGTTCTCCCCATGACCTGTGTGGGTTTTCTCCGAGATCTTCAGTTTTCTCCCACAGTCCAAAGACGTACAGGTTTGTAGGTTAATTGGCTTGGTGTATGTGTAAATGATCCCCAGTGTGTGTAGGAAAGTGTTAATGTGCGAGGTGATCGCTAGTCGGCACGGACTCGGTGAGCCGAAGAGCCTGTTTCCTCGCTGTATCCTCTAAAAAAAAACATTCTTTATGGACCAGGGGAAGCCCTTGTTACAAAGAGTGCATTTCTTACCTTGTGATGTCTTGAAGCTCTACCCATGAACACGTCCATCTTTTTTCTTATGGTCGCTGCTGAAAAAGAACCCATGACAACATTGCGAGAATACTGTTGGAGGGAAGCATTCAACTCGAGAACATGAACCACTAATTAGGTATCTGAATATGAAACTCTTTGGCAAAACCCCCCCAGGAAATATTAGAAATATTCAGCAACTCAAGCTGCATGTGTGGAGAGAGTAAAGGGCCTGTCCCACGAGCATGCGACTGCATGCGGCAAGCACGACCAAACCGGAAGCGGGGGCCACGCGGGGGCCGCGCGGAGGTCGAGTGATCCCCGTACAGGGCCTGTCCCACCAGCATGCGACTGCATGCGGCGAGCGCGACCAAACCGGAAGCGGGGGCCGCACGGAGGTCGAGTGATCCCATACGAATTGATGCGAAGTTCGAGCGAAGGTGTACGCCGTCAAGACGCTGCGTACGGCGTCAAGACTCTGCATACGGTGTTGAGACGCTGCGTATGGCGTCGAGATGCTGCGCACGCCCGTCGAGGCAGTGCATAGGCCTCAATGCGGCTGCGGTCCGGCAGGCCGTTGCGTGCGGAATTTTTGGACAGTGTCAGCTTTTCGGAGCCCCGCGCGATGTCGGGACTAGCTCCGCACAACTCCATACGGCTCCGGCGATCGAAGTGGGACCGCCCCGCGAGGCCATACGGCTCAAGCGACCACGTTAGGTCACGCTTGCCGCATGCAGTCGCATGCTCGTGGGAAAGGCCCTTAACAGAACCAACATTTCAGGGTGGAAACCCTTCATCAGAACCAAAGAGAAAACAAAAGGAGCTCGTAAAGCTTCAGGATGATGAGGGAGGGTGGATGTCTCTAGGGTAAAACCAGGGTGACTATGGGGATAAGCTATAAACAAAGTCATCTGGTCAATAAGGGAATTACCTCAAATATTCTGCAATTTCTGCCACGTTCAAAAAGATTCCACCACCACACACATCTTTCCCTCTCCTCCCTTTCAATGTTTCACAGAGACTGTTCCCCTTCAGGAATCCATGGTTCACTCTTCTGTTCCAACAAACTACCCCCTACAAACAGCAATTTTTCCCACTATCCAGAGACCCAAACTGTCTTTCCAACGGAACCAGCAATTCACTTGCACTTCTTCCAATTTAGTGATTGAGTATACACAATGTCACAGCATCTATGCTGGAGACACCAAAGGCAGAATGGCTTATCGCTTTGCAGGACATCTGCACTCAGGTTGAGGGATGACCCGGGGCTTTCCTTTGCCCGCTACTTTAATTCTTCATCCCATTCCCACTCTGACCTATCAGTCTGTGGCGTCCCACACTTAAAATGAGGCCCGTCACAAGCATGAGGAACAGCAACTCATTTTCCATCTGGGCACGCAGCAGCCTTCTGGACTCAAAATTGAATTCTACAACTTCTGGCAACTCGATTACTAGGTCTGCTCCAGTCACCCATCTGTGATATTAGCTCAGCTTGTTTTGTATTCCCCTTTCTTTCTTTTGTTTCACTCTGGGAGTAGAAGGTGTGATCAACCAATGCTGCTGCTCTGCATTTCACAACTCACACACTGTTTAGTTTACACTCTCACTCTGCAGCTGCTCCCTTTCCTTCTTGGCCAGATAACAACTTACCCCACAGTCTCCCTTGTTTTACCCTGTCCACCCCTATTCTCCCTGCAGTATTACAAGCTTCCTTTGTCTCTTTTTCGGTTCTGACAAAGCATCTCCGATCTGAAATATTAACTCTTGTTTCCCTTCCCACAGACGTGCCCTGACCTGCTGAGTATTTTCACCATTTTTTTTTTTTTTTTTTAGATTTCCAGTACCCACAGTTAGCTTGATTTTCTCATTGAAATCCTTTGGATTTAGATTGAATGGTTGGACTTTTAACGGGATATTTTTGTTGAATCAAATGTTGGCCCAAGCAGAGGCAGTTAATTATAGTTATGAATCTAGATTCTGCAAACCCAGCATTCAGAAGTGACTCAATAAACATTTGAGTGGATTGTCGTCGCAATCAAGATCTGCAAGACTAAGGTCTGTCTAAGGTCTGATGTCTAAGGGCAAGACTAAGGTATATCAACCTACTGTGATTATACTGCACTGTCCTCAACAATAATGGTTCATTACAAGACCTTGAGAAATGTGGACCCCTTCATATAACTCACAAACCAACAATCATGAAAGGTAGATACTGATGATTCTACTTACCTACCTGTGGAAAGCATACCTTTAAACTGAAAAGGGTGCAGGAAAGATTCACAAGGTTGTTACCAGGACTGGAAGGCTTGAGTTATAAAGAGAGGCTAGGACTTTTTTTCCCCTGGAGCATAGGAGTTTGTGGGGTGACCTTAAAGAGATATATAAAATCATGAGGGGTATAGATAAGACATTTGGTCACAGTCATTTTCCCAGGGCAAGGGTGTCTAAATCTAGAGGGCATGGGTTTAAGCAGAGAGGGGTAAGATTTAAAAGGGACCTGAGGAACCACTGAGAAGGTAGTGGGTTTGTGGCATGAACAGTCAGAGGAAGCTGCAGGGACTGGTCCAATTATAATGTTTAAAAGACGTTTCAGCAGGTAATGGATCAGAAACGTTCAGAGGGATATGGGGCAAATGCAGGCAAATGAGATTAGCTCAGAAAGGCAAACTGGTTGGGCTGAAGGGCCTAATTCTATCCAGTTTTTTAGAGAGACATGATGGGCCATTTTTGGATAATTAAGGACAATGCATGAGGTTCTGAAAAAAATCTTGTTGCTAAGAGAGGGACGGGAGATCTGTTTACACATTGATACGATTGAATACGGAATACTAAGGATGAGAGAATGACTGAGAAGGTAACCAGAACAATTGGATGAATGTTTGAGGAAGGGAAGACGGTGTAAAATAAAAAGGCATGTAAGATTAGCTTTGAGTTCAAGAAGCAGGAATGTAAAGAGTTGATCAAATCTTTGAACACTCAATTAATATCAGGGTATGGCCCCAAGCCCAAAAGCAGTCGCACCAGCACTGCAATAAATGGATTGTGAAGTCTCTGAGTGACAATGTGTCTGTGTCCAGAAATGACTTTGTTCTCAAATATTATTTTTAAATGTTGCCTGAAGATTTCAATCCTGATTGGCGGGGGTAGGGGGGTGGGGGGGGGGGGGTGGGGAGAGAGAGAGAATATCTTATTGTGAAAGGCACCAGAATCAGTTCTTGCAACATAGAGAGAGATTATAAGGCATGGTGCTGAGGTATTAATCACTATTAAATGTCAGAAGGTATCCCAGCCTGGAAGATTATTCTCTAGCCAAAGTTTCCGTAATGTCTATTAATGGGAAGGGCACCGTTATCACCTATTGTTTGAGGATGCAGATGGTCAAGTACATTCACAGGAGGTGAAGGGCGGCACAGTGGTGCTGCCAATAGATTCACTGCCTCGCAGCTCCAGTAACTCAGGTTTGAATCTGATCTCCATAGTTGCTTGTATGTAGATTACATATTCTCCCTTGCTAATCTCCGAGTGGCCCAGTTTACTCACACATCATAAAGACATTGTGTGTAGAAAAGTACTGCAGATGCTGGTTTACACCAAAGATAGACACAAAATGCTGAAGTAATTCAACGGGTCAGGTCGCAGCATCTCTGATGAAAAGGTGGCGTTTCGTGTCAAAACCCTTCTTCAAACCCAAAATGGCACATTCCTTTTCTCCAAAAGATGCTGCCTGACTCGTAAAGATATTGGTCAGTTAATTGGCCACTCTAAATTGCCCTGGGTGTGTACTTGAGTAATAGAATTTTGGAGGGTGAAGCTAGTGTGAATGTGGGGTAAATAAAGTGAGCTAGAATAGAATTAGCACAAGGCACTTGATGCTCTGTGCAAACTCAGTAGCCTGTGGAGCCTGTTTCCGTGCTGTATCTTTCTATAACTTTAAGTACGTTCACATACACTGACCTTGACTGATGGACTTAATCCCAATACACAAGAGGCTTCCATCAAAGATTCTGCATCAGCAGGAGAGATCTAGTTCATGCATTTTCCAATCCCACAGGATCATTATTTATTGCCAGAGTCATGTGCAGTAATTTGAATGCATTTGGAAGAGCACATTAAACCGATATTATACACAAAGGCACATAAGCACAGATTGATATTCATATCATTAATGGACAATGATTATAGAGGGGGAGCTGGACTATTATGTCCCTATTGTCCAGCCTGGCCTTCCTATCTCCACTGCACAAAGCCCTGTTTATTGATGTAACCGCTGCATGATTAGGGATCACATGTTATAAAAAAATCATAAATAAAAAACAGTTTCAGTGATCTGGCCTCCACTTATGAATGTGCAGTCAGTGTGTCCTGTTCTTTGAATAAATCTTGTAAACCCACTTTATTCTTCTTTTTCTTCTCCTTTCAAAAGCATGTCAAAACCCCATGTCTAACACTGTGCTTTTGTCCTCTCCACCTTAATTACCTGGTTCCTGCTCGTCTCCTCTTCTATCAACCATTCTCAGACATAAATACATCAAACCTACTTGTTATTGTTGTGTTGAAAACATCACAATGTGCATGGCCCTGGGAGAATGCAATTTTCCAGGGTCACTAGGGTCAAAAGTAGCATTAATAATTATTCTGAAACAATAAAGAACTGTAAAAAGGCAAATTAATAACCAGAAAATAATTATAAGGTCAAATCTGAGCTGGTATAAGTTAGAAATCAATTGTATAGGACAACAGGGCACGTTGAATATTACCAAAGCTCCATGAAAGTGCCTCAGCATCAGAATTCATTGCAGGAACTAACCAGTTATTACAACTCACTGATGAGCTTGTGAGATGGGAATAACTCTGTGCTGGAGCTTTCCGATCACTGCAAGCAGCCTTAATTATTGGTTCAGTAATTAAAGCTGAATTTGTAGATTGTGATAGGAAATCTTTTAAACATATATCCTTCTCACGGAAATTAAAAGTGGATGGGCTTTGTAATGGGAGGCGAACACTAATTCATCAGCCTTACATCCAGCTGGAAAGTTCAAAATCTTTTGCAATTATCATCGTCTCTTAGTTTTCCCATTTTCATTTAATTGACATCAGTCTTTTTACATGATTAAATTCCTCTTGAAATATGTCACCTCCTGGCATACTCAACTCATACCTCCACTCCTTGAGGACTTCTTCAAACCTTTAACAGAATGGGGTTAAAAGATCTGTTTACACTAAAATATATTCCTCTTTTATACATGCCGAGGATAACATAATCATTGAAAGTTCAATTGATTTGTGAAATAACATTTTTTGAATCCAAAATTAATTTCTGTAACTCCTCTGCTTAAAATGACTATTAGCTCATGTATGTTTGTAAAGTTCAGCAATTCTCACTCTATCTAATTAGAGTTCCAATCTCTATTAAATAGAATGGAATAAAAAATACATTGGAATGGAATATGCATATTAAAAATGTAATATGTATCCTCACAAAATAGATTTACTTTATTAAATCTAGCTGTGTGGGGTTTTTTTCCAGTCCATTACAAGAATTTCAAGAGAAAATTGATTGCTGATGCAGTTTTACTTCGGTGACCATGAACTATATTGCCTTCACTTATAAAGAGACTCAACATGCTTCTTTGTGTCCATTTACCAGTTACATTTTCTTCTTCATACATCAGCCTATCATTTTGTATTCTCTGAGCAGATATATAACAGATATTATGGAGTGGATAGAGAAAAATATGTTTAACTAAAAACCCCTAGGAGCTTCATTTCAGTTTTTTTCTATATATAAAAAATAGCAATGGTATGATTTGTCCATACAATTTAAAAATGTTCCGTATAATAGGGTAGATTTTGAACGTTCCACCTCCTTGTGAAGCTGACAGATCAGGTTGAACTCTTCTTACAAATAACATTGAATTTAACCTCACAATCCTGAAGCTAATATCTGATTAGCACTCATTCCAAAAGAAAAACATTTATTGAACAGATGAAACGGATCAAATTTTTAAACCTAAATGAGAAATATCAGGAGCAGTCAACAGGAAATATGAAAGAGGAACAGAAATAAGGCATGAGTCTTATGTCCCGGTAGGATATCGTGTTAGCTTTCAGAGACTAGAACAGGTTATCCACAGAAAACTCTGAATGCAATCCGTGAAATGATCAAAAGATGGAAAGGTTCTGTGTGAACAGGCCTGTAAAGTAAGATTCAAATGAATAATTTATACAGCGCTTCATGGAGGTTGAGCATGAGATTTTCATCATAGTTCACAGAGAATGTGTTTGACCTAACCTAACCCAAAATTTCTATTGCCTTGAAACTGAATCATCTGGTTCTTTTTTTTTTGACACCACATAATCCACTTTCAAATTTACCCAAAAGTTAGAAGTCATTTCCAGACAAAAGCACACACACACTATTGTATTTGTTGCTTTCAAAGGCAATTCATGCTGGTGACACTGATGTTTTCCCTGTATTAGCAATCCACCACATGATATCCTTTGTCACGTAATTCAAGTTTCTACTTATGCAGCAGAATTGTTCACATTGCACCCAACATGGAGCAATTTCAGTAGGACTAGAAACACATTGTGCTAGTTCTTGGTTTTCTGACTGCGTTATAAACAATCCAGGAAACCTGATGGGGCTCTTTCAGGAAATTATTGTAAGTTGTTCACAAGCTGTGTGTTAAGTATTACAGAGGGTGTTACCTTTCAACTTCGGATGTTGAGATACTCATTGAATGGGTGTGTCAGTGGGTGCTCCAAAATATTGAAGATATATTTATAGCAATAATAGGTAACTCCGGGTAGAATCTTGGGCAGGAAGAAAATATGTGTCCAACAATGAAGAGTGTGCTTCTACATAGTCATAGAGTCTTTCAAGATGTTGTGCCTACTCCCCAAGCAGGAGCCTCCAATCTAGCTTATCTTGTACTTTTTTAATCTCCACTTTCTCTGGTGCTGTTAACGCTAGAATGCTATAACAGTGGGGCTGAAAAAATTGCAATTGATGGTATCTTTGTACATAATCATCCTCTCCATTTCCCACCTGCTCATCATTACTCAATCTCTGCTGTCATTTTATTTTGAGATGTTATAAAATGTGATCGTCTCCTCACCAAGAACACCAGCTTGGCCGGTTTGCCACAGATCAGAGGGCACCAGGGGTGATGCAAGCTGACAGTCATCATATATTGAAGATAGACACAAAATGCTGGGGTAACTCAGCGGGACAGGCAGCATCTCTGGATAGAAGGGGTGACGTTTCGGGTTGAGACCCTTCTTCAGACTGACTGATGTCATCATTCCTTGCATGAGTACAAAAGATGGAGAAATTATTTTAAGATGGACTGGAGATATCAAGTCATGATTATGCTGTTATTGGCTAATGATGCTGGAACAGTTTAGTCAGCATTAAGCAAGGTGTTATATAAATGAGCTTGTTCTGCCAATGAAAGGCTAAAGCAATGGTTTGGCATTCATTCAATGAAGGAAAGTGACGGTAATAACTAATCCATGGGTAGAATCCACTAGGTCAGCCACGGGAGGAATGAAATGAACTGGAAGGAGGTAGATAAAGTTATCCCCCACCAGCTGCATTAGATCAATAAGCCACCAAGGAAAGTAAAATCGGGTCACGGGCAACTTCTGCTTGTGAAGAAGCATTGGTGAATGCCTCCAAACAAAATCTAATTAAAGAGTGTACCAGTGCGTAAAATGTGCAAATGAATGTACACGGGCTATTGTTGTGGTGGTGAGAGAAGATGACTGGGACCACACTAAACCTAAAGCACAAAATCCATTGCATAAGCACTGCATACTTTTATGGCTCATGTGGGATTGAAAACATGTTTGGTAAATTTAAATGGAAATTCTATTTTAAAAGATTTTTGACATTTTAATAACAAAAAAACCTTTGAAACATAATAAGAGCTATATTGGATTTTTTAAATTGTTATCTTTATGGACTGTCTCATAACTGTAAAAATAAGTTATGCACAAAGAGCTTTATCTAATGGGAATGCAATTCAGAGATTCTTTATAAAAAGCCGCACAGCATCTTTCCCATTTTATTGTTCTTGATGGATTTCCTCAGGGTACATGGGCTGACTGGCACAAGCTCGGATTGCTAAAATATATCCTGCTGGATTCAAAAGGGAGCTCCCACAGCCAAAATCCAGCATAAGGTTGGGGATCTCTGAAGCTTCAATTCATAAGCTGTTCAGGCTTTGTCTGGGACAAGACTTATTCTGCTACAATACTATCACATTCATTTATTCTGCTCATGACCAAAAAAAGAACCATCAAGAACTTGTCACTGATTTTATTTTTCAAAGCTACAATTACTAAAACTGAATGGAAATTTTCTGAAACCTTGTTCTACAGCATTAATGCAGTTCTATGATTTGGGTTCTTCAGTTCAGTTTAGTTTATTGTCACGTGCACCTATTTGTTGCATGCTAACCAGTCAGCAGAAAGACAATACATGATTACAATCAATCCATTTACAATGTATAGATATATGATAAGGGAATAAAGTGTAGTGCAATGTAAAGCCAGGAATGATAGTCCGAGGGACATAATCAAAGAGGTAGATAGTAGTTCAGCACTGCTCCCTGGTTGTGGTAATATGATTCAGTTGCCTGATCTAGAGGGATCTAGGGGTGCAGGTGCATGGTTCCTTGAAGGGGGAATCGCAGGTAGATACTGTAGGGTGGTCAAAAAGACTTTTGGCACATTGGCCTTCATCAGTCAGAGTATTGAGTATAGAAGTTGGGAGGTCATGTTGCAGTTGTATAAGATCGCATGGTGAGGCCTCATTTAGGGTATTGTGTTCAGTTCTGGGCACCATGTTATAGGAAAAATGTTATCAAGTTGGAAAAGGTGCAGAGAAAATGTATTGAAATGTTGCCAGGACTAGAGGGTCTGAACTACAGACAGAGGTTGAGTAGGTCATAAGGTCATAAGGAATAGGGTAGAATTAGGCCATTCGGCCCATCAAGTCTACTTTGCCATTCAATCATGGCTGATCTATCTCTCCCTCCTAACTCCATTCTCCTGCCTTTGCCCCATAACCTCTGACACATGTAGGCTGGGATTCCATTCCTTGGCGTGCAGGAGGCTGAGGGGTGATCTTATAGATGTGTATAAAACCATGAGAGGAATCATGGATGCACAGAGTCTCTTGCCTAGTGTAGGTGAATCGAGGACCAGAGGACATAGGTTGAAGGTGAAGGGGAAAAGACTTAACAGGAATCTGAGGGGTATCTTTTTCATAGAAAGGGTAGTGGGTGTATGGAGCACGCTGCCAGAGGAGATAGTTGAGGCTGGGACTGTCCCAACATTTAAGAAGCATTTAGACAGTTACATGGATAGTACTGCTTTGGAGGGATATGGAGCAAATGCAGGCAGGTGGGATTAGTGTAGCTGGGACATGTTGGCCGGAGCAGGCAAGTTGGACCTAAGCGCCTGATTCCATGCTGTATCACTCTATGACTCTATGACTCTAGTCCTGTTCTTTCCTTAGCCATGTTTCCATAATGGTTATAACATTGGGTGGTACGGTGGCGCAGTGGAAGAGTTGCTACCTTGCGGCGCCAGAGACCCGGGTTAGATCCTGACTACCAGTGCTGTCTGTGCGGAGTTTGTACATTCACCCCATGACCTGCGTTGCTTTTTTTCTGGGAGATCCGGTTTATTCCCACACTCCAAAGACATACAGGTTTGTAGGATATTTGGTCTAGGTATAATTATATAATTGTAAATTGTCCCTAGTGTGTGTAGAATAGTGTAAAGTGTGCGGGGATCGGGGGTTGGCGTAGACTCGGTGAGCCAAAGGGCCTGTTTCCACACTGTATCTCTAAACTAAATTATCTTGGTCGCACGTACATAACATGGCCTGAGTTCATCCACATTATCAGTCAGGCCTCTATCATTGAAATAAATGCAATTTAATTCAACCACTGTCATGCTTCTACATATCCTGTCTATGAATTTGCTATCATTGACTTCTATGTTGACTTCCAACCTTCCACCTGCCTCATTACTGCAGTGGATCCGATCACCCCTGGCAAGATAGTTTAAACTCTCCTGAGTAGCATTTGCAAATCTGCCTGACTTCTTTTACAGGTCATCTCTTCCGCAGAAGATATTCAAATGGTCCAAAAATCTGAATTCCTGCCACCTGCACCAACTTCTCAACCTCACATTCATCTGTCCTATCTTTCTATTCCTAAACTCACCAGCACAAGGCACCGGGAGTACTCCATAGATTATTATCCTCAAGGTCCCTCTTTTTAACCTTTTGCAAACTCTCTATATTCGCACTACTGGACCTCATCTATTTTCCTACCAATGTCATTTGTGCCATTGTGTATAATGACTTCTGGTTGGTGCCCCTTCGTTTGGGAATGTTGTGCTCTGAGATATCTTGGACCCTGGCATCAGGAAAGCAACACACCATCCAGAAGTCCCATTTGCTGCCACAGAGTCTAGAATCTGGGTCATGAGATGAAGGTAAGTAAATGTATAAGGAGGTAACATGGTTGGTAAGAGTACCAGCAGTAGCAAGTACTCCTTGGGACCAAGCTATTTAACATATTCATAATTGTAAGTATGATCCTAAAACTCACCTCACTGTGATTCTATTCGCTTTATGAATTGCTTCATAGGCCTGGGACAAGCAGATGTTGGCTGACTCAGGATAAACCAAAGATAGACACAAAAAGCTAGAGGAACTCAGCGGATCAGATAGCATCTATGGAGAAAGAAGACCCTTCTTAAGAAGAAGAACCTCGACCCAAAACATCACCTATTCCTTTCCTTTTCTGATCTGCTGAGTTACTCCAGCTTTTTGTGTCTATCTTCGGTTTAAACCAGCATCTGCAGTTCCTTCCTACACATCAGGATAAACCAAGCTGGCTGATGAGGCCTTAAAAAATCCTAACCTGTGTCATATAGGTTGTTTTGGCTTTGAGGAATAGACAATAGACAATAGACAATAGGTGCAGGAGCAGGCCATTTGGCCCTTTGAGCCAGCACCGCCATTCAATGTGATCATGGCTGATCATCCCCAATCAGTACCCCGTTCCTGCCTTCTCCCCATATCCCCTGACTCATCTATTTTTAAGAGCTCTATCTAGCTCTCTCTTGAAAGCATCCAGAGAACGTGCCTCCACTGCCCTCTGAGACAAAGAATTCCACAGACTCACCACTCTCTGTGAGAAAAAGTGTTTCCTCTTCCCCGTTCTAAATGGTTCTAAAGGAAATAAAAATGTATTAGCTTCTGATCTTCCTCGGTTGGAAAACTGTTCATATCTAATAACCTTTCATCATTTGTGTATTGAAATATATTTTTAATGCGTTTTCATTCTGGAGATTCAATTTATTTTAATTCCCTCAGCTCAAACTTTTGATTTATTCTTGTATACACATATATATATATGTTGTATATATCACAGTCCCTATTTCCCATCTCTATCAAGGTTTGATGAAGTCTTTATTTGTTTCTTTATTTTACTTTTTAATTTGCTTGTTAATCCATTTAGGAGCTTGCTGACTTGGTTCTACATTTGTTCTACATGCTCAGCACTATTTCTTGAAAGGCCTTCCAAACCACATGCTTTAATTTCCCCATGATTTATTTTAACGGAGCACTTTATAAAATTCAATAGTTTGCTCTCATCAATAGGATATCTAAATTCCCAGTCACTTTAATTTGATTATAATTGCTGTCCACGATAAGCGTCATGGTTTCCATTTTGTTTATGTTTTCAAGCAATTGAGGTCAGTTTTTTAGTATTAGAATCAAGATAGTCAAGAGCCAAGAGTGTTATATTGTCATATGTCCCAGATAGAACAATGAAATTGTTACCTGCAGCAGCACAACAGAATATGTAAACATAATACATTGTAAACAATTTAATAAATGAGAAAAAAAAATCAATAAAAAGTAATAGCATTTGATTATTAACCCTTTCCCATGGTAAATACTGAGTACTATTTATAAAGAAAAAAGTCACGATTGTTGCTCAACAATAATCTATATTACTAAAAGTCTGATCTTGACCACTCCTGTTATTTATATTAATTTTAGAAAAAACGCTGTGTTTTTTGGCCATCTTACTCAGTCCCCCTCCGCTGCACAGGACAAGAGGATTTTTCCCATCGATGAAAAATAAAAGAGTTATTAGTGTTTAAAAAATGTTGAGATTCTCTCTCCTGAAGGACACGCTCCTTCCAGAAGGACTACAAAACCCGGAAGTGTGGAGGTGCCTCAGTTCTCTGCAAGATGGGGGAGCGAGAGGTCGCTATTCTCAGTCTGAGCTGTGAATAACACTGAACGCATGTCTACTAAACTGTGAGTGGTTTTACTGACCTGTCAGTGCCCTTAATGTGGTTTGAAAATGTAGTTTGAAAATGCAAAGGTGTGTTTTGGTTTGAAAGTGCTAAAGCTGTGTTGCCTTTGGTTTTGAAAGTGCTAAAGCAAGCTGCCTTGCCTTTGGTTTTGAAAGTGCTAAAGCAAGCTGCCTTGCCTTTGGTTTTGAAAGTGCTAAAGCAAGCTGCCTTGCCTTTGGTTTTGAAAGTGCTAAAGCAAGCTGCCTTGCCTCTGGTTTTGAAAGTGCTAAAGCAAGCTGCCTTACCTCTGGTTTTGAAAGTGCTAAAGCAAGCTGCCTTGCCTTTGGTTTTGAAAGTGCTAATTAGAGCTGCCTTGCCTAATTAGAGCTGCCTTGCCTTCTATATAATTAAAAGTCTAATCTTGACCACTTCCTGTTTGCACTTTATATTTATTGTAGAAAAAACGCTACCACGTACAGCTGTGCTTTTTGGCCATCTTACTCAGAGTCCCCCTCCGCTCATCAGGTGCTAAGGATTTTTCCCATCGATGAAAAGTAAAAAGTTATTAGTGTTTTTAAAATGTTGAGGTTCTCTCTCCTGTCAATCACACCATGAAGGCCACGCCGCTTCTAGTGGGAGGGGGGGAGGGACTATAAAACCCGGAAGTGTGTGCGTGGCTCAGTCTCTGCAAGATGGGAGAGAGGTCATGACTTGCTGTCTTTAGTGGCCTTGCACCCTGCTTGAAATGGTATGAAACTGCACTTGAATTTGGTGCTCTTGCACCCTGCTTGAAATGGAATTTCAAGGAATAGCTGTGAGTCAACTGTGAGCCCACCAGCATTGAGTGAGTGAGCTGCCAGCACAACAGGTTTGAGTGACTGAGCCGCCAGCCCAAGGATCCATTCACCCCACAATGTCCATACTAGCCATCTTGAAATCCGTCCCTTCAGCGCACAACAACCATACTAGCACTCCAGAAAGCCCCCCCTCCACCCCCTCCCCCCCCCCCCCACTGGCCACCAATATTGGAATTGGTGGAGAGGTGGAATATTGCTTTGGGGAACCAGCCCTCCCGTGTGATGCTGGGACACAACGGGTCCCTCTTAGTCACGTAACAAATAAAAGTAAAGCATGGAAATTGGAGTTCACAGGAATTATTTTATGGGTAATTTGTGCATAATATCTGTTTTGCAGTTTAATGTGACAGTAACTATTTCTGCCAATGGTCCAGTCATTGGAAGGAGGAAGTTAGGGCTTAATTTACTTTAGTATCCCTGACATTTTTCCAATGACATTCATGGATGTGAGACTACCATCAATGTGAGCAACCCTCATCTCTGTATTACCAACTGATAATGGATCAATAATATGCAATCTATATTCTTTGTTTTTGAATCCCACTAAAACTGAGAGCAAACCTATAACAGAATGGCTCACAGTCAACAATTAATGAGTCCTACTTGGAACTCTGAAGTGTTGCTCCCTGCAACTACTTGTCAGAGTTTTCAATGTTGTTCCTTCTTTTTACACTATTCCTGGCTTTCATAGCTTTTATTATTAGCTTTCAAAATCATGCACTGCACAGAACCTGTTGCAATCTCTATCTGAAGATAGAGCCAAAGGCTCACAGTGCTTTGAACCTCTAGTGACAAGGTATTTAAGCTGTGAAGATGACTGCAGAGAGAGAAAATGTAGTCACATACAGTCAATATATATATATACTCTCTCCTGTGTATTTCCTCATAAGACCTTAAGAAATAGGAGCAGAATTTTAGGCCAATCAGCCCATCAAATCTACTCTGCCATTCAATCATGGCTGACCTATTTTTCCTTTTCAACCTCATTCTCCTGCCTTCTCCCCAAAACCTTTGACATCTCATCTCCATGACAGTGTTTTTAATGCTGCTGCACTGTGACTGTAAGTTACTCTAATAATATTTTAAATATTCCCAATAGTGGGATGTTTTGCAACATCCTTATACCCCTGTCTCACGGTGCGAGCTGACCTACGAGGTACACCGAGTGAAAGACTCGTGGTTGTATACGAGATTTCAATTGTAGGATCAAGAGTTTAACCGTTCCCACGGGTATGACTACGTTTGCCATTTACTTGTCATTTCTGCGATGTTCAAAGTACGTCTCCCGAGTTACTCTTGAGCCAATCGTGAATGGTCTGTTTTAATAAACAACAGTGTTAAAGAAGACATCTCCATCCTGCGGCTTTGAGTTAAAGATATAATTCAGCGCAGCCGCATCTATTGATGTGACCTACAAAGGGAAAATGCGCACCGTCCAGTGCCAGAGCAGTTATACTTATGATTTGTTTGAAACACAATCATGTAGTTAGAAGACCAGCAGGCGGAGGTTTGCTATATTTTAATTGAATTTACTGCCAGGTCTACACACTGCGGGGAGACAGGAGATGAAATCTTTGAATGTGGGTGGATGTGCACATCAGATTGTTGGGAGACGGAGCTCAGGGTTCGCCTCCTGAGCTGCTTTGGTGCCCAGGCATGAGTTGAGGTGGAGGGAGGTTGGGGGTGGGGGTCAGGTTAAACTCACCTATTTGACAGAGGCAGAGGATTACGAGGATCCAGCGAGACTCGGACTGCATGGCCACCACGCCGCCGCTGCCACCGTTTTGCTCCGACAACTTGTTGGATGTGGAGAGCCGAGACTGCCCCGCTGGTGGCCAACTTCCCCCTGCTCTCCGTCGCTGCTCCCAGACGGCCGGAAGGGGCTGTGCATGGAGCACCCCACCGGAGTCGTGTCTGACTGCCTGGGCAGCCTGAGGGAGGCAGATGCACCCTGCCCGGGGAGTGGCCACGTAGAGACTGCGGGGGGAGTACCTCACTCTGACTGTGATAGGGAGAGACAGAGGCGCGCACACACACAAACACAGTGTGGAGTTCCTCTGACTGACTGACTGTCTGTGTGTGGGTGTGGGGGGTGGGACAGAGAGAGAGAGAGAGAGACACACACTCAGGTAGCATGGAGTACCTTTAACTGTGTGTGTGGGATAGAGAGACAGAGGCAGACACACACACACACAACGGGCAGTGTGTACCTCAGTCTGTGTGTGTGTGTGGGGGAGAGAGAGACACAGAGACAGTGTGGACCTCTGACTGTGTAGGAACGAGAGAGGTGGAAAGAGACAGAGAGAGAGAGAGACACAGAGGCAGTGTGGTGTACTTCGGTGTGACTGTGGGGGAGAGAGAAAGAGTGCACAGGACCTTGGTCTATCTGTGTGTGTGGGAGGGAAGAGAGACTAAGCAGAATACATCGGTCTTATTGTGTGTGGGTGGAGAAAGAGAGAGGTGGGGGGAGAATGAGAGAAATGGGGGGAGACGTATATACACACACAAAGCAGAGTTTTACTGTGTATGTGGGAGACACAGATGGACTGAGCACAGTACCTCGGTCTTACTGTGTGTGGGAGAGGGGTAGAAAGAGACGTACACTCATAGAGGCAGAATCTCTCAGCCTGTGTGAGAGGAAGGGAGCGAGAGAGAGAAACACACACACAAGGTGGATGTTAAATCTCACCTGCCTGTTTCAGTGACTGGCACCCGCCGCCAGTGAATGAAGACACCCCCATCTGTCTCCCCCTCCTCTCCCTCCACTCTCCACCCTCTCTCCTCCACCCCCTCTCCCTCCTCCCCCCCACCTTTCCCTCCCAACTCCAGTCCCTTCCCGACCCCCTGGGAAACTGAAGGGAGCGACAATCAACTGCCAAGGATACAAATAATGTCATACACAAGAAAGGGCAGATGCTGGTTGACAAAAAGTGAACACACAGTGCTGGAGTTACACAAAGACGCAGCAGAAATTTGGAAATGTCATCCCATCACCCATTCCTTATCTCCAGAGATGCTGCCTGCCCGCTGAGTTAAAGAGTGCCCACGGTAGACTCACGAGTCACTAAGGTAAACGCACGGGCCACTACGTTCTTACAACGTGTTTAAATGTTTCAATTTTTAACTTCAGCAGTACATTTTACTCGTGGAAAACTTTAAACATGTTTGAATTTTTTCAAGAGTTAACAAGTTTCACGGGTACCCGCCAGTAGCGCCACGGGTCGCTAAGTTGCGCCCACGAGTTCCGACGTTCCCGCTACGTTAATTGTACGTGATTACCACGAGTTAAATTTGTTTTAAACTCGGGGTACCTCGTGGGTCAGCTCGCACCATGAGACAGGGATTTTAACTGGGTATTAACTCTAAATGAAGTATCCAATTAGAACATAATCTGGTGGTGAAATATAACTTTCACCATTTGCTCTGCTTTCGGACTTAAAATTATCTTGAATCAATTTTCGGAAATTCTCCTTTGTGCCTTGCATTATGCAAGAGTGTGCTAAGATACATAATTATAG
Organism: Malacoraja senta; assembly: GCA_038087875.1. Classification (NCBI taxonomy): domain Eukaryota; kingdom Metazoa; phylum Chordata; class Chondrichthyes; order Rajiformes; family Rajidae; genus Malacoraja; species Malacoraja senta. Next base: position 328,425,514 of record CM075977.1, on the reverse strand, counting down.
TATTTCCTTATATCAGAAAGTGTGACAACACATGGACTAATAAACCTACCAATTATGGCCCAGTCCAAACAAGGAAATCCTCAGCTAATCAACTGTAAAATAAACTGAACAGCATCCTTAAAATGAAAAATAAAAAATAAAAGACTGTTGCTTGAGGGCTTTTTGGCTGAGATAAGGCAGAAGAAATAGTCAGACACAACCATAATCACAGAGTCAATTATATTAACCAATTTTTAAGGCTTCTCCAATCTAGAGAAGATATAATCTTACCGAGGTGTACAAAATCAGAGAGGAATAGATCAGGTAGATGCACAGAGTCCCTTGCCGTGAGTAGGCGAATCAAGAACCAGACGACGTAGGTTTAAGGTGAGGGGGGGAAGATTTAATAGGAACCTGAGGGGTAACTTTTTCACACAGTGGGTGGTGGGTATATGGAATGAGCTGCTGGAGAGGTGCAGGGAGTATTGCAACATTTAAGAAACATTTGGATGTCTCCCTAGAGCTCAGTCCAGGCAACATCCTTGTAAATCTTCTCTGCACCCTGTCCAGCTTGACAACGTCAACTACCAAAATACTGTAAAAAAGCTTTCCTGCATGCTATCCAGGCAAATTATACTGTACATGAGTATATTAGGTTGTGCAAAAGAGGAAATAAACAGGGAAGCAGAATATAGTGTTATGGCAACAGACAAAGTGCAGTTTTTTTTTTAATTGCAAGGGCTGCAACAAGGTAGGTACAAAAGAGTGCATATGCTGGAATTTGGAGCAAAAACAAAATCTTGAGGCAATCCTGACCTGCTGTTATCCTCCAGCACTTTACATATTTCTGCAACAATGCAGATTGGAATTCTCTTACCTCCAGTTCCCTCCCCTCTACTTTCAGTGTGAAGAATATTCCTGACCTGAAACGGCACCCATCTTTTTTCTCCAGGTATGCTACCTGACCTGCTGAGTTACTCCAGCACTTTGTGTCTATCTCAAGCTAGATTGGATGTTTGGGATTTCATCCGAGGAATATAGGAGGTCTGTTCAAGAAACTGATAATAGTGGGGCAGAAGCAGTTCTTGACTACTCTGGGATGTGGGAGAAACAGTAACATTTAGGGGAAACCTACTGTACCTGATAACATGGAGAATGTGCAAATTTCACACAAAAATCACTGGAGGTTGGGATTGAATCAGACATGCTGGAGCAATGAGGTGGCAGTACTGTCTGTTGTGCCACTGTATCACAGGACTTTGTCAGTGTATGGTTTATACACCAGTCAAAATGTAGAAACAAGGAACTGCACATGCTTGTTAATGCACAAAAGGGCATAAAGTGCTTGACTAACTCAGCAGGTCTCTGGAGAAAATGGATAGGTGATGCTTCGCATCGTGACCCTTCTTCAGATTGATTGTAGGGGGAGAAGAATACTGGAAAGGGGAGATGCAGGACACTTAATAGGGCAATATTCCAGATAACGCAAATCCTGTCAGGAATATTCAAATATTGAGAAAATGGGAATCACTGTGTGTCTAATTGATACGTTGGAATCACTTGGTGTATGCTGGAAATACAATTAATCAGTATATACACTGAGGTTTATAATCATTCTTTTTGATTTAAAATTAAAGTTACATCAGATTTAAAAAAATAATATTTCAGAGTTGTTTAAAAGCAGAATATAGTGTTTGCGATTATGCTGCATTCAAAAAACAGCTACAGGATACAGTATATAGGACTAATGGTATTTTACCACAATAAACACACACTTGGATTGTAAGGATGTAAATATGCTTAGAGATAGCAGCACAGTGGAGGAGCACTAAAGTTGCTGCGTTACAGCGCCAGAGACCAGGGCTCAATCCTGACCTCAGATGCTGTATGTGTGGTGTTTGTATGCTCTCTATGTGACCATGTAGGTTTCCTCTGGGTTCTTCAGTTTCCTTCCACATTCCAAAGACGTACGGGTTTGTAGGTTAATTGGCTTTGCTAAATTTGTAAATTGTCCTTAGTGTGTAGGATAGTGTGTAGCGGCAGATTTTCATATCTTTCGAGAAATTAACTCCCTAGCCGCCTTTTAGATGAGCATGGATAAGGGGAATATCTTCGATACACATGCGAGCTGGCTCACAGAGACCTTCAGAGCTTCTTCTCAGATTAGTCATCAAAAACACAGTCCTTTGATTAATAAATGCTTCATTGTTGATAGAAAACAGTAAGATACATCCAAACTTCTTCCGACATTACTGCAATCTTCATCGAACTCCAGCTTATTACTTTAAACATTAGAAAACTCTTTGTTTCTCTGTAACACGGGCTCCATCGTCTCTCCGAACTAATCTAAAAACTAACCTTCTGCGCAAGCATCTTAGCTCCAAACATGCCCCAAAACATGTTATAAATCCCACCCAAAATATAACGGGCAATCTAAAATTTAAAGGCACATGCCATCATCAATGATGTGCAAAACAGGCCAAATGGCCACTGCATACCGGCCCCTAATTGTTCCGAGTATATTACGAGGCAATTACTAATAAACATTTAAAAAAGTGACCATAAAGGCTTAACATATATCAAAAGCAAAAGGTCAGGGAATAAAACCCTGTGGCTCCTCATCCAGAAATTGAACCCCGGTCTCCCACGTGACAGGCGGGGATACTAACCACTATACTAATGAGGAAAAAATAGCATGCACTATATATATCTGCAATCAGAATTCTTCATCGACTCTTCCATCTTCACTTTCGCCTTCTAGAAGCAAGCATAACATGGTTATTAATTTTATTGAAAACAATGGTTTTAGTTCAAAGTGGTATCGTGCATACCAAACCCTTAAAATAAGGCATGATACCCAGTATATAGTCCAAAACATAATAGTCCAAAGCTTTGATAGCATGAAACGTCTTCCTCCATGTCCGATCAACTCATGGATGTGTTGTAACAGTAATGTTGAAATGTGAAAATCCACAAAAGAATAACAGGATCTTTAACAATAAAGTTCACCGTTAGATTTGATTTAATGTTCGGATCATTAGCAGAGATTTCAAATCCAAGTTCAAGCTTTGGCCATTTTCTGTCTGGCTTGCAGAGAGATTTTAGTTCATTAATCCATCTCTTCTCGCTTAAGAAGCAGTTCACTGTCCGTTCTCTGAAAACTTCATTCGCAGGATTTTCTTCTGTCAACATATTTCAGTTGTACAACATTAGTAACTCCCAATGCTCCTTCCATTGGCAGATTGTCTTTGTCCAAATCCAACTCTCTGGTTTCTTTGGTTCTATCATCTAGTGGAATGCTTTCACAATTGTCGCTGTTCCAATTAGAAAGTATGAATCCTCCCTTATTGCAAAGAGAAGTCAGATGTTCTACTGGTAGAATTTCTTCCTGCTCAGTAGACATGGATTTTAAGTAATCATCCACGTAGAAATTATTCTTCAAAGAGATTCTTACTTCATGAAATTTAGTATTCTCGCCAAACTTGCGTTTCAGATTCTGGGTACCTTGCTCTGCCATACGACGATCACTCGGCAGATTAACACTTTCTTGTTTGAAAGGTAAGTCCACACAATAGTGTCCGTCAGTTTTCATTGAGTAGTTCATAATATCCATGAACTTCAACTCTTCATTCGACATCTCTTCAGATGGCTTGCTGGGTACTTTTATTAAAGTCATGATTGTATGGCTTCATCACCGGCGTTTCTAATTTATCAGTAGATATTTGATTAACAGCAATGGCAGGACAGTTCCTCTGATTTTCGTTTTCATGGTTCCTTCTCAAGGAGCCATAGATAACCCATCCAAGTTGTGTTTTCATAGCATTCGGTCCATCACCTTGGCTCCTAACAATCTGTATAGGTTCCAAAGCCTTCAAAACATTCATTCCGATAAGTAGATCAACACTAGAATTTATTTCAGATATCTTGACATCCTTCCGGTAAGGCCATTGCTTCAAGTCTTCAAGTCTTGGTATATTTTGACGACCAGCAGGCATAGTTCCATGCGTAAACACTTCAGATATCGGTATAAAATTATCTTCATCCAAACTGGATATCTCCATATTCATAATGTAATGACTCTTGCTCTCTTTATCTTTAGTCATGGTATGTAATCGAATCTTAGTCTCTTCTGTGATATTCAGTCTACTCGTCATGCTTTCTGTACAAAAGGTAGTCGAACTTCCGTGATCCAGAAAAGCATATGTTTGCAACACTGTATTCGTCTTACTATTCCTTACCTGTACTGGTAAGCTTCTACCCCGGCCCCAATATGAGCAGTTACTTGAGGCGAGGTGATAGCATTTCTAGTAGTTGGCTTCTTGCCCTGTTCTGTTTGCTCTGGTTCATCTTCTTCCATTTGCTCTGGTAGCTCATCATCCGTTTGTTCCAGTTCTTCCTCTTCCCGGTGCTCTGGTAGCTCTACTTCAATGTGAAGTGTTTCAGGATGATATTGCTTGCACTTATAACAAATCATAGGATTCTTACAGTCTCTCACCATATGTCCTTTTTTCAAACATCCAAAACAGATTCCCTTCTCCTTCAAGAAATCCATCTTGTCTTCACATTCTTTCATCTTGAATCTTCCACACCATCTTATGGTGTGACCAACTTCATCACATACCAAACAAAATATTATTTGCTTGCTAGTAGACACATTCCCTTTCTTTCTATCTGTCTTTTCCACAGGTACGGTCGTGATAGCAAAACTATTTATCATAGGTTCAGATATTTCTTCGATTTTGGTAAAGGTAGAACCTTTAATAGTTGCAAGTGGTTTGTGCTCTTCAATGGTCCAGTGTGGTTCTAACATGTTCCGTACTTCCCTTTCTAAGAATTCCACCAGGTCTGGTAGCCTGGCTATTTGCTTCCTTTCATCTCTAATTTTGCCTGTTTCGTCTCTCCACTTTTCTCTCGTTCTTCTGGGCAACTTGCTCATGATGATTCTAGTATTACTTGAAAGATTCATTTCCTCCATGTGGTCGAGATTTCTCATCGAGCTGCAACAGTCTCTCAGAAATATTGCATAATCACTCAATTCTTCCCCATCTTCCGGCTTGATTCCTTTCCAAGCATGGCCCTTCTCCATGTATACGTTAGCAATCCTCCGTTCATCACCAAAACATTCTTTCAGTAATCTTCTTGTCTTTTTATAGCCACGGTTGCCTTGCTCTTTCTGACAACTTTCTACAAGCTCTTTCACACTTCCACTTGTGTACTTCACCAGAAATCATAAGCGCTCTTTTTCATCCATAACTTTCATTTCTAATATTTCTTCTAATGCCTTTACGAAAGCTTCATACTGCAAAGGATCTCCACCATACGTAGGAATTTCTACTGGTGGTAAAATGAGAGAGGTATTTTGTCGAGCTATGATCTCGTTGAATTCAGTTTGCCTATTCAACAGTGCCAATAATCCATCCTGATAACTCTGGCTTGGCTCCACCTGTTGATAAACAGGTCTTTGCGATTCAAATTAGCTTGCTCGAGCCTGTGCACCTGGCCTTGAAAAAGCATGGTACGCTATTGGTTTGTCTTCAGCATCCACAGACACTCCAATGGTAGTTTGTTTCAATCTACCACTCATTTGCTGTGATGCAGTTTTACACATGTTACTCTGTTCCAATGGGTTTTCAAAGCCTAGAAATCCGGTGGACCTCGATTGTGGAATTGATCCAAATGCCAATTCATTTTGAGCAGTTTTTCTTCTTGGTCCAGAGCTCATCGTCCTTGATGATCTAGAGCTGCATCTTGACCCCCCACTTTCCAATAGCTCCTTCTTTGCTTTGGCCACCGCCATCTTTGTGTCTAATTCCAGTTGTTCTTTACCTCGCCTCACCTCTTCTTCTTGTCCCGTCATCTCTTCTTGCTGTCGCACCATGTCTTCTTGCTTATGTCGTCTCATCTCTTCCTCTTGTCGCGTCATCTCTTCTTGCTTTCGCGTCATCTCTTCTTGTTGTCACACCATCTCTTCTTGCTTATGTCGTCTCATCTCTTCTTCTTGTTGCGTCATGTCTTCTTGCTTTTGCGTCATCTCTTCTTGTTTATGTCGTCTCATCTCTTCTTGATCCAGCTCGATCTCATGTTTCTTCTTCATGGCGTCCGCTTCTATTGAGAGAGCAGCTAGCTCAGCTTTAACTCCCAATCGAGCAGAAGCCCTCGATACCGAACTGGCTGAAAAAACAGATTTATGTCTTGAACCTCGTTAAGATATATTGGAGATATTATCTTGTCGTGTAATTTCATCTTCCATTCTGGCACCTTGTTGCTTCGCACTTCCAGCCACTAAGCTCGTATGTTGTGGTATAATTTCAGATTACCACGTCTCTGCCTTTTTCATGAAACCATTGAATATCTTCTTCTTGTCTTCCTCCCACTGGGTGTGTCTCCTGCATTCTTCCTGAGATGGCTCTGAACATAGCAGTACATCTTGTTTCTTGCCAACCTCCTGGCAGAGGTTCCATAGTTGGCTCATGTTAGATTTCACCTTGATCATGTTCTGTTCTGATTCCATTAGTTTCTTCTGTTTCTCAATTAATCTGGTAACCTGGTTCCATAATTCGTTTCTCTCTTTCTCAGTTTCTCGCAAGCAGGCAGTATGTGTATTAACTGTTTCTTCTCGATACATGAGTTCTCTGTAGCTATCTATGGATTTGTTAACTTGTTCCCATATCGAGTTTTCCTCTTTCTGGGTTTCTTTAAGTTGTCTGGCTGGTCTTTCTTCACCACTACGTGGTTCATCTGGTGTAGCACTTTCTTCCTCTACTAGATCCATGATTTCAAAGAGGTCTTGGCAGATTGCCAAGTCTTTAAATTCATCAAACAAAGTCTCTGCTAGTAGCTCTGGCTTTGTTTTGTCAACATTTCCTTCAAAACCATAATATACTGATAATGTAGAGAACATCTCTCCAACAACCATGGACTAAATGATGACGATAATTCAAATGGAACACGCTTATCAAAAGATTCAAAACAATCCCAAGGTCGGTCTGGCTGGAATCTCCTTACAGACTGGAAAAACACTTTCTGAGTTTCTGTTACATTTGCCGTTTAAAATTAAAGCTTGCAGCTTCAAATTCAAAGAAATATAATTAATTTCTACTCACAAATCCTGTGAAATTGTCTTAAGGTAAGTTTTGATACTGTCGATAGACCTCAAGGCCTCCTCTGGCCGAGATCTATTATCTTCAGTTCCTCCTGGAACCAGTCCTCTGGCTAAAACCTCTCTGAGAATCTTAACCAAATCCTGTGACGGAGGTCTCTTTTTGACTTAATCTTCTGTCACACTCTCTGGGACTGGTATTTAACCCCCCTGCTGGAGGTTCCCTCCAACTGAATGTAGCGGCAGATTTTCATATCTTTCGAGAAATTAACTCGCTAGCAGCCTTTTGGATGAGCATGGATAAGGGGAATATCTTTGATACGCATGCGAGCTAGCTCATAGAGACCTTCAGAGCTTCTTCTCAGATAAGTCTTCAAAAACACAGTCCTTTGATTAATAAATGCTTTATTGTTGATAGTAAACAATAAGATACATCCAAACTTCTTTTTTTTTTTTTGAAAATATTTTTTATTGGAGATAAGTACACAACCTATTTACATCATTACAGTCTTACATTTTTAAATTGATAATATTGTCAATTATTATTACATTGTCTCCAATACCTTTTGCCTTTTTTTTTTTTTTTAAACTAAATAGAACTAAAGAGATAGATGAAGTAAAGAAAGAAAAGAAAGAGAAGAAAAAAAAGAAAGAAAAAAAAAGGAAAAAGATAGTTAAAGAAGAATGGAAACATTTATTAAAATAAAAAACTTAATTCGAGATATATTTGTACATTTCTAAGTATAGCATTTCATTCATTCTTTAGCCCGAGTGCTAGTCAGGTTCCTGTGCTGAACTATTCTGACCCTTTAAGTAATCAATAAAAGGAGACCATGTTCCAACGAATAATTCCTGTTTGTCCAACAGGGAGAATCTGATTCTTTCCACGTTTAAGGTCTCCGTCATTTCTATAATCCACATTTTGATTGTGGGGGTCGTAGGGCCTTTCCAAAATGTTAGAATTAATTTTTTTCCTGTTATTAAACTATAATCAATAAAGTTTCTTTGTGTTGTTCTAAATGTTTGATTTAATTCTAATATTCCGAGTATTATTAATTTTGGATCTGGGTCCAATTGTGTGCTGGTTACTTTAGATATTATACTGAAAATATTTACCCAGAATTTTTTAATTTTTATACAGTTTGCAAACATATGAGATAAGGTAGCTTCTAAATGTTGACATTTATCACATATAGGTGAGATATGTTGAAAGATTTTATGTAGTTTTGTTTTTGAATAATGTAACCTATGTATTACTTTAAATTGTATTAGAGAATGTCTGGCGTTTAATGAACATTGATGTATGTGTTGCAAACTTTATTCCCAAGTATCTTTCGTTATTATTTGATTTAATTCTTTTTCCCATGTTTGTCTGTGTAAGTCCGTCGATGGAATGTCACTGTCTAATAAGATATTATATATATAAGATATTAATTTTTCTGTATTAGGATGTTTGTTCCAACATTCATCAAGAATTTCTGAATTTCTAATTCGAAAATTTTGAGTATTCGATTTTACATAATCTCTAAATTGAAGATATCTGAAATAATCATTTCCTCGAAGTCCATAAGTCTGTTGCAACTCCTGAAATGTCAGAAAAGTGCCTTCCTTGTAAAGTTGTCCCATATTTTTAATTCCATAATTCTTCCATTGTGTAAAACCCCTGTCCAACCATGAGGGCTTAAACAAAGGGTTATTCACAATTGGAAGAAAAAGTGATAAATTATCTAATTTTAATGTCTTTTTTAATTGTTTCCAAATTCGTATAGCACTAAATATTATAGGGTTTTCCCTATAAATTTTTATGTTTAATTTAGACATAGCAAATAATATCGAACCGATATCAAAAGGTAAACAATCTTCCTTTTCCATTTTTAACCAGTCTGGTTGATGATCTATTTCTTCCAACCAGAAATTCATATTTTTAATATTAACTGCCCAGAAATAAAACAAAAAGTTGGGTAAAACCAAGCCTCCATTTATTTTTGATTTACACAAATGTCTTTTGTTTATGCTATGATTCTTATAATCCCAGATAAAATCATTAACAATAGAGTCCAGTTTTTTAAAAAAGTTTTTTGCCAGATATATCGGAATTGTCTGAAAAAGGTATAATATTTGCGGTAAAAAAATCATTTTTATGGCATTAATTTTGCCAACCATTGAGATAGGAAGTGTTTTCCAGTATTGAATATTCTTATGTAGTTTATTCAGTAATGGTGGAAAATTTGCTTTAAATAATGATGTATATATCTTAGTTACATAAATACCTAGATATTTAAATTTTACCTTTACTATTTTAAATGGAAATTGTTGTATTATCTGTTTGTTATGTTCCCTTATTGGCATAATTTCACTTTTATTCCAATTTATTCTGTATCCTGAAAGTGAACCAAATTGGGTTATTAGCTTTAATAAGTTTGGAATACTAATTTCTGGTTTTGTAATGTAAATTAATACATCATCTGCGTATAGAGAAATTTTATTCACTGTGTCCTTTGTGTTATACCCATGTATTTCCGGATGCCCCCTGACTCTTTCTGCAAGTGGCTCAATAGCAAGCGCAAATAATAATGGAGATAATGGGCATCCTTGTCTACAACCTCTAGATAGGCTAAATTTAGATGACAACCTTTGGTTTGTAAATATTCTAGCCGTGGGATTTGTATATAACAGTTTTATCCATGTACAGAATTTCTCCCCTAGCTGCCTATTTTCCATCACCGAAAATAAATAAGACCATTCGACCTGATCAAATGCTTTTTCAGCGTCAAGTGAGATTATTGCTAGATCTTCATTAATAATTCTCTTGGAATATATAATATTAAATAATCTTCTTAGATTATAATATGAGTACCGTTTCTGAATAAAGCCTGTTTGGTCAGGGTGTATTAATTTATTCATCACTGTACTTAATCTATGCGCTAGTATTTTAGTTAATATTTTCTGATCTGTATTTAAAAGTGCAATTGCTCTATATGATCTTTATCAGCTTTAGGAATAAGTGTTATTATAGATTCATTTAAAGTGTCTGGAAGTTTCTGTTGAGTATAGATATGCTCCTACAGTCTTTGTAAACGTGGGCAGAGTAAATCATAATTTTTTTTATAAAATTCGGAGCCTAAACAATCTGGTCCTACTGCTTTACCATTTTTTAAAGAGCCAATAGACTCCTCAATATCTTTTATCGTAATCTCCCTTTCTAATAATTCTCTATCATTTGAATCTAAACCTTTTAAATTACATTTTAGTAAAAAATCTGCTATTCCTTCTGATTGTACTACGGTTTTAGTTGAATAAAGGTTATGATAGTATTGGAGAAATCTATCATTTATGTCCTTGGGCATTTTTAATAATTCTCCTGTCTCTGTTCTAATTTTATGAATTATTTTTTCCCCTTCCATTTTTCGTAACTGACGTGCTAATAGTTTTTGTGGTTTGTCTCCAAATTCAAAATGTAATTGTTTGGTTTTTTGATAAAGTTTTATTACTTGTTCTGAATACATTTTATTTAATTTATATTTCAATACAGCAATTTTATTATGTTTTAAAATAGATGGCATTCTCGCATTTTCTATATCTAGTTGCTTGATTTCACTTTCCAATGTTTGTTGCTTAATCCTGTTCTCTTTATTATAAAATGCTTGAGCAGAAATTAATGTACCTCGAACAAACGCTTTAAACGTTTCCCACATAAGAGAAGTAGGTGTGTCAGGGTTGTCATTTACCTCAAAAAATATTTGAATCTGTTTAATAATATATTCCTGGCATGATCTTTCGTTCAAAATTTGTGGGTTAAATCTCCAATATGCTTGTTTCTCAGACATTCCATTTAATTTAATCATGAATGTTACAGGTGCGTGATCTGAGATTATAATATTATGGTATTTTGAGTTGTAAGTAAATGGGATAAACGTGGAGTCAACTAAAAAATAATCTATTCTTAAGTATGTTTTATGTACTGGTGAGTAAAATGAATATTCCCGTCCAGTTGGGTTTTCTATTCTCCAGACATCCTTAATATTAGTGGTATTAATAAATGAATTTAGAAATACACTTGATTGAGATTTTACTTTTTTTTGCCTTGATGATCTATCTAAGTATGAATCTAATGTACAATTGAAGTCTCCTCCAATTATTAATTTATATTGTGTAAATTCAGGAATTTTATTAAATGTTTTATTAAAAATCATAGGGTTATCAAAGTTAGGCCCATATACATTAAGAAGAATCACTTTTTCTCCATTTAACTCTCCAACTAATATAATATATCTACCATCAATATCCACTATTGTTGAAGAGTTCGTAAAAGGTATTCCTTTACGAATTAATATTGCAACTCCTCTGGACTTATGGGAAAAAGAGGAATGATATGATTCAGCGATCCACTTAGCTTTAAGTCTATGTTGAGATTCCTTTTTAAGGTGTGTTTCTTGGAGAAATATTATATCTGTTTTGATTAAATTTAGATGTGCCAAAACTTTACCTCTCTAAATTGGTTCATTGATTCCCTTGACATTCCAACTACAAAATGTTATTCCCTGACCCCCTCTTGTCATATTAACATCTTGCATATTGTTTCTAAGGTGGTCTATAACCGAGCAGAAGGTACAACACATAAAACCTGACCCTGCTCCCGAACTTCAAATAGATGAATTTAAAATCATATACATCGCTCTTCCGAACACATCTCCTTGTATTAGTCTTGTTTTTCCATTCAAACATTAAGTTATAAAAATATTTAAAGTGAAAAAAGTGATAGAATTGATTAGTATAGGGTGAAAGAAAAAGAACTACATCTACAATTAGTGTAGTTAGTGATAGCCACACTAACGTGGCTAGAATTCTAAAGACTTCCGTAGCTTTTGTAAGAAAAAAAAATTCCCAGCTCCGTGCCCGAAGAAAAAAAAAGATTATTTCTAACATTCAAATAACTTCTTTGGGAGTAACAAACTTATATACATACCCATACATACACACACACAATATACATATATATATATATATATATATATATACCCATATGCATACATACATAAGCACGTATCCCTGCAGAAAAGTTCAAGAACAGCAAAAATTCACAACGTTATTATTCTCTACATATCATATTAATTTCTTCGCTAAATCTATAAATTTAATTTTAAATTGAAAAATAAAGAGAAAAACCATCAAACTTTATTATGACGTAGGCTAATTTACCTCTTGCATATCCTCCTATATAATATAAGTATGTAATTCATTTCTACGTTAATCGAAGACTATTAATTATTAATCATTGTTATCAATCATATACAGTATTAAATTTTTATGAGAAATGTTAATGTTAATAATTTTAGTGGTAATATGGATATTTAATAAGTATTAGTTGTTACATATATAGTTAGATATGAATATACAGATAATAATAATGATTAGTAAAAAAAAAAGTTTAAACAAAAATACAAAGATCACGGTTTTCTCCAATGTCCTCCGTCCATTTCGGTTTTCGAATGTCCTTAAAGCTCTTAAAAGAACTTTAAAGGTCCTTTTAGATCTGGCGGTCCTGTTAGTCCTTGACTCCTGAGGAGTAATGTAAATTCTTCAGTCTAACGGTCATGTTACCGATTTCTTTGGCATATTCCAGTGCTTTTTCGTGGTCTGTAAAAATTGCTCCTTGGACTTGTAGGTGACTCTTAGTCTTGCAGGATAAAGCAGGCCGTATCTCAAACCAGGTACATACTTCAGTATTCTTTTTGTCTCAGTGAACAGCGCTCTTTTCTTGAAGACTTCTGCCGGATAATCTCAGTAAATACTGAATCTCACACCTTCAAAAAGGAGCTGTCCGCCTCGAACAATTTTCTTCATTATATCGTCAAATTCATGATCCAGTTGCACCTTTACGATAATTTGTCTTGGATGGGCATCATCTTGTGTACGCCGCCGCTGCGCTCTATGAGCTCGACCGAGTGAAGGTTTGTGATCCAATTTTAAGGCTATTTGTAATAGGTCTGCCACAAAATCCCGAGAGCCCATTTCCCTCTCACTTCCTTCTTTCACCCCTACAATTCTTAGGTTCTTACGTCTTTGACGTCCCTCCAAATCGGTACATTTATCACTTAATTTGATCACCATATCGGAGAGGCGTTGGTTTTCAGTAAGGAGTCGACTTACAGTTTCCGCACTTGTCGCCGCCCATTTCTCAAGTTCGGTTATCGCTGTTCTATGTTGATCAAGTTCGTGATGAATGGGGTCCACCTCCGTTTTAACATTCGTTTCCACCGAAACGAGCCTGGCTTCCAGCGCTTCCATCTGATCCTTGACCTCTTCCTCCCTCGTCCTTTTCCAGATTTCCAGTATTTGTTGAACGGTAGAAAGCATTTCTGCTTTAAAATCTACCTTAAAAGAGTAAAGTTCCTCTTTAAAATTCTCTCCAAATTCTCTCCAAAGGTTTTCAATTCGGCAATGAGAAAAGTTTTAAGATCCTCCATTTCAGACTTTTTCTGTTTTATTTTCTTCGGAGGGTCTTCCTGGGCCGTCGTTGTAACTGAGGCCGAGGCCTCTGTAGGGCCTTCCTCTTCCATCTGCAGTTTCCCTTTAACGGCTTTTTTTTGTGTCACACGGGTGGGGGTACGTTGTAACGACATACCGTAAAGTAGCGCGCCTGATGACGTCACGCAGGCAGCCGTTCAGATCGCGATCGCTGCAGGTAAGACCCGATTTTCTCCCATTTTTAGTTTCTTCGGCACGGAGCTAGTTGGCGCTGGACTCAAGCCTCCATAGCGCCACCGGAAGTCACATCCAAACTTCTTCCGATGTTACTGCAATCTTCATCGAACTCCAGCTTATTACTTTAAATATTAGAAAACTCCTCGTGTCTCTGTAATACTGGCATGGTTGAAGGGTTAACCTTCTCCATCGTCTCTCCTAACTAATCTAAAAACTAAACGTCTGCACAAGCATCTTAGCTCCAAACATGCCCCAAAACACGTCATAAATCCCACCAACAATATAACGGGCAGTGTAAAATTTAAAGGCACATGCCATCATCAATGACATGCAAAACAGGCCAAATGGCCACTACATAGTGCTAGTGTATAGTGTGATCGCTGGTTGGCATGGACTTGGTGGTCTGAAGGTCCTGTTTCCACGCTGTATCTCTAAAGTCTAAAGATCAGGTAACCTCTTTGTACTTTGTGTAAATGTTTATATCGTGGGGGTAAATATTCTTTCAGATGGTTCATCTTCAGCCTGACAAATGTGATTTGTTAATCTAATCTTTATACTTCTACTTCTTCTTGCGTATGGCGTGCACAGCCTAAAGATGTATGACAACTTGTTCTATTTGATCTTATTTGATTGTGCACGCCAGGTTGATTGCATTCGTCAAAACAGGGCAGACCACGTGAAGGTTGCAATCTCCCACCCCATCTTTATACTGGCCTACTGGAAATTCCCAATGGCCTGTTACCATCGCCCATGGTAAGCTATTGAAGTCAACATGGCTCAACCTCTATAAACAAGAATCAGAGAATGACCAGATACCTTAACAGCTAAAGGTGAGATTTTCCCCAAAGGTTTATGTCATAAGGAGTTTTAAGAAGAATATTATTGGAGTGCCGTATTCTCCATGAAGAATTATAATGTTTCAATTCTATGCACTACAGCACAACTGAAAATTATGGATTGCTTTACATTCTCTCTCACCTGATTATTTAACAATCTCCATTAACTACAACAACCTTTTGTGCTCAGAAATCATCACTTGACTTCCGGTGGCGCTATGGCGGCTTGAGTCCAGTGCCAACTAGCTCCGTGCCGAAGAATCTGAAAACGGGAGAAAATCGGGTCTTACCTGCAGCGATCGCGATCTGAACGGCTGCCTGCTGCGTGACGTCATCAGGCGCGCGACTTTGACGGTATGTCGATGCAACATGCACCCCCCCCCGTGGGCCAAAAAAATCCGTTAAAGGGAAACTACCGATGGAAGAGGTAGGCCTAACTGAGGCCTCGGCCTCAGTTACAATGACGTCCCAGGAAGACCCAACGAAGAAATCAAAGCAGAAAAAGTCTGAAATTGAAGATCTTAAAACTTTTCTCGCTGTTGCAATTAAACAGATTCAACTACAGTTGAAAACCTTTGAAGGAAAATTGAATTTTAAAGAGGAACTTAACTCTTTTAAGGAAGATTTTAAAGCAGAAATGGATTCTACCGTTCAAGAAACACTGGAAGTCTGGAAGAGGTCGAGGGACTATGAGGTCAAGGAACAGATGGAAGTGCTGGAAGCCAGGCTCGTTTCGGTGGAATCGAACGTTAATAGGGAGGTGGTCCCCATTCATCAAGCACTTGATCAACATAGAACAGCAATAACCGAACTTGAGAAATGTGCGGCGACAAGTGTGGAAACTGTAAATTGACTCCTTATTGAAAACCAACGCCTCTCCGATATGGTGACCAAATTAAGTGATAAGTGTACCGATCTGGAGGGGCGTCAAAGATGCAAGAATTTAAGAATTGTAGGGGTGAAAGAAGGAAGTGAGAGGGAAATGGGCCCTCGGGATTTTGTGGCAGACCTACTACAAAAAGCCTTAAAATTGCATCAAAAACCTTCACTCGGTCGAGCACATAGAGCGCAGGGGCGTCATACACAAGATGATGCCTATCCAAGACAAATTATAGTAAAGGTGCAACTTGATCATGAATTTGACGAGATAATGAAGAAAATTGTCCGAAGCGGACAGCTATATTTTGAAGGTGCGAGGTTCAGTATTTACCGAGATTATCCGGCAGAGGTCTTCAAGAAAAGAGCGCTGTTCACTGAGACAAAAAGAATACTGAAGAAGGTACCTGAATTGAGATATGGCTTGCTTTACCCCGCAAGACTAAGAATCACCTACAAGCAGAAGGACCACGAAAAAGCACTGGAATATGCCAAAGAAATCGAGAACGTGACCACTGACTGAAGAATTTACATTACTCCTCAGGAGTCAAGGATTAACGGGACTTCGCCAGATTTAAAAGGACCTTTAAAGTTCTTTTAAGAGCTTTATGATATAATTTTTTATTAGAAGCAAACATATTACAATGTAGAGTAACATATTATAATAGAAGAAAAAACTTTTCATATACATCAATCACTCATACATTATTAAATTTATCAATTGTCAGTTAATTCTGCTTCTAGTGGGGGTTTTTTTATAGATAGAAAAAGAAAAATAGAGAGAAAGAAGAAAGAAGAGAGAGAAAGAAGAATTACAATATCAAAAAAGAAAAAGAGGTGGAATGAATAACTTATAATACGTCATAGGAGATAAGTTCGTAGGTTATGAAATATAATTACATCTAATCCTGAGTTCAAGCTTCAGTCGGGCTTTCGCGCTGGGCCAATCTATCCCTTCAAATAGGCAATGAATGGAGCCCATATTTTAACAAAAAGTTCTTGCTTGTCCATTAAGACAAGTCTAATTCTTTCTAGATGTAGGGTCTCCGACATTTCCACAATCCACATTTTAATTGTGGGGGTTGTAGGGCCTTTCCAGAATTTTAATATTAATTGTTTCCCTGTTATTATACTGTAGTCAAGGAAGTTTCTTAGGCTTGTTGTGAGTGTTAAACTTTGTTCTGATATCCCAAGTATTATTAATTTTGAGTCTGGAGCCAATTTGGTATTAACAGCTTCAGAGATTATTTGAAAAATATCAGTCCAGTAATTTTTAATTTTTATACAATTTGCAAAGGTATGTGTTAAATTGGCCTCTAGGTGCAGGCATTTATCACATATAGGAGAAATATGTGGGAAAATTATATTTAGCTTTATTTTGGAATAATGTAATCTGTGTAAGACTTTAAATTGTATTAAAGCATGTCTGGCATTTAACGAACATTGATGTATATGTTGTAAACTTTCGTCCCAAATATCTTTTGTAATAGGATAACCTAACTCATTTTCCCATTTATGTCTATATAGTTCCATCGGTGGTTCCTCATTATTTAGGAGAATGTTATAAATATAAGCTATTAATTTTTCAGTGTTAGGATGCTTATTCAAACATTCATCAAGAATTTCTGGTTCCCTAGTCCTATAAACTTGTGAATAGGATTTAACATAATCTCTAATTTGTAAATATCTGAAAAAGTTATTTGAGTGTAGTCCATTATTCTGTTGTAACTCTTGAAATGACAGAAAGATGCCTTCCCTATATAGATGTCCAATCCTTTTAATTCCATGATTTTTCCATTGTATAAAACATCTATCCAATATGGATGGCTTGAATAGAGGATTATTTACAATGGGAAGACATAGTGATATATTATTCAGTTGTAAAGCCTTTTTTAATTGTTTCCAAATTCGTATTCCACTATGTATTATAGGGTTTTCCTTATAGGTTTTTTTATGCAATTTTGTGGTAGCAAATAAAATCGAACCTATTTCAAAAGGTAAACAGTCTTCCTTTTCCATCCTTAACCATTCTGGTTGTTGGTCCATTTCTTCCAGCCAGAAATTCATGTTTTTAATATGGACTGCCCAAAAATAAAATAAGAAATTTGGCAAGGCCAAACCTCCGTTGCTCTTTGACTTACATAAATGTTTTTTACTTATTCTATGATTCTTATAATCCCAAATAAAGCTTGTAACAATGGAGTTGACTTTTTTGAAAACGTTTTTTGGAATATATATCGGAATTAATTGAAATAAATATAGTAGTTGCGGTAAGAAAATCAATTTTATAGCATTAATTCTACCAAGCATTGAAATAGGAAGTGTTTTCCAGTACTGAATATATTTGTGTAATTTATTAAGTAAGGATGGAAAATTTTGTTTAAATAAAGAGGTATATGTCTTAGTTACATAGATTACTAAATATTTAAGTTTATCTTTAACTATTTTAAAAGGGGATTGTTGTATTGTATTTAAGTTGAATTTTGTTATTGGCATAATTTCACTTTTATTCCAATTAATCCTATATCCTGAGAACTGACCAAATTGTGTTATTAGATTTAATAGATTTGGAATACTAGTTTCTAACTTTGTAATATATATTAATACATCATCTGCATATAAGGAAATTTTATTCCTTGTATCTCTAGTGTTGTATCCATGTATTCCTGGATGGTTTCTAACGCTTTCTCCTAATGGTTCAATTGCAAGAGCAAATAATAGTGGGGATAGTGAACATCCTTGTCTACAACCTCTAGAAAGATTAAATTTGGCTGATAACATTTGATTTGTTAATATTCTAGCTGTTGGATATTAGAGTATAACAATTTAACCCATGTACAGTACTTCTCTCCCAATTGAAATTTTTTCATTACCGAAAATAAATATGTCCATTCTACCTGGTCAAATGCCTTTTCAGCATCTAACGAAATAATTGCTAGATCTGCATTTGGAATTCTATTTGTATATATAATATTGAATAGTCTTCTCAAATTATAAAATGAGTAACGTTTTGGAATAAAACCAGTTTGGTCGGGGTGTATTAATTTGTTAATCACTAAGCTCAATCTATGAGATAGGATTTTGGTTAATATTTTCTGATCAGTATTTAAGAGAGCTATTGCTCTATATGAACCTGGGTCTTCAGGGTCCTTATCCGGTTTCGGTATAAGTATGATTGTAGATTCATTTTGAGTTTCTGGAAGTTTCTGTTGAGTATAAGCTTGTTTGTAAAGTCTTTGTAGACGTGGAGAAATCAGATCGTAAAATGTTTTATAAAATTCAGAGCTTAGACCATCAGGACCTGTGGCCTTTCCATTTTTTAAAGATCTAATTGGCTCCTCGATGTCTTTTACCGTAATTTCTACATCTAGTGATTCTCTCTCTTTCTGATCTAGACCTGTAAGATTACATTTCTGTAGAAATGTTTCCATTCCTACTGGTTGTTCTGTTGTTTTAGATGAATACAATTTTTGACAATATTGTAAAAATCTATCATTAATATCTTTAGGTAGTGTTAATGTTTCTCCCTTATCTGATCTAATTTTGTAAATTGTTTTTTCCCCGTCCTGTTTACGAAGTTGACGCGCTAATAGTTTTTGTGGTTTATCTCCAAATTCAAAATGTAATTGTTTTGTACGTTGATATAGTTTTATTACTTGGTCTGAGTATATCTTGTTTAACTTATATTTCAGTACTGCAATTTTATTGTGTTTTACCATAGATGGTGCTATTGCATTTTCTATGTCTAATTGCCTTATTTCCATTTCCAAAGACTGTTGTTTGGCCCTATTCTCTTTGTTAATAAATGATTGGGAGGAGATTAATGCTCCTCGCACAAATGCTTTAAATGTTTCCCAAAGAAGGGAGGCGGAGATTCCAGGGCTGTCATTAGCCTCGAAAAACATATTAATCTGTTTTACGAGGTATTCATTACATAGCTTTTCTTTCAAGATTTGGGGGTTAAGTCTCCATTGTGTCTTTGTCTCGGTCATTCCATATAGTTTAATCATAAATGTTAGTGGAGCATGGTCCAATATTATAATATTATGATATTGCGAATTATAGGTAAATGGGATAAGTTTAGAGTCTACTAAGAAATAGTCTGTCCTTGAGTAAGTTTTATGCACGGGTGAGTAGAATGAGTATTCTCGACCAGATGGGTTTTCAATTCTCCAAACATCCTTAATGTTGGTAGTATTAATATATGAATTTAGGAATTCACTTGACTGAGATTTTAATTTTCTTTGACTTGATGATCTATCCAAGTAAGCATCTAGTGTACAATTTAAGTCTCCACCGATAATTAAATTATGTTGTGTACATTCCGGGATAATGTTAAGTATTCTCTTAAAGAACAGGGGGCTATCAAAATTTGGTCCATATACATTAAGGAGAGTCACTTTTTTTTTAGTATAACTCCCCTACTAATACAATATATCTGCCTTCAATATATTCTGTCGTTGATATATGTTTAAAGGGTATACCTTTACGAATTAATATTGCAACCCCTCTAGATTTATGTGAAAATGAAGAATGATACGTTTTAGCAATCCATTTGGCTTTCAATCTATGTTGTGCTTCCTTTTTAAGATGTGTTTCCAAGAGAAATATTACATCTGCTTTAAGTGATTTTAAATAGGCTAATACTTTACCTCTCTTGATTGGTTCATTAATTCCCTTAACATTCCAGCTACAAAATTTAATTCCTTCACCCCCAATTTTCATATTAACGTCTTGCATCTTGTGATTAAAGTGGTCTATGTTGGAGCAGCTGGATCAGCGCACTAAACCCTACCTTATACTTGAACCTCAGGTAGATGAATTCTAAGTCTCGTCGGTTTTTCATCCGGACATATCTCCCTAAATAAAACATATAATTCCATTCCAAATACAAAATATAATATAACATAAGATAGAAAAGGTAATAAAATGTTGTATTAGTAACGTGTAAAAAATAGAAAAAGAAGAAAACTACAACTATGATTAGTGCAGTTAGTGATAGCCACCCTAGTGTGGCTAAACATCTAAAGACTTCCGGAGCTTTTGTTAAAAAAAATATATATTACTAGCTCCGTACTTTCCTTAAAAGAAAAGTTTCAATTACAATGAAAACAATTTATGGGGGGGAGGGAAACAATAGTTTTATTCCATAATTGAAGTATTTGTTAGTCTCCAATTAAAATGTTAGTATCATATAGCAAGCTAAAAATATTTTTCCTCTTTTTTTTTCTTAATTAAAAAAAAAAAAATGGGAAGACACTGTTAAAGAGTAATCAAAAAACATTATTAAAGAGTAATCAAAAAACATTGTTAAAGAGTAATCAAAGTCCAAAATATCCAAATATCCAAAATAGCAAGGAAAAAACTTCCTATATTTTATTAATTAATTATTTGGATCACACTTTACTTATATTTCATACTTTTAATCAATTCTAAGTTGGTCCAGTTAACAATAATTAGTATTGATTAGTATTCGTGATTAGAATTAATTGTTAGAAATTAGTACTAAAATATAAATTTTATGTATCAGTAGCGAGATAATTGCCCAATTCTTCCTGCAGATCTTGGACAAAATCTGCAAGAAGAATGGGGACAGTTCTTAAAAATTATAGTTTAAAGTTCCATCTCTTCTCTGCAGGATAACAGTTTCCACTGTCTTCAGATGAATGTTGGGTGTAGAATATTATTCAATCTTCGGTCTTATTCACGATGCTCTGGGCAAATTCAAGTGCCTCTGTATGCTTGACGAAGAAATGTTCCTTCTTCTCATAGGTCACTCTTAATGTTGCGGGATATAACAGTCCATATCTCAGATTGTTTATATTCTTAAGTATTCTTCTTGTTTCTGTAAACAGCGCTCTCTTCTTGGCGACTTCCACAGGATAACCTCTAAATATGCTTATCTTGTCTCCTTCAAATGCGAGGTTTCTGCTTTGAACAATTATCTTCATCATATCATCCAAAACATGGTCATATTGCACCTTCACTATCAGTTGTCTTGGGGGGGCGCCCACCCCTGGGCGACGTCTTGATACTCTGTGCGCTCGGGCAATTAACGGTGCTTGATCCAGATTCAAGACTTTTTTCAGCAGATCTGCAGCAAATTCGTGAGGGTCACGATTCCCCTCTCTGCCTTCCTGGACGCCTACGATTCTTAAATTCTGACGTCTCTGTCGTCCCTCCAAGTCCATACATTTTTACAGTTATTTGATGTAATAACTTCGATAGGCGTTTGTTCTCGGCAATAAGTTTATTTGTTGTTTCGGTGCTTGTCTCAGCAATTTCCTCCAATTCCTTTACAGCCTTGTGGTGTTGATTTAAAGTCTGGAGGATCGGCTCCAACTTAGCCTCAAATCTGGATTCCATCGAATTCAGTTTATCATATACTTCTTCAGTATTTTGATGCATATTTTCTTCCATGGTTAATTTCCAGTCTTCCAGAACTTCATGCACAGAAGCTGCAACCTCATCTTTAATTTGTTCTTTAATTTCATCTTTTAAAGATTTCAGCTCCTGTTTAAGATTTTTAAATTCTGTCATTATTTTAGAGATTTCCTGTGTCAGGAAGGTTCTTAATTCTTCCACATCTGTTTTTTTCTTCCTTGATATATCTTCTTGGGATGCTGTTAAAACTGAGCCCGAGGCTTCAGGTGGGCCTGCCTCTTTTCCCTTACCGGTTTTTCTCGTCTTGGGGGGGGGTATGTTGAATCGACATACTGCCGGTGTCGCGCCCCTGATGACGTCACGGACCTGTTGCAAACACTCGGTGCCGTTTTCTAGAGGTAGGTCCCGTCTTTTTCCCCCGTTTTCAACGTTTTTTTCCTGGAGCTAGTCGGCGCGAGTCTCTCCTACTCCATAGCACCACCGGAAGTCCCTTTTAAGAGCTTTAAGGACATTCGAAAACTGAAATGGACGGTGGACATTGGAGAAAACCGTGGTTTTTTATTTTTAATCTTTTTTTATTTTTAGTATAAACTCTAAGAACAATAATATCATAGTTATGACCAATTGTTATTAATCACTATTACTATTTAGTATATTCATATCTAACTATATATGTAACTACTAATACTTATTAAATATCTATATTACTACTAAAATTATTAACATTTATATTACTCATAAAAATTTAACACTGGGTACGATTGATAACAATGATTAATAACTAACAGTCTCTGGTTAACGTAGAAATGAGTTACATACTTATATTCTATAGGAATATGTGCAAGAGGTAATTCAGCCTATGTCATAATAAGGTTTGACGGTTTTTCTCTTTATTTTTCAATTTAAAATTAAATTTATAGATTTAGCGAAGATATTAATACGGTATGTTGAGAATAATAACGTTGTGAATTTATGCTGTTTTTGGACTTTTCTGCAGGGATATGTGAGAATATATGTATGCATATGGGATATATATATATATATATATATATATATATATATATATATATATATATATATATATATATATATATATATATATATATATATATATGTTTATGTATGTGTGTGTGTATGTATGTGTATATATATATATATATGTTTGCTACTCCCAAAGAAGTTAATTGATTGTCAGAAATAATCTCTTTTTTTTTCCTCGGGCATGGAGCTGGGATTTTTTTTTTTACAAAGGCTACGGAAGTCTTTAGAATTCTAGCCACGTTAGTGTGGCTATCACTAACTACACTAATTGTAGATGTCGTTTTTTTTCTTTCACCCTATACTAACCAATTCTATCACTTTTTTCACTTTAAATATTTTTATAACTTAATGTTTGAATGGAACAACAAGACTAATTCAAGGAGATGTGTTCGGAAGAGCGATGTATATTATTTAAAATTCATCTATTTGAGGTTCGGGAGCAGGGTCGGGTTTTATGTATTGCACCTTCTGCTCGGTTATAGACCACTTTAGAAACAATATGCAAGATGCTAATATGACAAGAGGGGGTGAGGGAATAACATTTTGTAGTTGGAATGTTAAGGGAATCAATGAACCAATTAAGAGAGGTAAAGTTTTGGCACATCTAAATTCAATCAAAACAGATATAATATTCCTTCAAGAAACACACCTTAAAAAGGAATCTCAACATAGACTTAAAGCTAAGTGGATCGCTGAATCATATCATTCCTCTTTTTCCCATAAGTCCAGAGGAGTTGCAATATTAATTCGTAAAGGAATACCTTTTACGCATTCATCAACAATAGCGGATATTGATGGTAGATATATTATATTAGTTGGAGAGTTAAATGGAGAAAAAGTGATTCTTCTTAATGTATATGGGCCTAATTTTGATATCCCTATGTTTTTTAATAAAACATTTAATATAATTCCTGAATTTACACAATATAAATTAATAATTGGAGGAGACTTCAATTGCACATTAGATTCATACTTAGATAGATCATCAAGGCAAAAAATAGTAAAATCTCAATCAAGTGTATTTTTAAATTCATTTATTAATACCACTAATATAAAGGATGTCTGGAGAATTGAAAATCCAACTGGACGGAAATATTCATTTTACTCACCAGTACATAAAACATACTCAAGAATAGATTATTTTTTAGTTGACTCCACGTTTATCCCATTTACTTACAACTCAAAATACCATAATATTATAATCTAAGATCACGCACCTGTAACATTCATGATTAAATTAAATGCAATGTCCGAGAAACAAACATATTGGAGATTTAACCCACAAATTTTGAACGAAAGATCATGCCAGGAATATCTTATTAAACAGATTCAAATATTTTTTGAGGTAAATGACAACCCTGACACACCTACTTCTCTTATGTGGGAAACGTTTAAAGCGTTTGTTCGAGGTGCATTAATTTCTGCCCAAGTATTTTATAATAAAGAGAACAGGATTAAACAACAAACATTGGAAAGGGAAATCAAGCAACTAGATATAGAAAATGCGAGAATGCCATCTATATTAAAACATAATAAAATTGCTGTATTGAAATATAAATTAAACAAAATGTATTCAGAACAAGTAATAAAACTTTATCAAAAAACCAAACAATTACATTTCGAGTTTGGAGACAAACCACAAAAACTATTAGCACGCAGTTACGAAAAATGGAAGGGGAAAAAATTATTCATAAAATTAGAACAGATACAGGAGAATTATTAAAAATGCCCAAGGATATAAACGAGAGATTTCTCCAATACTATCATAATCTTTATTCAACTAAAACTGTAGTACAACCAGAAGAAATAGCAGATTTTTTACTAAAATGTATTTTAAAAGGTTTAGACTCAAACGATAGAGAATTATTAGAAGGGGAGATTACGATAAAGGATATTGAAGAGTCTATTAGCTCTTTAAAAAATGGTAAAGCAGTAGGACCAGATGGTTTAGGCTCTGAATTCTATAAAAAAAATTATGACTTGCTCTCCCCACGTTTACAAAGGCTGTATGAGCATATCTATACTCAACAGAAACTTCCAGATACTTTAAATGAATCTATAATAACACTTATTCCTAAAGTTGATAAAGATCCGGAAGATCCGGGATCATATAGAGCAATTGCACTTTTAAATACAGATCAGAAAATATTAACTAAAATACTAGCGCATAGATTAAGTACAGTGATGAATAAATTAATATACCCTGACCAAACAGGCTTTATTCAGAAATGGTACTCATATTATAATCCAAGAAGATTATTTAATATTATATATTCTAAGAGAATTATTAATGAAGATCTAGCAATAATCTCACTTGACGCTGAAAAAGCTTTTGATCAGGTTGAATGGTCCTATTTATTTTCGGTGATGGAAAATATGCAGCTAGGGGAGAAATTCTGCACATGGATAAAACTGTTATATACAAACCCTACGGTTAGAATATTAACAAACCAAAGGGTGTCATCTAAATTCAGCCTATCTAGAGGTTGTAGACAAGGATGCCCGTTATCTCCATTATTATTTGCGCTTGCTATTGAGCCACTCGCAGAAAGAGTTAGGGGTCATCCGGAAATACATGGGTATAACACAAAGGATACAGTGAATAAAATTTCTCTATACGCAGATGATGTACAAATTTACATTACAAAACCAGAAATTAGTATTCCAAACTTATTAAAGCTAATAACCCAATTTGGTTCACTCTCAGGATAGAGAATAAATTGGAATAAAAGTGAAATTATGCCAATAAGGGAACACAACAAACAGATAATACAACAATTTCCATTTAAAATAGTAAACGAAAAATTCAAATACCTAGGCATTTACGTAACTAAGATATATACATCATTATTTTAAGCAAATTTTCCCCCATTACTGAACAAACTACATAAGAATATTCAATATTTGGAAAACACTTCCTATCTCAATGGTTGGCAAAATTAATGCCATAAAAATGATTTTTTTACCGCAAATATTATACCTTTTTCAGACAATTCCGAAATATATTTGTCAAATTGGATTCCATTGTTAATGATTTTATCTATGATTATAAGAATCATAGGATAAACAAAAGACATTTGTGTAAATCAAAAATAAATGGAGGCTTGGTTTTACCAAACTTTCTGTTTTATTTTTGGGCAGTTAATATTAAAAATATGAATTTCTGGTTGAAAGAAATAGATCAACAACCAGATTGGTTAAAAATGGAAAACGAAGATTGTTTACCTTTTGATATCGGCTCGATATTATTTGCTACGTCTAAATTAAACAAAAAAAATTATATGGAAAACCCTATAATATTTAGTGCTATACGAATTTGGAAACAATTAAAAAAGACATTAAAATTAGATAACTTATCACTTTTTCTTCCAATTGTGAATAACCCTTTGTTTAAGCCCTCATCGTTGGACAGGGGTTTTACACAATGGAAGAATTATGGAATTAAAAATATGGGACAACTTTACAAGGAAGGCACTTTTCTTACATTTCAGGAGTTGCAACAGACTTATGGACTTCGAGGAAATGATTTTTTCAGATATCTTCAACTCAGAGATTATGTAAAATCGAATACTCAAAATTTTCGAATTAGAAATTCAGAAATTCTTGATGAATGTTGGAATAAACATCCTAATACAGAAAAATTAATATCTTATATATATAATATTTTATTAGACAGTGACATTCCATCGACGGACTTACACAGACAAACATGGGAAAAATAATTAAATCAAATAATAACGAAAGATACTTGGGAAGAAAGTTTACAACACATACATCAATGTTCATTAAATGCCAGACATTCTTTAATACAATTTAAAGTAATACATAGGTTACATTATTCAAAAACAAAATTACATAAAATCTTTCAACATATCTCACCTATATGTGATAAATGTCAACATTTAGAAGCTAACTTATCTCATATGTTTGCAAACTGTATAAAAATTAAAAATTCTGGGTAAATATTTTCAGTATAATATCTAAAGTCACCAGCACACAATTGGACCCGGATCCAAAATTAATAATACTCGGAACATTAGAATTAAATCAAACATTTACAACAACACAAAGAAACTTTATTGATTATAGTATAATAACGGGAAAAAAATTAATTCTAAAATTTTGGAAAGGCCCTATAACCCCCACAATCAAAATGTGGATTATAGAAATGACGGAGACCTTAAACGTGGAAGAATCAGATTTTCCCTGTTGGACAAACAGGAATTATTCGTTGGAACATGGTCTCCCTTTATTGATTATTTAAAGGGTCAGGATGGTTCAGCACAGGAACCTGACTAACACTCGGGCTAAAGATTGGATGAAATGTTATACTCTGAAATGTACGAATATATCTCGAACAAAGTTTTTTATCTTAATAAATTTTTCCATTCTTCTTTAACTATCTTTTTCTTTTCTGTTTTTTTTTTTTTTTTTTTTTTAATTTTTTTTTTTTTTTTTTTTCTTTCTCTCTCTTTTCTTTCTATACTTCATCTATCTTTTTAGTTCTATCTAGTTTAAAAAAAACTAAAAAAGGCAAAAGGTATTGGAGACAATGTAATAATAATTGACAATATTATCAATTTTAAAATGTAAGACTGGTAATGATGATAATATGTTGTGTACTTATCTCCAATAAAAAATATTTTCAAAAAAAAAAAAAAAAAGAAATCATCACTTTTCTTTAAGAAGTCTGGTGCCTAATCTCAGGCCTTGGTTCCAACCATCTGCCTGACAAAAACACTCCTCACTTATGCTGTCCTATTAACTGCCAAGCTTTGTCCTGCCTCTCCTCTTTCCAGCATTCCTCTCCCCCTACAATCAGACTGAGGAAGGGTCACGATGCGAAGCATCACCTATCCATTTTCTCCAGAGACCTGCTGAGTTTGTCCAGCACTTTATGCCCTTTTGTGTATTAACAAGCATGTGCAGTTCCTTGTTTCTACATTTTGACTGGTGTATAAACCATACACTGACAAAGGCAGCAGGTAACAGTATTTTAAAATGCTTGTTTGAAGACAGATCCCAACCCGAAACAGCACCTATCCGTTTTCTCCAGAGATGCTGCCTGATCCGCTGAGTTATTCCAGCATTATTTTTCTATCTTAAGCATTTTTGAATGACTGCAGCATGCTGCTGCAGCTTGCTTTAGAAGGGGTGTAGCGAGGGCTCCCAACTGTGTCCCCTTATCTTATTGAAGGCTATATCAGCTACAGATTATGTGAGCTGGTTCTTTGCAAGATGTATTTCTGTTCCTCATCTGTCACTGTCAAGTCATTTGTAATTTTTCTCGTTTTTTTTACCCATTGCACTTTCCCTCACCTTGTTTCCTTGTGAAAGGTACAGGATGAATGTACCTGACCTGTTATTTTGGATGGTTAGAGTACTGGTTGCTAAGTGCCGTGAACTGCTTTCTTGCTGCGCTTCACTGCCTTCCAACTCAGCTTCCTGTGGCTTCTTGAGATCAACTCAAATGTAACTTGAAGCACAGTGATTGACATCAGATTGTGTTTTCGAGTATGCTTTGGTATTCGTCAATGAGTAAAAGGAAGAGCAAATAATAGAGTGGTACAAGGATGGTAAAAGCGTGAGTCAGGGTTAGTGTCACGGAGTCATACAGCACGGAAACAGCCCTGTCTGGCATCCAGATCAGCATTAAGCCTTGTTTTACACAAATCCTGCACTAATCGTATTTTGTTCCTCAATGCCCCCCTATTTTAACCACTTACTGATGTAAATCAATACCTATATACCAGAGGTAATTTACAGTGAACATCAAATGACCAAACACCAGATCTTTGCTCTGTGGAGAGAAATCTTTGGCGTTCTTCAAGGGAATAAAATTGAGGTACATCTTGACACCTTCCCAATCGTGAGCTTTGGTTAAAAAATTGATGTATAATCCAAGACAAGAGCTTTCTAGTTTGTGAACTGTACATTAACATATGGAATCATCTATTGTGGAGAATTATCTTGCAAATAAAATGATCTAACTTTGAGCATGTGTTTGATTTTTGTCTGACTCAAAGTGGAGACAAAACATGCTTAAAAGAAAAGTAATTTAGTGCAAAGTCCAGAAAAAGTCTGATGTAAGCAAGTTGCATTCTCCTAAAGCTGGGGCCAAGCTGATGAAAATGTAACAAGAAAATCAGCCAGAATTTGCTGCAATAGCAAATTTGTAGGTGAATGATGTTAATCGGAGTTTCATGTGCATCGTTGATATCTACTATATTTAGTTTGAAACAAAAATATTTGTTCTCAGGCACAGAGGACACTTAGATTAAATTTCTTATCCGATGTTATTTGTAGAAATAGTATCATTTTCTTGTAATTCCGGTGAATACGCACACCAGTGTTAAGAGTCAAGGGAGTCAAGAGTCTTTTATTGTCATATGTCCTGAAACGGAACAATGAAATTCTTACATGCAGCAGCCTGGCATGGAGCAAATTAAGGCATCTAAACATTTATAAATCAGATCAAAAGTCTTCAATTTATCTGAAAAAAATGGGAAGAAAACCATAGTTTGAGCTACAGCAATATGTGAACCTTTCATTGACTGAGAACAAGCCCGAATAATAAAAGTTAAAGTGCTCTTGTATCTAATGGGCAAACTAAAAATGTTATTAGAAATATTATTACGTTATGTATGTTATTATTTAAAGGGGCAGTGAGTTGCATAAATCTTGCATAAGAAAACGGATTGTGTTGTGCATTCAC
The DNA here is from genome assembly GCA_038087875.1 of Malacoraja senta. NCBI lineage: Eukaryota > Metazoa > Chordata > Chondrichthyes > Rajiformes > Rajidae > Malacoraja > Malacoraja senta. The sequence goes on along the minus strand of CM075977.1, from coordinate 328,395,879 downwards.
TTAAAAATTCGTCCTTAAAGAAAAAGGATTTAGGATAGCAAATGTGCAAGGGGTAGTGGTTCAGACATTGCAGGGAAACATTTGAGACCGCAAACTGAGAAGATGAGACTATGCAGCTAGACGAATTAGCATCAACCATTGCCAGCACCAGTCCTTAGTGTGAGCAGTGCAGGCAGTAGCAGGAACAACAAAAATAAAAATGCTCTTTATGAATCCCAAAATCCTGGGGCGCCGCGTGCGACCGCTGTGACTGCCTACACCACCACGCCTCACCACGCGCCATGCGCCTGTAATGCACGCCATGCACGCATCACGTGCGCGTCGTGCATCATGACGCGTAAATTATGTCGCGTAAATGAGGTGCAAATGACGCCCAAGTGGGACAGGCCCTTGCATCTCTGCAATTTCTTCCCTGAATCACTTTGCTATTTCAATTCTCTCCCTTGTTTACAGAATTGGCTTACAATCAACACCTTTGATTGAACTTTTGATCACTGTTCTTAATACATGATGTCAATGATTGACTGCCTCTTTCTGTCAAAGTTGCCATCTAAATATTGTTGCAGTTGTTTCCTTTTGCAAAGGCCAAGACAGTGGAGACAAGTGCGACCAACATCTCGAGCAATAACCAGGAATAATCCTAAAACAGTTCAAAATAATATCACTATCCCAGGCAGACCTGAAACCCACTGTAGAGGTAGTTGGTGTAGATGATATGTGCATGTACCTTTAACATAGTGACCTCACCACTACTAACCACTCCCCACATCACTGGTATAATTACAACCTTCCCACCCAGTTCTCTCTCTATGGTTCCAGTGACAGACCACGGACAGCTAGGGCAGCAAAGTATGTGTATAATGTGTATTATGAATAAACAGTAGTAAAGATACAGTGCGTTATGACACATATTTACAGTTGGGAAGTCCTTCTGGAGTGCATTTTCAGTGCTCCATGTTGATTCTTACCCTCTGAAGGCATTGTGAGTGAAAAAAAAACAGGCGCAGAAATGAATTTTGTAGAGCAAAATGTCCAATTTGTTGCTAGGTCTAAATTTATCAAGACTACTTCCTATCAGGAGAATGTGCCATTTCAAAACTGAAATCTTACATTTGTTTACAATAAATATGTTGAATCATATGAAAGTTTGCACTGTTTAGATATGTTAATCTTGGCAGTAACATAACTGGAGGTCCTCCAGCATGAACTTGATCATCTGGGCAAGTGGATCAAGGGATGGCTAATGGTACTTAATTCAGATAAGTGTGAGGTGTTTCATTTTGGGAAATCATACCAGGGTATGACCTTCTCAGTGAATGATAGGGCATGGAGAGTGTTGTAGAGTCGAGTGATCAAGGAATCCATAAAGCATAGAACATAGAAGAATACAGCACATGAACAGATCCTTCAGCCCAGTGTTTGTGCTGATCAAGCTGCCAAGTTATGTCGGAAATACCTGCAGATGCTGGTTTAAATCGAAGGTAGACACAAAATGCTGGAGTAACTCAGTGGGACAAGCAGCATCACTGGATAGAAGGAATGGATGATGTTTCGGGTCGAGACCCTTCTTCAGTGTTTAAGCTGCCAAGTTAAACTGATCTTATCTGCATGTACTTAATCCATATTCCAGTTTTTGCAGCACATCCATGTGATTATCTAAAAGCCTCTTGAATGCCATTATCATATCTGTCTCCACCACTGCACCTAGCAGTGCATTCCAGGCCCCCACCATATTTTGTGTAAAAAAATTTGCCGCTCATTTTATATTATTCTTTCAATTGTCTCCTCAACCTCTAACGTTCTAGTGAAAATAATTCAAGTCTATCCCTTTCTAGCCCTGTAACTTAAACCCTCTAATCCAGGCAGCATTCTGGTAAACCCTCTGAACTCTCTCCAAAGCCTCCACATACTTCCAAAGTCCCATTGAGCTGCATTTACATCTAGGTCATTTTTTAATATATCACAAACAGCAGACGTTGCAGCACATATAACTGTGGAACTCCACTGGTCACAGCTTTATAGTCAGAATATCTAGCTTCCACCACAACCCTATTTGTTTGTGCTCGTCAGTTTAATTGTAAAAAAGAAGACCACAACCCTCTGTCTTCCATGAATAAGCCAGTTCAGAATCTATACGACCAATTCTTTATGAATCCCATACATCTTAATCTTCTGGATCAGCCTACCATGAGGGATCTTAGCAAAAACCTTCCTAAAATCCATGCATATAAAATTCACCAACCTACCTTCATCAATCTCCTTCGTCACCTCCTCAAAAACTCAATCAAGTTAGTGAGACAGGAACTGCCGCATACAAAGCCATGCTGGCAAACCCTAATTAAAATATGTAAATAGTTCCATGGAAAGGGCATTGCGGGTATATAGAATGTTGAAGAAGTTTTTTGGCGCACTGGCCTTTATCAGTCAAGGAATTCAGTATTGAGGTTGACACAGAGACAGCATCTTTGGAGGACGTGGACAGGCAATGTTTCCTGTTGGGACCCTTCTTTATTGAGTGCAGACATTAACACGTTAAGTTACAGTTGTACAATATGTTAAGGCCACACTTGAGTATCGTGTTCAATTTTGGTCACTCTACCTTGAAAAAGATTCCATTAAGATAGAAAGAGCGCATCAAAGATTTACAAGGATGTACCAGGCGTCAAGAGCCTAAGCTATTGGGGAAGAGGTTGGTCAGGATAGGACTTTATTCCTTGGAGCACAGGAGGCTGAGGGATGATGTTTGAGGTGTATAAAATCATGAGCAGAATAGATAGGATGAATGCATAGTATTTTTCTCAGGGTAGGGAAATCAAGAACTAGAGGGCATAGGTTTAAGGTGAGAGTGAAAAGAATAAAAAGGAGCCTGAGGAGCAACATGTTCCCACACAGGGTGGTGAGTACATGAAATGAGATAACGGAGGAAGTATTTGAGCCAGATAGAGTAAGAACATTTAAAACATATCCATACACGTACACAGTTAGGAAAGCTTTAGAGGGATATTGGCCGAATGCAGACAAATAGAACTGGCTCAGACAGGTTATATTGGTCTGCATGGACGATTTTGGATAAAGGGCCAATTTCTGTGCTGTGTTACTATGAATATAAAGATATTGTAAGATCTCTGAGAAATGAATTGGAAGTTTTTTTTGTGAACATTTTTGTAATTTACAGCCAGATGGAATAGGAATGCTCTTCCTGACTACATATTAATGCTATGGAATCATTCCCAACCAAGGCCATCTCTCCTGAGTGCCTTTGCAGGTCTGCATGTGGATATTTATTTTATGGTGCCTTTTATTTTTGCATTGTAGTTAATGTGGTGCTGTCTTGGCTATTGTTTATGGTAGTGTTGCTCAGGAACAGCTTGGTAAGGTAGAGGTTACTGAGATTGCCTCCTATCTGTTCCTCCCACCTTCTCTATTTCCACATCTCATTTTACTTCGGAGTCACGTGAGTGACTACGTGAAGAAGACCCCGTCCAGCCGCATACGCGTCATATCGATCAGACGCATAGCGTTCATGACCGTGTGTGGAGGAGCAGGAGCTCCTCCGACCGGTGAGTAAAGCAAATGTAAAGCAAAAATCGGAAGGTAAGTGGGGTTGCTTTCACTTACAGGAGCGTTTCCTTCCCGTGCAGACTTGTTGGTGGAGCTCCACAGAAGTTTATTATGGAGAAAGGGGAAGGAGAGGCGGCCAGGGACGCACCGTAGTAAAACCCCAGATCCTAAGGGTAGCGGGCGTCAGTCAGTGGAGTCAGTGGCAGCGAAGCAATTAACTCCCGTTGTGGTTGAGTGTGCCGTTAAACCGCCAGGTGGGGGGCGCAAGGCTGGACAAAAGTCGGCCCGACCTGTAGACTCGGATGAGTCAGACCCGGAGGTATACCCTCCTCAGGCAGGAAATAATATTGCAAAACTTTAGAACTCCTGATGGGGCAGATGATTTATAAAGAACCCCCACAGGAGGATTTAAGTCGGTGTTGGCCAATGGAGGATATGGCACAGGGGGTGCCTTGGATGGGACAGACACAAGGGTGGCCTGCAGGAGAGCCATCAGAAATGCCTGTGCAGAAACATTACAGTGGTTGGCCTACAGGAGAGCCAGTGCCCAAAAATGCCAGAAAAAAGGCAATATATGTGTTGGCCTATTGGAGCGCCAGTACTAGAAATGCCTGAACAAAAGGCAGCACAAACGTGCAATGACAAATGTGCCAGCACAGACAATATAAAGAGAAAAAATAATGAAGCGTTGGCCTAGAATTGAGCCAGCGCCAGCAGCACCTGAAACAGGGCTGCCTATCCGTGGGCCTACAAGAGAGCCCGCACAGGGGGAATCTGGCAGAGACTTACCTGTAACAGGGGAACATTTGAGAGAGGAAATAGCTATGACTATAAATTATCTACTCTCCCATCAGCCCCAGGAATTAACTATGGTTGAGATTATCAAAAAGTATGAGACCCAGGATAATTGTGTATTGCTAGCAGTTCCAGCAGTGAATAACTGGATATGGGTTATTTGAGTAGTGGTTTACGCTCACAAGAATTGAATTTACAACGAGTGCTGAAATTGCTGGGGTCAGGCATTACGGCGTTGCCAGTGGTATTGGATGAAGATTTTATATCGGATTCACAACAAAATGCCTTAGCACTCAAGTGTAGTGCGCAATTTGAAATAAATTGTATTCGTAAAAATGCAATAAGACCAAATATTCATCCTAAGTATGCAGGCTCTGCAAACCATCCAATATATAAATGCCTAAATCTGCTTTTTGGAGAAAATCTAGCAAAGAAGCTAAAGGATCACCTATGCTGAGCAGAGCGGTGCGAAGGCAGTATCCCTACAGCCGAAATGCTGGTGCTGGAGAAGGAACAAGCCTATCATTCTCGTATACATGTAGACGTGCTGCACCGAGGATACGTGGAGGTTACAATGTGCCTACTAGAAGGGGACAACAATTGCCGGTGGCAAACCCCGTGGTAGGGGGGCTTGGTCTGGTAAGAAACACAACAAATGTTTCACACTCACAAATAAGGGGAAGGTTATGATTCTTCCTAAAAGAATGGCAATCAATAACAAATGATTCATTTATTCTATGTAGCATTGTAGGATTTAAAATTGAGTTCTCTCCATGTTTGGTGCATAATTCAGCATAATTCAGCATAATTCAAACTGGTCACGGATTTTCACAAAGGAAGAGAATAAGTTGATCAAGGGAGAACTGAAAATTTTATGCGGAAAAGGGGTAATAGAAAAGTCAGTAGAACAACACCATCAGTATGTGTCAAATATTTTCCTAGAACAAAAAAGGATGGTGGATGTAGAATCATTTCGGATCTGACAAATCTTAACCTTTATGTACAATAGAAACATTTCAAAATGGAAACAATTACTAATGCCATTCAGCTGGTCACAAAGAATTGCTACATGGCAAGCACAGATCTGCAAAATGCATATTATTCTGTGGCAATGCATGGTAATGATCAAAGATATTTGAAATTTAGATGGATGTCAGTTATGGCAATTTAAAGCATTGCCCAATGGCCTGACTTCAGCACCAAGATTATTCACTAAATTACTCAAACCAATTTTAGCTCTGCTAAGAGCTGAGGGCCATGCATTAATGGTTTATTTAGATGATATTCTGATTGTGTGGGATACTTTGGCTACTGCAAAATTGTCAGTATCTAGAGTCAAATACATTTTGAAAAAATGGGTTTCATTATTCACCTACAAAAATCAAAATTGTTGCCAAGCAAGAATAATTGATTAGCTAGGGTTCACAATTAACTCTGAACACATGGTAATCACCTTGCCAAAAGAGAAGGCTGCAGGTAATTGAAGATTGCATTAAACTCATAAACGAGGACAAGCCTTCAATTAGAGAAGTGGCAAGCTTGATAGGGCAAATTAATTGCTGGGTTTCCAGCTGTCAGGTTTGGACCATTGCATTATCAATGTTTACAGAGGGCTAAGGTACAAGCATTAAAATTGAATACAGGGCATTTTGACAGGCCCATGAAATTAACAATTGGATCCATTACATTAATAGAATGGTGGATTAACAATGTCTCTAATGCTTCCAGAAAAGTTCTGGTAGAAACACCTTCCGTCATTCTACAGACTGATGTAAGTGTTCTTGGATGGGCGCAACTAACATGATTTCCAGCTGTGGAGGTAGGTGGAATGTCGATGAAGTACCTTTGCTTGAAAATTAAGGAATAAATTACCTAGAGCTGTTAGGAGCATTTCATGGCCTTAAAGCTTATTACACTAATATGGGAAATGTGCATGTTCAGGTACAGGTTGACAATACTACAGCTGTAGCATACATAAATCACATGGGTGGTATCAAATCAGAATCATGTGATAGATTGGCAAATGAAATTTGGACCTAGTGTATTGTCTGGAAAATCTGGCTGTCAGCAATATATTTACCAGGAAAATTTAACACAATTGCAGACAAAAGATCACGTAAATTTAATGATAATACAGAATGGATGTTACATCAGGAAATATTTAAGCAAATTGTAACACGATTTGGAATGCCAAAGATTGATTTGTTTGCATCAAGACTAAACCACCAATTGCCTAAGTATATGTCATGGGAACCTGATCGTGGTGCAGTAGCGGTAGATGCTTTCTCGCTACATTGGGGTGATATGTTTCTGTATGCATTTCCTCCATTTTGTTTAAATCAATAGATGCATACAGAAAATTAAACAGGACTCAGCCTCGGGGATTTTGGTGGTACCAGATTGGCCTACACAGCTATGGTATCCACCGGTGTTAAACATAATCAAAGAACCCCTTATGGTTATTCCAAAGCAGGTGAAACTGCTTGTAAACCCTGTAACTAATGAACCACATCATTTACATGATCGTATTGGTTTGTTGATATGCAGATTCTGAAAAGGCCATATCTTGGAAGAGGATTATCAGACCGTACGGTGGATGTTATAGCAGCAGCCTGGAGGAATAGTACCCAGAAGCAGTACATTTCTTATATAAAGAAATAGGAGGTGTTTTGTTCAGGAAAGAATATTGCATATAACACAGCAGAAATTTCAGATGTATTAGAGTTTCTTTCAACTCTTTACTACGAATTAAAAATTAAGTTATAGTGCAAACAATACTGCACGAAGTGCACTCTCTGCATATTAAGCAGTGAATCAGAACAAAATCCAATAGGATCACATCCTTGGGTCTGTAGGTTTATGAAGGGAATTTTCAAATCCAATCCTCCTAGACCTAGGTATACAGAAATCTGGAATGTAAAAGATGTACTGATGCTGCTGAGGGATTGGAATCCTATTGAAACTCTGTCATTAACCGAAATCATCATGAAATTGGTTATGCTGACGGCATTAGTTTCAGCTCAGAGAGTTCAAACATTACAGAAATTAAATTGACAGAAGGAAAGTAGGGGCAGATGCCGTTACATTCTATGTCTATGATTTACTGAAGCAAAGTAGACCTGGGTTCACGGGATGTAAGTTGGAGTTTTCAGCATTTCCTACGGATCCACGGCTATGTGTAGTGACATATGTAAGATGTTACATGGAAACAAACAGAATCTTAAGAGGCACAGAATTAGCATTTTTATTAGTCATAAAAGTCATAAGAAAGTGTCAACACAGACAATTTCAAGATGGTTGAAACAGGTGTTTATTTATTCAGGTATTGATACTGATAAATTAAAATCTCATTCCACCAGGGCGGCATCAACATCAGCGGCCAGGGATTCAGACGTTCCAATAGACCTTATCCTCGCGGCCGCAGGATGGGCAAGTGAACAGATGTTTCACAAGTATTACCATAAGGAGATTAAAGATCCCGGGGTGGTTGGTGATGCCGTGCTGGGTTCAGTATTAAATCCCCCATTATGATAAATGGGTTAATTTGTTAAAATAAATAAAACCATTAACTGATTACATTTAATGTTGTGGTTATGCATTGTTGATTGTGCATACTCAATAGAGTCAATCAGTGCAGTGAGTACCTGGATTTTAATCCACGGTGTTAAATCACAGAGCTTTGAAATCTTCACGTAGTCACTCACGTGACTCCGAAGTAAAATAGTAAGATTAAACGAGAACTTACCAGTTTGAAGTTTGATCTTTATTTTATGAGGAGTAACGTTGAGGGATTACGTGCCCTCCGCTCCCACCCTCATAAAAGGATCGAGCTGGTAGTTCTAAGTCTTTATGCATCTTACTATCATACTTCAGTAATTATCGTCGGTGATTTTCACTCCGCTGCTTTGAAGATTGACGCGTGTGCGGCTGGACGGGGTCTTCTTCACGTAATCCCTCAATGTTACTCCACATAAAATAAAGATCAAACTTCAAACTGGTAAGTTCTCGTTTAATCTTACTATTCTCCCTCATTCTGTCTCCTCTTAAAAAGCCTAGCAGCAAGGGCTGAGTTTTTATGAGACAGTGGTTATTATAGTTGACTCTAAAAAATCTTGAGTCATCTGCTGAGTACTGCAGTTATCCTCTGTTGTTTGCCAGTGCGTAAACAGGTTTGTGTCGACCAACGATCACCCATACACTAGCTCTATGTTATTCCAGTTTGACATCCTACACACTCGGAGCAATTTTACAGAAACCAATTAACCGACCAACCTGCACATCTCTGGAATGTGGGAGGAAACAGAAACAGAAGAGAAAACCTAAGCGGTCACAGGGAGAACGCACAAACTCTGTACAGACAGCACACGTGGTCAGGATTGAATCCAAGTCTCTAGCACTGTAATTCAATTCAATTCAATTCAATTCAAAGCACTTTATTCGTCCCCGAGGGGCAATTTAAAAGGGCGCATTACAGTAGCTTTAAAAAAAAAAAGAAAAGGGACACAATCAAACATAAGCAGCACGCATACTGCACAATCAACCAACACACGCATTTCACAGACACACTGCACAATCACACAACACACACCTCACATCAACATTCAACACATAGTAATAGTTTTCAACACATAGTAATAGTTTTTAAAGTGCTTCCTTAGTGCTTCAATTAAAAAGTGCATATAGAAGGTTATTTCATTTCATATGTTCATGAGTCAGTGATCAGCATTAAGAAGCTGGACAGCCCTGGGGATGAAGGTTGCCTTCCTCCTCTGTGTCCGGCAACCCGGACAGCGAAGTCTGCGTCCTGACGGGAGCCACTCAAACTCAGGAAACAGGATGTGAGAGGGGTCCTGAAGAATCCTGCATGTTAACTTTACAGACTGTTGGTAGCATAGGGCAGTGAGAGTTCGGACGGGCTGCTCAATGATTTTTTAGCAGAACTTGACCACATTCAACAGGCGGTTTCTGTTTTGCAGAGTGATGGAGTGGAACCAGCTAGTGAAAGAGAAAGTTATTACATTTTCAATTAATGCGTAGTAGAATGTGGTGAGAATGTCTTTGTTAATCCCAAATGACTTCAGCTTCCTGAGTAGGTACTGTCTCTGATGGCACTTTTTAAGGATTTCCGCTGTGTTAGAGGAAAACCTTAGCAGGTTGTCGAAGGCTGTTCCCAGGTATTTGTATACCTCCACTATCACCACTGGCTCCTGCTGGATGATAGTGGTGGCTGCCTCAGCCATCTGTCTCTGTTGGGGGGGAAATGTTACAATCATGTCCTTGGTTTTGCTTATATTTAGCTCAAGACAATACTTTTCACACCATACTATTAAGTCCTGCAGGGCTGAGCTGTTATGTTGTGTATGGCTGGGAAGCAGAGACACGAGGACTGTGTCATCAGCAAATTTTACAAATTGGCAGTTTGGCTGGGTGGATCTGCAGTCATCAGTGTAGAGAATGAAGAGAAGTGGGGAGAGAACACAGCCTTGTGGAGAGCCAGTGAAGGTGAAGAGGGCGTCGGACAAGATATGGTTCACCAACACCCTCTGTGATCTGTTGGTGTAAGGCAGGATCTCTTCTGCTGTGCCACTGTGCCGCCATCTACCGCTGCACCACTCTGATATCTACACTAACTGATTTCAAATGTCTGCACTGCAATTAATTTATGCATGTTGTCCATGGGTCAGGCATAGGATTTAAAGTCCAATTCATCAGTGGATGGGCATTGTCATTACTGTCATTTATTGTCTTGTCATCTGCTTCAGTGGAAATGACCCAGTGGATTGCTGCGGATTGAAGGCATCGCTGCTGCTGCTGCCAGAATATTGAGCTGTGCTTGGTCTCAGACTATATGGCCATTGCTGGAGTGGAATCTCTTTGATTGTGGATGTTCAGCCATGATTACAATGAATGGTGGTGCTGGCTCGAAGGGCCGAATGGCCTACTCTTGCACCTATTGTCTGTTGTCTATTGTTCTTGGCTACAGTACATCTCCAAGTTGTTAGGTGCTGCCTACAAGATGACATGCTTACAGTCAAAGGCTCGGGTACCAAGTAGAAACCTGCAGATATTCTGCAACCCAAATGTCTCTCCTCCTATCTCTGTGGCAGAGAGAATGATGCATCAAACTCTGTTGAAAGAATGTGGTTTTTTTCTCTTCCCTCATTATGTACTATGTTTACATATTCACATATTCTGTTGCGCTGCAGCAAGTTAAAATGTCATTGTCCCATCTGGGACATATGACAATAAAACACTCTTGACACTTGACTATTCTCCATGGATTGTCACCCTGTCATGGTGGAGCAGCTTGTGAGGACTTGAGATCCTGAGAACGATGCCATGTGGAGCTCTGCTCCTGGTAGGGCCACCCATGGCGGTAAGGTCGAGGGGGAGGTCTCTGACAAAGAGCAGTCTAACCAAGACCTCAACGGTGGAACATGCGGAGGATGATGGATGAATTTAATGGAGCGTCACAACGGCTAGGAAGGCGGATGAAAGCTGCAGCAGAAGAGGGTCTCTGGTCATCTTGAACTCCATGCCACTGGATCTTGACCCAGATCTGTCAAGGACCATGTGGTGGCTGTCTATGCAGCAGTCTCCCCACATTAAACAAAGTCAAGCACAGGCGTCCTCCAACCCTGGAGACACCCATGGTCAGCCATGACCGAGGGGGGCCTAAGATTTGCATACCATGCGTATGCAAGCAAAGAATTTCACTGTGCCTTCCCACGTGACTATAAAGTATTCCATTCCATCCATTCCCTCCAAACCTGTCCTATCCATGTACCTGTCTGTATCTGTCGGGATAGCCCCTGCCTCAATTACCTCCTCTGGCAGCTTGTTCCATACACCCATCACCTTTTGTGTGAAAATGTTAGCCCTCGGATTCCTATTAAATCTTTTCCCCTTCATCTTAAACCTATGTCCTCTGGTCCTCGATTCACCTACTCTGGGCAACAAACTCTGTGCATCTACCCTTTCTATTCCTCTCATGATTTTATATACCGCTCAATCTCCTGCGTCCAAGCAACTATCCCAGCCTACATCCTCTCCCTGTAGCTCACACCCTCTAATCCTGGCAAGATCCTCGTAAATCTTATCTGAACCCTTTCCAGCTTGCCAACATCTTTCCTATAACATGGTGCCCAGAACTGAACACAATACCCTAAACGCGGCCTCACCAACATCTTATACAACTGCAACATGACCTCCCAACTTTTATACTCAATATTCTGACTGATGAAGGTCAATGTGCCAAAAGCCTTTTTGACCACCCTATCTACCTGCAACTATACCTTCAAGGAACCATGCACCTGCACTCCTACATCCCTCTGCTCTACAACACTCCCCAGAGCCCTACCATTCACTGTATAGGTCCTGCCCACATTAGACTTCCCAAAATACAACACCTCACACTTCTCTGTATTAAATTCCATCAACCATTCCTCAGCCCACCTGGCCAATCGATCAAGATCCTGCTGCAATTTGTCACAACCATCTCCACTATCTGCAAAACCACCCACTTTTGCATCATCAGCATGCATCAAACTTGCTAATCTTGCCATGTCTGTTCTCATCCAAATCATTGGCTTAGATGACAAACAGTAACGGGCCCAGCACTGAACCCTGAGGCACACCACTAGTCACAGGCCTCCAATCCGAGAAGCAACCTTGCACCATCAACCTCTGCTTCCTTCCATGAAGCTAATTTTCGATTCATTAAGCTATCTCTCCTTGGATCCCATGCGATCTAACCTTCTAGAGCAGTTTATCACGTGGGAACTTGTCGAATCCTTTGCTGAAGTACATGCATACAACATCTGCCCTCATCAATCATTTGGTCACGTCTTCAAAAGACTCAATCAGATTTATAAGACACGACCTCCCAAGTACAAAAACATGCGGACTATCCCTAATCAGACCTTGTCCATCTAAATGCCAGTATATCCTATGCCTCAGTAAACTCTCTAGTAACTTTCCAACTACAGATGTTAAGCTGGCCTATAGTTCCCAGCATTTTCTCTCCAGCCCTTCTTGAATAAAGGCACATTTGCCACCCTCCAGTCTTCCGGCACCTCTCCTGTATTTAAAGACGACATAAATTTCAAACAGGGCTCCCGCAATTTCCTCTCTAGTTTCCAACTGTCCTCGGATATCTGATCAGACCCTGGCGATTTGTCTACCTTCATACACGATAGTACCTTCAGCCCTCTTAAACCATAACACTGACTGCTCTCCCCTTTAAAACATATAAATGAAAAGCAAGTTCACTCCTTGTTCCAAATAGGGGAGACAACTGAAGGCTTCTGAATCCACTGAGCCTTGTAATTCTGACAACCAAATCAGCTAGCATGGTGCTGGGTCATCCTTATTTTGGAAAAGAGATTGTGATAAATGAAACCTACCCAATGAAACACATCGAAAATAGGATAATTGTGAATATTTTAATATTCCTGAGTGGAATCATGTAATGTAATGTGAAGAGTATGAAATCAGTTGTGCCTTAAATGCAAGAAACTGCAGATGCCTGAATCTTGAGCAAAAAAACAAAGTGCTGGTGGAGCTCAGCAGGTGAGGCAGCATCTACAGAGGGAATGGACAGCCAACGTTTTGAGTCGCGACCCTTCTGTTGATTTGTTCCAAAAATATATAAAGGCATATTTTTCCTTTAATGCACAGGGACATAATAATAAATCAATTGTTCAGAGCATTGGGGGGAAAATGTGAAGGGAAGTAATGTTCTCATTGTAATGAGTCCGTGCTTACCATGTAAGAGCTTGGTTCTTTAGCAGAGCTGTGGATGTGACCCGGACGGCCATAGCCCTTGTTGGTCTGGAGGCGAACAACCTGTCTACTGGAGAAAGGCTTGCTGGACTTGTCAAAAAATCGTTTCTGCAGGCCAGATTGATGTGGTCTAAAACAGCAGTTGCAAAAGTAAAATGATCCGCACACTTCATTGCCTCAGGACCAGCCAGGTTTAATAGTACGGAAGCAGGTACCACTGGCAGATCATTGCGATGAACAATACGAATGTAGCGAGTGTAGTCGCGCTCAAAAAGGCGCAGGTGTTCAGCAATATTAGAGTCAAAGATCAGAGGACTAGGACGGCGAGACGAGTTTGCCATGATGGAGATAACAGGCACATAAAACAAATGGGAAAGAAATAAAACCCGATAAATGGTAAGAAATACCACTTCTGACACCATGTAATGAGTCGAGTCGTGCACACGTCATGGTACAACACATGTTTATTAAAGTTCTCTTACAGCATTCATCTACAAGGTGTTTCAGTAACTAGCAGCTACTCGGACTAAATTACTTAAGCAAACGTCTGATAATATAAACCGCATAGTTGGCGGAGATTCTACTAACAAGCACTACAATTGTTTAGTAAGAAGTAACCAATCTACACTCATGTCCAAGCCCTTAATATTTTCCTATTCTGAACATACAACTTCCTCTGGGTCAGGCAGCATCTCTGGAGAAAAGAGATAGGTGGCATTTCAGATCAGAACTCTTCTTCAGACTCCCATCCCTTTTCTCCAGAGATGTTGCCTGACCCAGCACTCCAATTACTCCAGCACCTTGTAATTATCTTTGTTGTAAACAAGCATCTACAGTTCCTGCCCACATATTCCCTGACTGCTTTACTTCTGCTTGTTGCATTGAAGCAGTAATTAAATTAAAATATATTTATTTATGTTCTTATGTATGTATTATTTATTTAACTATCATCCATTTATTTATTTATTTATTTAAATAATTTAAGATTAATTATTTAAAATAAACCTGAAGAAGGGACCCTGCCCGAAACATTGCCTATCCAAGTTGTTTTGGGATGTGGCCTCATCAGCAGAGTTACTCCAATTTTAGGTATTTCTTTGCCATAAACCAGCCTCTGCAGTTCCTTGATATTACGTTAGATTTAAAAAATATATATTCCTCGGAAGAGCCAATTTGGAGTGTCGTGAAAATGGTGAGTCACAGATTGCAACTCTTGCTTGAACAAATAGGGTGACTTCTCAGTGGCCCAAAAGAAGCAGGGAGGTGAAGTATTGGAGCAAACATTAGATTATTTCCTTTCTTGAGACTGAATGTTGACTGATTTAGTGCATTTATATGATATTTAGCAGTGCTTAAGTTTGTCAGACTAAGTGCACTGACATTATTGAGTTGTTATTCCATTCCAATGACATTTCAGGAAATGTCCTGCCCTAATGTTAGATAACAGAACAGATGGATCTTGTCAAGAGCTTCCATTATCTGTGCTGCATATTGGTTATTTTTCAAACTCTGTTCAATCCATTATATTTCTGTTTGCTTTCTCGTTTTTTTTTACTTTCCAGACATATACAAATATAATAATCTTCTCATTTACTGTAAAAGCATCATGGATGATCCTGCCATTATTTCTCAATAAGCCTCCGTGCACTGATCAGTCAGCAATATAATCACATCTCGTACCTGAAGTACTATTCTGGTTACATGATTGAATTATAGTCCCAAAAGCTGGACAAATGACCTGAATTCAAGGGTCAAGAGTATTTAATTGTCATATGTACCAGCAACAAAATAATGACATTCTTACATGATGTAGCTTTACAGGCCCATTAATGCAAAACACAGTCTGAAGAAGGGTTTCGGCCCGAAGCGTTGCCTATTTCCTTCGCTCCATAGATGCTGCCTCACCCACTGAGTTTCTCCAGCATGTTTGTCTACCTTCGATTTTCCAGCATCTGCAGTTCCTTCTTAAACACAAATACATATATAGAGTTATAAATTAATAGGTGCAATGCTGTGGTGTTTAATGTGATATTTCAGTGCAGTGAAATAAATAAATCTGGAATCAACTGATTAAAAATTAATTGGTTTGCCAATGTCCCTCTCAGATATAAGATCAGCTTACAACTCCAGACCCATTACACTGTTAATTCTGCAATGCTCGGTGAAATAACCGCTCAAGCTATTCAGCGAACATTGGTTCAAGAAGGTAATTTGAACAATTAAAATGGTAAATAAATACTCTCCCATTAGCAACACCCACATATCTTCAAGGATTTAAACAAGATTAAATGTATTTTTGTGTTTAAGAGGATATTGAAAGTCACCCTAAATTCTTAATGGTGTAGGTTTCCTTTAGATTATTTAGACCATATGAAAATGAGGTAATATCTAAAATAGAAAGTAAATGAAGACAGTATACTATCGCAACTGTCTGATGAAGGGTCTCGAGCCGAAACATCATCTATTCCTTTTCTTTCAGAGATACCGCTGGATCTGCTGAGTTACTCTAGCATTTTGTGTACTATCACAACATATTGGCTGAGCTTGAAGTTAATGATTCTGAATGATTCAAAACTATCTCATATTTGATTCTAAACTAACTCATATTCCTCCTGTTCCTTTGCATTTGGTACAAAACAAAATTGGACATACTTATTTATTTAGGGCACAGATGACTGGTTTGCAGATGACTTTGCCAATAATTGTTATGGTGGGAATTATTGGTAGGAAAGAGCTGTGCCCTAAATAAATAAGTATGTCCAATTTTGTTTTGTACCAAATGCAAAGGAACAGGAGGAATCAGCAATGACTCAGCAGGTAACATGCTCATAGATGAGAGTCATTGTTATGGGTTCAAATCCCAAACCAGAACGATCTGGCATTTGAACCCATTCGATTTGCGCTCAATCTAACCTACCATCCCAGAGTATTACTTTTGGATTAGGCAGTGAATCCTTTTTCAAACATTTGCTTTCTGTCTCTCATTGACATAAAAATATTACAAAGCACTATTTCAAGTAAATATGGGAAAGTTTCCCTGTGTGCTGGCTGTTAAACCTTCTCTCAATCTAGATTAGAATAAACCGGTTATCTAGTCATTATCACTCAGTAGTCTGTGTGAGTTTGCTGAATATAAATTCGTTGCTATAATTTTCAAGGATCAAGAGTCTTTTATTATCATATGTCCTGAATTGAAACAACAAAATTCTTACTGCAGCAGCACAACAGATATATAAACATAGTACCATAATAAACAACAAAAATTAAGTTCAGTACTTAAAAAAACATACAATCATTTCTCTGTGACAATAGCAATATTATTGTAAAAGTAGATCATTAGCTGTAAAGCACATTGGATATTAAGAATTTGCAGAAACTCTGTTCTGTAAATACAAATCTTCATTTTCTTTTAGAACAAAGTTGAGGGGAAATTCAACATTTGTCATGTTACAGCATTCTCAGTTTAAGTATTGATCTTTAATTTGCAACTTGATGGTTTGAGCACAGGTCCTGGAATCAAATGATATCTTCCAGATTTTTGGTTTAGTTTTAAATTTGTAGTCCAGCTATTGATTCAAGTAAGCCTTGGAGTGTGGCATTAGATGTCAATGATGCTATCATTCACTTCAATTAAATATTATTGTGTCTGAAGTGTAGATTGGTTACTTCTTACTAACCAATTGTAGTGCTTGTTGGTAGAATCTACGCCTACTATGCGGTTTATATTAACAGAAGTCTGCTTAAGTAATAAGTCTGAGTAGCTGCTAGCCTACTAATATAGAAACATAGAAACATAGAAAATAGGTGCAGGAGGAGGCCATTCGGCCCTTCGAGCTGGCACCGTCATTCGTTGTGATCATGGCTGATCGTCCCTTTTCAATAACCCATGCCTGCCTTCTCCCCATATCCTTGACTCCACTAGCCCCTAGAGCTCTATCTAACTCTCTCTTAAATCCATCCAGTGACTTGGCCTCCACTGCCCTCTGTCGCAGGGAATTCCATAAATTCACAACTCTCTGGGTGAAAACGTTTTTTCTCACCTCAGTCTTAAATGACCTCCCCTTTATTCTAAGACTGTGGCACCTGGTTCTGGACTCGTCCAACATTGGGAAAAAATTTCCTGCATCTAGCTTGTCCAGTCCTTTTATAATTTTATATGTTTATATAAGATCCCCCCCTCATCCTTCTAAACTCCAGTGAATACAAGCCTAGTCCTTTTAATCTTTCCTCATATGACAGTCCCGCCATCCCAGGGATCAATCTCGTGAACCTACGCTACACTGCTTCAATAACAAGGATGTCCTTCCTCAAATTAGGAGACCAAAACTGTACACAATACTCGAGATGTGGTCTCACCAGAGCCCTATACAACTGTAGAAGAACCTCTTTACTCCTATACTGAAATCCTCTTGTTATGAAGGCCAACATTCCATTAGCTTTCAGTGACCGGTGTACAAGGACGCCCAGATCACGCTGCACCTCCCCCTCACCTAACCTAACCCCTTGTTTTTGCCGCCAAAGTGGATAACCTCACATTTATCTATATTATACTGCATCTGCCACGCATCTGCCCACTCACTCAACCTGTCCAGGTCACCCTGTAACCTCCTAACATCCTCTTCACAGCTCACAATGCCACCCAGCTTTGTGTCATCCGCAAACCTGCTAGTGTTGCTCCAAATTTCCTCTTCCAAATCATTAATAAATATGGTAAACAGTTGCGGCCCCAACACCGAGCCTTGCGGCACTCCACTCGCCACTGCCTGCCATTCTGAAAAATACCCGTTCACTCCTACTCTTTGCTTCTGGTCTGCCAACCAATTTTCTATCCATGTCAACACCCTACCCCCAATACCATTTGCTCTAATTTAGGTCACCAGTCTCCCGTGCGGGACCTTATCAAAGGCTTTCTGAAAGTCTAGATACACTACATCCACCGGCACACCTTCATCCATTTTACGTGTCACATCCTCAAAAAATTCCAGAAGATTAGTCAAGCATGATTTTCCCTTTCATAAATCCATGTTGACTTCGCCTTTTACTGCTATCCAAATGCCCCATTATTGCCTCTTTAATAATTGACTCCAGCATCTTTCCCACCACCGAAGTCAGGCTAACTGGTCTGTAATTCCCCATTTTCTCTCTCGCTCCTTTCTTGAAAAGTAGGATGACATTAGCTATCCTCCAATCCACAGGAACTGATCCTCAATCTATTGAACATTGGAAAATGATCACCAATGCGTCCACTATTTCTAGAGCCACCTCCCTGAGGACCCTCGGATGCAGACCATCAGGTCCAGGGGATTTATCATATTTCAGTTCCATTAGCCTACCCAATACTATTTCTCGCCTAATGAAAATTGCTTTCAGTTCCTCTACCCCCTTAGATCCTCTGTCCTCCAGTACATCTGGGAGATTGTTTGTGTCTTCCTTAGTGAAGACAGATCCGAAGTATCTATTCAACTCTTCTGCCATTTCCTTGTTGCCCATAATAATTTCACCCGTGTCTGCCTTCATGGGACCCACATTTGACTTTGCTACTCTTTTTCCCTTAACATATCTAAAGAAGCTTTTACTGTCCTTCTTTATATTCCTGGCCAGCTTCCCTTCATACTTCATCTTTTCAGCCCGTATTGCCCGTTTTGTTTCCTTCTGTTGTCCTATGAAAGTTTCCCAATCCTCTGGCTTCCGGCTACTCTGCTGTGTTATACATCTTTTCTTTTAGTTTTATTCTATCCCGAACATCTCTTGTCAGCCACGGTTGCCTCCTACTCCCCTTAGAATCTTTCTTCCTTTTTGGAATGAAATGATTCTGCGTCTTCCGGATTATGCCCAGAAATTCCTGCCATTGCTGTTCCACCGTCATTCCTGCTAGGATCCCTTTCCAGTCTACCTTGGCCAGCTCCTCCCTCATGCCTTTATAGTCCCCTTTGTTCAACTGTACCACCATACTACTGTAACACCATGCAGAAGAATGCTGTGAGTGGACTTTAATAAACATGTGTTGTACCTTGACATATGTATGACTCGCTTCATTACATGGTGTCAGCGAGATGCCGGTTCCTACTGATGTTACGAGTTTACAAAGATTCCTTAGAATGGTCAACTGCCTGGGAAAATTCATTCCCAACCTCAGCGATATATCTGCCCCCCTGCGGGAACTGACACACAAAGGCACTGAAAGGTTCTGGTATTCACAGCACCAAAGAGCTTTTGATATCCTCAAGTTGCATCTGGCCAGCGCACCCACCCTCGCCTATTTTGCTCTAGAGTGTTTACGGTCAGTGGGGGCGCTGCAAGCCGGCAGCCCTGTCAGCAGCATGTTAGTCTTTCCAACTTTTTAATTTTTTAGTGTTTTAATGTATCTTTTTAATGTTTCTTTATGTGTCTTGTGTGGGGGGTGATGTGGGGGGGTAAGGGGGAAACCATTTTGGTCGCCTCCTCCATGGAGAGGCGACTTTTTCCAGGTCACCTCCCCGTGGCCTAACATCGAGGATCGGGCGGCAGTTCCCGGAGACGCGCCCGGTGCATCAGCGGTGGGCAGAGCGCGGACTATTGGCGTGGAGCGGGCGAGCCCTCGCCGGGGCTCGCCGGGGCTTGCCGGAGGGGAGTGCTCCGTTCTCTGGCCCGCGGCAGCCTGAAGCCGCAGTCTGCAGAGCTCCAGCTGACGCGGCGTCCGGAGCCTGGTATCCCTCGTGGGGACCCGGGAGGAGAAGAAGCTCTGACTGTCGGCCCGTGGCCTACTTCTACCGCGAGCCCGGCGTGGACTTACCATCAGGAGCGGGGTCCCTAGCCGGGTACTCCTGGAGGGGAGCTTCGACTGCCGGCCCTGCGGTCTGCGGTGCTTCTGGCTGCGGCGCGGCGGGGACTTCGACCGCCAGCCTGCGGCCTACACCCTGAAGCCGCGATCTCTGGTGGGGAAGAGCCGATTCTGGACTTACCTGAACTTTTACCTGTCTGTACATCTGGACGTCCACAGCGACGGCTGCGGAGGGTTGAGGCCCCTGCGGGGGGAAATGGAGGAGGACTGGCCAAATTTTGTGCCTTCCACCACAGTGATGAATGCTGTGGTGGATGTTTGTGCTAAATTTTTTGTGTGTTTTTGTGTGTCTTTATCATTGTACCGCTGCTGGCAAATTCATTTCACTTGCACTTTATGTACAATGTGACGAATAAAACTGATTGTACTGTATTGATTGTATTGTAAGTGCCAGTGACACTCACTTGTGATGCGGCCCAGTACGGACTTGGCGCTGCTTGCCTACAAACCTCCACCAATGGCGACTGCAAGCCTGTTGCTTATGCCTCCCGCACCCTGACTGATACTGAACAACGTTACGGCCAAATTGAAAAATAGTTACTTGCAGTGGTTTTTGCCTGCACGAAATTCAAGGACTTTATTTTTGGAAAATCTGTGACTGTAGAAACAGACCACTGTGACCGCTGGTCACTATCTTGAACAAACCCGTCCACGCCGCTCCGGCACGCCTGCAACAGATGATGATGCAGCTACAGTGTTTCGATTTCAACATAGTCAACAAAAAGGGCAAGGACATGCACCCAGCTGACGTGCTATCAAGGGCCCGACGCAAAACCAGCGAACAACAGCCCTCTGAACAGGATCAGTTCTCAGTAATGAAGGTATCGTATGTTCCTACTGATTGCCTAAGCAGCCTAGCAGAGCACACGGCTGCTAACGAGACTTTACAATTGCTGTCTGCAGTCATCAGGCGTGGCTGGCCGGATAAACAACACAGCGCCCCATTCGCGATTCACCCATACTTCCTGGTTCGCGACGAACTGGTGCTACAGGACGGGATTATAGTCAAGGGTCACAAAACAGTCATCCCAGCTGTTCTTTGGGACAAGTACAACGATGCCATCCACAGGGGCCACCCTGGTGTGGAGGTAATCTTACAACAGGCGCAGAGCATGTTTTACTGGCCTAGTATGGCCAAGTATATACGTGAAAAAGCTGAAGTCTGCGCCATCTGCAAAAGCCTAGCGCCACACCAACAGAAACAACCCTTACTATCGCACCCAATTCCTCCTCTGCCGTGGTCCACAGTAGCCACCGTCATATTCAAATGGCATGGGAAACACTACCTGATTCTCGTCGACTCATATTCGGACTGGTTCGAAATTGACCTACTATAAACCATCACATCTGAAGCAGTCATCCAGAAGTTGTCACGCCATTTCTCCGTGCACGGTTCCCATGCACGCCTCCTATCCAACAACGGCAGTCAGTTCACCAGTAAGATCTTCAGAAACTTCGCTCAATGATGGGACTTTCGACATATCACCAGCAGCCCTGAGTTTCCTCAGTCCAACGGACTCGCCGAACGGGCTTTAATGGAGCTTTCTTATCTTGCCAAATCCGACGTCTTCCTGGAGCTGCTGAACTTAAGGAACATTGCCCGTGATCCCATACTGGGTTCTCCAGCCCAACGACTGATGTCTCGCCAAACCCGTGCTGCCCTGCCCGTACCCTAGCAGCTGTTGCAGCCACAGGTCCGTTCACCTCCCGTGGTCCAGAAACAAATCCAAATGAAGCGTGATGCCCAAAAACAATCTTTTGACAAGTCCAGCAAGCCACATATACCTCTCTCCAGTGGACAGATTGTTCGCCTTCAGACCGACAAGGGCTATGGCCGTCTGGGTCACATCCACAAACGTGCTAAAGAACGTGCCCTTACCTGGTAAGCACGGCCGGAGGCCTTTACAGACACAACCGTCAACGTCTCCTTCCTGTGAAGGAACCACGTCCTGCGACTCCGTATCCAGAGGTTACACGTTTTATATTCCCTCCCACTGCCGGGCCGACTGCTCAAAACCACAGACTCTGTCCCTCTCGGCCTCTCCATGGCGTTCAGCACCCTGCACGCCTACCTCACCACCTCCACTCAGCGGGTCTCCGGTGCTGTCCCCGGTCACTTCCCCAGTCATTTCCCTGATGAAAGGAGGAGATGCGGATTTATACCCCATGCGCGCCGGACGGGTCAGTAGGCCACCCCTTAGATACAGAGATTTTGTGTAATCATCTATATTTCCCCATATGTCTTATTAGCGTTTCGGCTACTGTATTATTTAGCCACCATGTATCAATGCTTTATTTTGTTTCTACAGGGAAAGATGTAGATTGGTTACTTCTTACTAACCAATAGTAGTGCTTGTTAGTAGAAGATCCGCCTACTATGTGGTTTATATTATCAGAAGTCTGCTTAAGTAATTAGTCTGAGTAGCTGCTAGCCTCCTGTAACACCATGCAGAACAATGCTTTGAGTAGACTTTAATAAACATGTGTTGTACCTTGACATGCGTATGACTCGCTTCATTACACGAAGTGAAAATCTAGCTCTCTAATCTTGATCTACTGCACAGTCATAGAGGCATACAGCTCGGAAACAGACACCTCTGCCAACTTGTCCATGCCGACATATATGCCCCATCTATACTAGTCCCATCTGCCTGCGTTTGGCCCATATCTCTCTAAACATTTCCTATCCACCTGCCTGTATAAATGCCTTTTAAATGTTGGTATAGTACCTGCCTCTATTACCTCCTCTGGCAATTTGTTCCACATACCCGCCACCCTCTGTGTGAAAATGTTGCCCCAGTTTCCTATTAAATGTTTCCCCTCTCACGTTAAACATGTGTCCTCTGGTCCTTGATTCCCCTACACCAAGTAAAATATGTCCCTACTCTTGGTAAGATATACTGCAGCTCCATGTCTAGAGGGATATCACATTACATTTGATTGAGAATCAAAACCAATCAAAATAAAATCTTACATCCGACATAATAAAACTTTAGAATTCTCCTATTACCCACAAGACTATTTATCACAAATCATTTACAAAACCCTCTTGACTATCAGAATAGAAACTCAAAGGACAGCAAATATGTATCCAGGAAACCACAAAAGATTGTATACAATGAAAACCTGAACAAAAATGCAAGTTGCTGAAGGTCCTCAGTTGGCAGACAGCATCTATGGAGGAAAATGAACAGACATTTTGGGTTAGGAGTAAAGGGGTTGATTGGCAGATTAAACAGGATGGGGAAGAAGAGGGTATAGATAGTAACCAAGGCTGGAGGTAATAAGTGAAGAAGACAAGAAGTGGATAAGACAAGAAATCCACACATAGAAGCCAGCTTGCCTGGATTCATGAGCAAAAAAACAACAAACTGAAGGAACTCAGTGAGTCAGGTGCATCCGTAGATTAAAATGGGCAAATAACTTTTCACCCTGCTCTGGAAGAGCATTGGTGAGCTGGGAAGAGTGCAGAGAAGATTTATGAGCACATTGCCAGGACTTGAGGGCTTTTGTGGCTGGCCCTGATTGTCCCTGTTCTTTTCTCGCCTCTGGCTCTTCACCTACTTTCAGTCTGCAGAATGGTCCCCACCCGAAACGTTATCCATCCATTTTCTCCAGAGATGCTCCCTGACCCGCTGAGATACTCCAGCACTTTGTGCCTATCTTTGGGAGAAACCAGCATCTGCAGGTTTTTTTTGTTTCTAAGTTCACCACTTTCCCTGATGAGTATACATTTTTAACAATTCCAGACAACCTCATTTTTATTTCATATAAAACCTCTATGAAATAAAAATGACCTCTTGTTATTCTAAATTAGGAAAATATAGCAGTGAACACCATACAACAATTTTACTTCGGAGTCACGTGAGTGATTCCGTGAAGAACCCGCCAGTCCGCATGCGTGTCATTACGTCTGACGCATGGTACAGCGACCGGCTTAGTGGAGCAGCGCTCCTTCAGCGGTAAGTTTTAAAAACCCTCAGGTAAGTGTAAAACTTAGTCGGAGGTCGTTTTCTGCGCTTGGTAATTCTTGTTTCAGGAGCGAGTTCAAGTATGGAGAAAGCGTCGAGGGTGAAGTCAAGGCGAGCCGCCGGGAGAGTAGCTCTGGAAGACCGCGGGACTGCGGGTAGCGGGCGGCCGCACAGCTCACCTACAGAGTCGCTAGCGGTACGACCAGCGACTGCAGACTTGGTGTCTGAGAGCACTGTGGCTGCACCTTTGGGGCGCAAAGCCACTAAAAAGTCTGCACGGCCAGTGGACTCGGATGAGTCGGGCCGGGAGGATTCCCCTCCGGTAAGGGACAACATATTTGGACGGTTGTCCAGGATGGAGCTCCTAATGGAGAGGATGCTCCACCAAGATACACTCCAACAGGAGGAGTTGTGTCAGCGCCGGCTTCTTCCAGAGCCCGCGCCAGCGGCACCTGTGTCAGGGCTGCTTAATGTCTCCCTCTTGGAGGAGGAGAGCATGAGGGGTCAGTGTTATTCTGACGCCGAGTCTGTGGGTCTAGCAGTGGAGCATACCACAAGGGATGAAGGGCACGAATCAGAGGTATCATTCCTGGCAGCAAGGTTTGCCATCCCAACAGACTCAGGAGAACCGCTGGGTGAAGAGTTGGCCGCAAGTATTAATTACTTGACGTCACACCAGCTTCCAATGGATGAAACGACCAAAAAGTATGATACCCCGGCTAATTGTGTTCTCCTCAAAGTGCCGGCTGTGAACCATGCCATATGGGGTCATATGGGCGTAGGTATAAGAGCTCAGGAAATGAGGCTTCAGAGAGTGCTGAAGCTGCACACCTCGGGCATTACAGCGTTCGCCAGGTCGGTGGATGAAGAGCACCTGTCTGGTTACAGCAGGATGCCCTGGCCCTCATGTGCAATGCACATTTTGAGATAAACTGCCTGAGAAAGAACGCCATCTGCCCTACCATCAACCCGAAGTTCGCCGCTCTGTGCAAACCCAGCAATGTCCAGCCACCCAATCTGCTGTTTGGTGAAGACCTCGCAAAAAGGGTCAACGAGCTGGATGATGAGGCAAGAACGGTCGGGATGATCAAAGCTCCGATGACCAGCAGAACGCTTCGGCGGCAGTATCCCTACAAACGGTTTGCAGTATCCCTACAAATGGGTCACGTCAAGGACCAAGCCGCCCATTCACAAATATGCGCGGCTGGCGCACTCCAACAGGGGCACGGGCGAACATGTCTTTTCCCACCAGAAACAGGGGACAGAAAATTCCAGTGGTAACCATGGAGGTAGGTGGGTCTGGTTCTTGTCAGAACATATTAAGTGGGAATCACCTACAAGTTGGGGGGAGATTACACTGGTTACTGAAGGAATGGTATGGGATAACATCAGATTTGTTTATACTACGCAGTATACAAGGGTTTTGAATTGAATTCCTTCCCAATTTGCGTCCACCCACACAGCATACACCAAGTCGGGCACTCATTTTCTAACAAAAAGAGAATTTGGAGGTTCAAGCTGAAATTGAAAAGTTATATATAAAAGGGGTAATTGAGAAGGCGGTTTATCAACCTCACCAATTCGTGTCTAATATTTTTCCTAGGTCAAAGAAGGATGGGGGGTGTCGAATCATCCTTGACTTGACGAGCCTTAATCCTTTTGTGCAGTATAAACATTTCAAAATGGAAACATTTGTTACTGCCAAACAACTGATTTCCAGAGGCTGTTATATGGCATGTATGGATCTTAAGGATGCATATTACTCAGTGCCTGTTCATAGGGATAATCGGAAATATTTGAAATTTAGCTGGATGAGGCAATTATGGCAATTTAAGCACTACCTAATGGGTTAACCTCGGCCTCTAGATTATTTACAAACATGTTAAAACCAATACTGGGTATACTCCGGGCTCAGGGTCATATTGTAATGGCTTATTTGGATGATATCTTAATCATAGGGAAGACTCGGGAAGCAGCTGAATTATCTGTTTCAGTTGTTAAACTCATGTTTGAGAGATTGGGGTTTCTCATTCATCCAGTTAAATCCAAATTGATACCAGTTAGAGTTATTGATTATTTGGGATTCACTATTAACTCAACTCACATGTCAGTGACTCTGCCCAGGGGCAAGAGATTAGAGTTAATTGAAAGCTGTAACAAGCTCATGGTGGAGCAACAACCTTCAATTAGACATATGGCCAGCTTGATTGGCAAATTAGTGGCTGCCCTTCCAGCTGCACAATATGGACCTTTGCACAACCATAATTTACAACGAGCAAAGGTACATGCAGTCATTTCGACAGGCACATGCAATTACCAGCTGAAGCCATTGCTGAAGTGCATTGGTGGATTATGAACATCTCAAGTTGCTCCAACAAAATTCTGGTTGAGGAACCTTCAGTTGTCTTACAGACTGATGCTAGTGCCCTAGGTTGGTGTGCTACTGATACCATCTCTAGCTGTGGAGGCAGATGGAATAAGCATGAGGCATTTATTCTTCAATTACATGGGATTAACTATTTAGAGTTATTGGGAGCATTTTATGGGCTTAAGGCTTATTGTATTACTAAGCGTCACTTGCATGTTCAGCTTCAGATTGACAACACTACGGCAGTGGCGTATGTTAATCACATGGGTGGAATCAAGTCGGAATCTTGTGATAGATTGGCTAATCTTATTTGGCACTGGTGCATTACAAGAAACGTTTGGGTTTCAGCTATCTACCTACCAGGTAGATTCAATATGGTGGCAGACACCAGGTCACGCAAATTCAATGATAACACAGAATGGATGTTGCATCATGATGTATTTAATGATATTGTTGTTCAGTATGGGATGCCAGATATCGATTAGCGGTAGATGCATTCTCGCTACATTGGGGAGGAATGTTTTTATATGCATTTTCCCCATTTTTCCTCATCAGTCGGTGCTTGCTCAAGATCAAGCAGGCTCCACCTCAGGAGTTTTGGTGGTACCTGACTTGCCTACTCAGCCATGGTTCCCTCTCATTTTGGACATAATAACACAGCCTCTTTTGGCTGTCCCGAAACATAGTGACCTACTAGTGCACCCTGTAACTGGGGATCAACATCCATTATATGACCGTATTGATCTGTTAATTTGCAGATTCTGAGGAGCCATACCTGGGGCTTGGACTATCCAATCGAACCGTGGATGTGATCACTGCGGCCTGGAGGGATAGTACCAAAAAACAGTACACCTCTCATGTCAGGAAATGGGAGGTGTTCTGCTTACGGGGGAACATTACATATCACACGGCATGCATCTCAGATATGCTCGAATTTGTGTCAATGCTATATTTTGATGAAGGGTTGAGCTATAGTGCCATCAATAGTGCCAGGAGTGCCCTGTCATCATACTTATGGCTGGGGTCAGAACAACATTCTGTTGGATCTCACCCTTTAATATCCCGGTTTATGAAGGGTATTTTTAATTCCAATCCCCCCAGGCCCAGGTATTCTGAAATCTGGGATGTGAGCATGGTACTCACGCTGCTTCGCCAGTGGGCTCCAGCCACAGCCCTGTCTTTGCCCAAAATCACCCTTAAGGTGGTCATGCTCATGGCGCTGCTTTCAGCGCAACGGGTCCAGACGTTGCAAAAGCTGCGACTGGACAGGATGGTATCATCTGGAAATAACATTAAGTTTTACATTTATGATTTAATTAAGCAGCGCAGACCAGGGGTGTCAGGGCTCAAGCTTACTTTTTCGGCATACCCCTCGGATTTATGACTGTGTGTAGTGTCGCACTTGCAATATTATATCAAGGTCACCAAGAGCCTCAGATGTTCGGAGTCAGCATTATTTATTAGCCACAAAAAGCCGCATATGAAAGTGTCGGTTCAGACCATTTTAAGGTGGCTGAAACAGGTTCTGATTTGTGCAGGAGTAGACACTGACATTTTTTAATCTCACTCCACCAGGGCGGCATCAACGTCAGCAGCGAGGGCAATGGACATCCCTTTCGACCATATCCTCGTGGCCGCAGGATGGTCAAATGAACTGACTTTTCAACGGTTCTATAACAAACCGCTTATCAAACCGGGGGTATTCGCCCATTCTATTTTAAGTTCTGTTTCATAGCTTCCCCTTGGGAGAGAGGGGTCGCTATTGTTTTTCTTTGTTAAATAAACCATTCACAGATTCAAATCAATGCCATGGTTCAATGAATTGTTTATTATTCACTCATCCTGAGTCAATTGCTGCAGTGAGACGCCTGGATTCGTATCTACGGCATAAAATCACAGAGCTTTGAAATCTTCACTGAATCACTCACGTGACTCCGAAGTAAAATAGTAAGATTAAACGAGAACTTACCAGTTTGAAGTTTGATCTTTATTTTATGAGGAGTTGCGATGAGTGATTACGTGCCCACCGCTCCCAACCCTCATATCACAAAGGTCATCTGGTAGTTCTAGGTTTCTAATCTTACTATGTTACTTCAATTACTGTTATCTGTGATTTCACACTGCTGCTTTGAAGATTAACACACATGCGGACTGGCGGGTTCTTCACGTAATCACTCATCGCAACTCCTCATAAAATAAAGATCAAACTTCCAACTGGTAAGTTCACGTTTAATTAAATGTAGCATCATTGATAAAATAATAAATTGCAGCTGTATTATCTCAAAGAGCTAAAGACTCCAAATTTTTCAAAGCTGTTTTAAGAAGTGAAACAGATCACTTAGAAACCTCATGCAATAGACCTGCATGGAGATTTTCCTGTGGATGCAACTAGATGCATAGCTCATTCTAAACTCAGTGATAATTGGAAAAAATTACCAGATCAAATGGCAAACATTTTAAAGAAATCCACTCATTTTTTTCTTCTATTCATTTTTCCATATATGGCAAAGAATCATTTGGGTTCCTTTATAAATGTACAAAACAGCCTTCCTCATTTCCCACAATATGTTGTGCTCTGGTATTCCTCAGCTCAAATCCAAGGAAATGTTTTATTATATCTCTCAGCAGAAATATGTCCTGTGATCTTCTTTTACTCTGAAAACATTGCTTCGAGCAGTAATCTAATAATCCTGCCTCGGGCAGGGTGATTTCTAATACATACTGAAATGTCATCATTTTCAACAGGAAAGGAGTACATTGTTTATCTTCATTTCCCCAGTTTGTTTTGGTGCACTTATTTCTGATAAAATCAAATCATACTGCAATTGAATATGTAATTTGGCTTTACAAAAAGTCTTCTTCACTGTCTAATAATTTCAAACTTAATTAGCTTCATCAAAAGCTCTAAATCTGCTCTAAATGTCTGAGTATGTAATGCAGGATCTTCTGACTATTTTTGAGCCGATGTATGCAAATCATATGATAACTCTGGCATTGTGACTCCTAGGAAGATGTTAGAATAATTAACAGCAAATTGTTAACATATTGCAACATTGTGTTTTAAGTATGCGTTGGCCAATAAATTGCATTTGATTTTAACACCCACAGTCTACCAGTTTCATACCTCCCAACTTTGTTTCTACCCATTTCACAATTGTTTTATTTCCTATATTGATTAATCCCCCATCCACTGCAATTAGTCTGAAGAAGGACCCTTACTCGAAATGTCGCATATTGATGTCCACCAAAGATGCTGTCTGACCCTCTAAGTTACTCCAGCACATTTTTGTTTGGCAAACCAGCGTCTGCAGTTCCTTGTGTCACTCTTTTAATTCCACTACCGCTCTGGAGATACCCATAAAAAGGAAACATGGTGTAGATTTAGACGTTTAGCCCAATCTTAAGGATTTGTTCACAGCCACGGCACTTTAGCAGCACGGTGGCACCGCAGTAGATTTGCTGCCTTCCAGCGCCAGAGACTCGGTTTGATCCTGACTATGGGTGCTGTCTGTACTGAGTTTGTACCTTCTCCCCGTGACTGCACGGGTTTTGCCCAGGTGCTCCAGTTTCCTCCCACATTCCAAATAGGTACAGGTTTATACATTAATTGACTTCAGTAACAATTGTAAATTGCCCCTAGTGTGTAGGATAGTGCTATCCTATGGTTTATTGGTTAATTCACCAGTAAAGATTGTAAATTGCCCCTAGTGTGTAGGATGGTGCTCTCCTATCCTACATTTGATAAGGTCGCACATAGGAGATTAGTGGGCAAAATTAGGGCACATGGTATTGGGGGTAGAGTGCTGACATAGATAGAAAATTGGTTGGCAGACAGGAAACAAAGAGTAGGGATTAACG
The DNA here is from genome assembly GCA_038087875.1 of Malacoraja senta. NCBI lineage: Eukaryota > Metazoa > Chordata > Chondrichthyes > Rajiformes > Rajidae > Malacoraja > Malacoraja senta. The sequence goes on along the minus strand of CM075977.1, from coordinate 328,365,722 downwards.
GGTCCCTTTCAGAATGGCAGGCAGTGACTAGTGGGGTACTGCAAGGCTCGGTGCTGGGACCGCAGCTATTTACAATATATATCAATGATTTTAATGAAAGGATTCAAAGTAACATTAGCAAATTTGCAGATGACCCAACGCTGGGTGGCAGTGTGAACTGTGAGGAGGATGCTATGAGAATGCAGGGTGAATGACAGGTTGGGGGAGTGGGCAGATGCATGGCAGATGAAGTTTAATGTGGATAAATGTGAGGTTATCCACTTTGGTATCAAAAACAGGAAGGCAGATTACTGTCTAAATGGCGTCAAGTTTGGAAAAGGGGAAATACAACGGGATCTAGGGTGCTTGTTCATCACTCTATGAAAGTAAGCATGCAGGTACAGCAGGCAGTGAAGAAAGCGAATGGCATGTTGGCCTTTATAACAAGAGGAGTCGAGTATAGGAGCAAAGAGGTCCTTCTGCAGTTGTACAGAGCCTTAGTGAGACTACACCTGGAGTATTGTGTGCAGTTTTGGTCCCCTAATTTGAGGAAGGACATTCTTGCTATTGAGGGAGTGCAGCGTAGGTTTACAAGGTTAATTCACCGGATGGCGGGACTGTCATATGCTGAGAGAATGGAGTGGCTGGGCTTGTACACTCTGGAGTTTAGAAGGATGACAGGGGATCATATTGAAACATATAAGATTGTTAAGGGTTTGGACATGCTAGAGGCAGGAAACATGTTCCCGATGTTGGGGGAGTCCAGAACAAGGGGCCACAGTTTAAGAATAAGGGGTAGGCCATTTAGAACGGAGACGAGGAAACACTTTTTCTCACAGAGAGTGGTGAGTCTGTTGAATTCTCTGCCTCAGAGGGCGGTGGAGGCAGGTTCTCTGGATGCTTTCAAGAGAGAGGATAGGACTCTTAAATATAGCGGAGTCGGGGGATATGGGGAGAAGGCAGGAATGGGGTATTGATTGGGGATGATCAGCCATGATCACATTGAATGGCAGTGCTGGCTCGAAGGGGCGAATGGCCTACTCCTGCACCTATTGTCTATTATGCCATTACATGGAGATCACTGAACTTGGTGGGTCGAAGGGCCTGTTTCAATGTTCTATCTCTAAACTAAACTAAGCTAAACTAAACTAAACTAAACTAATCACTCAAGCAGATTAGATGCTCTCATAGTTTAGTTTCTGGTTGGAGAAATAAAGAAAAGTTACATTGCTAGAAGAATGAATTTGCAGCTGTTTTCTAGCTGTATTAAATGTTCATTTCACTGTTTTAATAGTTCAGATGGATGTAGAAGATTTCATATCCCAATTTACCATATGGACCTCATCGAGCAGTGGCCAGCAATTTTTCGAATGAATACCACTAAAAACAGAGCATTACAGAGCTATTTATATATTTTTGTTTGCTGCTTGTGGGATCTCAGAGTCTCATTGCAAAAACACATCTGAGAAAATGTTAGAATAATTAAAAACAAATTGTTACCATATTCTACATTTTGCAACATTGTGTTTCAAGTATGCATTGGCCAACAAATTGCATTTGATTTTCACACCCACAGTCTACCAGTTTCATACCTCCCAAATTTGTTTCTACCCATTTCACAATTGTTTTATTCATGTGAAGAGCTTTGCGATGTTCCAAAGATGGGATAAATAATCTAAAATATAAATAAATTAATTCCTCAATCAATATGGCCATATATTGAAAAAAACTGGTGATATATTTCTGCGGTGTATGCACGTTATTTTGCCCTTTTGCTTATATTACAATTGCTCTCTTTCAAAATTATTTAATTCACTGGAAAAATGCTTTGGGAGATCCTGAGGACATGAAAGGAATTGTATAATTGTAAATTCTTTATTTCTGAGTTCAGGCAATTCTACTTGCACAGTAACAGCACTACCCAAATAAAGCCAGTTAATGCATTCACACTGGGAAGCATTCATTTTATTTCAAAAAAATTGACGACGTCTTCATAGAAATTAACTTGCACATAAGCTAATAGTCAGTCATGCTACAGGAAATACCCTTAAGGAAAAAAAATGGAAAAAATACTGCACTTTAACAGCTTGTTTATTAGAATATTATATCTTTTGGAACGAACATGAATTAAACATAACTATAACTTGTAGAAATCACCAGTTAACCTTAAAACTTTTTTAAATCATAATTCTGTGCAGCTGACAATGAGAGAAAGTAACTTATGAATGTTCGATAAGCTCTAACCCTGCCTTCAAACTGATAACCCCAAATCTCATGCAAAATAGTTATTACCTTTGCAACTGCATGTTATATTGTTTAAATTGCTAATAATCAGGCAGAGAAAAGCCAATAGTTCCCACAGATATGCTCGTGTTTATGGAAGTTTTCTGATATGTTGCACAAAAGTTATTCTTTCCACTACCCAAGATTTTTTAAATAGAAAAACTGAACCATTCTTCATAGGAATGAAATTCTGCAAAGCAGCAGTTAAGGACCTTAAAGAATCAAATCAGAATCTTAGCAGCTTCTTTATGATACATACCTCTTTAAGAACATTCGTAAAACAAACATTCACAGACCATCAAATTATCTTAAAGCTTTTCAGATTAAATTTATGTCCAACTATGACTAAATACAATAGTCATAGATTCATAGAGTCATAGATTAATACAGTGTGGAAAAAGGCCCTTTGGCCCAACTGGCCCACACCGGCCAACAATGTCCTAGCTACCCTAGTCACACTTGCCTGTGCTTGGTTCATTACACTCCAAACCTGTCCTATCCATGTACTTGTCCAACTGTTTCTTAAACGATGGGATAGTCCCAGCCTCAACTACCTCCTCTGCAGCTTGTTCCATACACCCACCACCCTCTGTGTGAAAAAGTTACCTCTCGGATTCCCATTAAATCTTTTCCACTTCACCTTGAACCTATGTCCTTTGGTCCTTGATTCCCCTACTCTGGGCAAAAGACTATGTGCAACTACTCAATCTATTCCTCTCATGATTTTGTACACCTCTATAAGATCTCCCCTCATCCTCCTGCACTCCATGGAATAGAGACCCAGCCTACTCAACCTCTCCCTATAGCTCTGCACCCTCTAGTCCTGGCAAAATCCTCGTAAATCTTTTCTGAACTCATTCAAGCTTGACAATACCTTTCCTATAACATGGTGCCTAGAACTGAACACAATATTCTAAATGCGGTCTCACCAAGTCGATGGTCAATGGTTCTTTATTGTCATATGTACATAGGTACAGTGTAATTCTTTTTTTTGCATACAGTTCAGTAAAGTTTTGCCAAAGCTAAGCACAACTCCTGATTAATACAAAGTGTTTAGAAATAGGCAACTGAGACCACATGCAAGAGTCGCTAAGTTCTGGTGCTATTTTCAGTCTCCTGCAGAGGCATCTAATCCATCAAGCCCCAAGCTGCTGCAGGGCTTTCAGCCGTCACCTGCATTCAGATCATCCAGTGAACCATTGTCCCACTCCTCGCCTGGTCATCTTTGGCCTTTGTGTTCCGGAGGTGCCTTGAGGCACGGGAGGTAAGACCCCGGTTCACTCTCTTATGTTCGCCGTCAACGGCTCCCTCCACCTCTCCTGTTCTCTCAGCGGCTTCCCTCTGCATGAATGACTGAAAAGTCGGTGAAGATAGAGCTTTCAAAAGTAGATGGAATCTCCAGAGGACTGGGTAATGGCATGAGATCATTTGGACAGCTCTTTCAGAGATCTTGCATGGACAGGAGAGGCAAATAGTCTCCATCTTTGATGTGAATATCCTTTAACTTAGTGTGGAGAGGAAAGTTTCCTGTTAACAAACCTGGTATTCATCAAACTTTTGCAAAGATTTTTGAATAAATCACAAGTGTTTCATGATTTTACACCTCAATGAGCAGACACTGAATCTCTTAAATCCCCGTGTCCTGCTCCACATTACTGATGTGCCAAGTCAAAACTTAGAAGTTGGGATACACAAATCGATAAAGACTGTGAAATCTATAAAAGGACTGGAGAGCTTGAAGGAGAAGATAACAATCGTTAGCTTTGTTCTCAGATCACATATTACAAAGTAAACGTAACAAACGATCAATGACCTGGTCAAATCCATTACTGTTTATTGTGTACATGAAAGAGTTCAGTCCAAATTAAGGTAGAACTAGTTCAGAAAGAAACTACTGGCTGTCAGCAGCTTGTATTTCTTTGCATTCTGCCCTCAGCTTTAAGCCATGGACAGCTAGCGATTGAATAGCTTCCCTGAATACGTGGGAGAAAGTTACTGCAGGCAAGAGATTAATTTACTTTACTTTATGTTACTTGTTCATGTTTTCATGTATTGGGATGGGTTGCTGATTAGCTGGAAACTCCACAGAGAACTGGTGCAGAGGGCCAACAATGCATGTTGGAATTTTGTTCCTGTAAACTGCAGCAAGAAAATGATGGAGATCACATGGCATTGAACCCTTACTCAGAAAACAAGGAACACCAGAACTTACTGGTTCCAGTGGCTGTGCACCAACATCCATAGTACACCCATTCATTTGAATGAGGTCACTTACGTTTTCATTGGGGTACATTTTATGTTTAATTTTCTTTAATTTGTTGTATATTTGTGGTTATAATTCATGAACAGCAATTTAATATGTCTTTAACTATGGTAAGTTTCTATTTATTGATTGATTTGAATGTTTCCGGATATTTATGAAAAGACTATTGCCAGTTTCCCATTTTCAGCCACATAGGTTTATGCGATACTGGACCAAATGGGACCCGTTGGGTTCTGGCCCCTCAACGCGTGGTTGTGGGGGGCGGCCTGCGTCATCACACACACTCTAACCACCCCACACACACTAACCACACCCCTTGATATTATATTAATATTATTCATTCATGCCTTTTACCCCATCCCCTGCCCTATCCACTCATGCATAGACCCTAACTCGCAGGCGAGTCCAGAGAGCGAGAGGGAGGGGGTAGAGAGAGAGGGGGCAGAGACTGAGAGAGGGTCAGAGACAGAGAGGCAGAGAGAGAGAGGGGCAGAGACAGAGAGAGAGGGGCAGAGACAGAGAGAGTGTGGCAGAGACAGAGAGATAGGGGCAGAGACAGAGAGAGAGGGGGGAGTGAGAGGGAGAGGGGGGAGAGGGGCGGGAGAGAGGGGGGGGAAGAGAGGGGGGGAAGAGAGGGGGGGGAAGAGAGGGGGGGAAGAGAGGGGGGGGAAGAGAGGGGGGGGAAGAGAGGGGGGGGAAGAGAGGGGGGGAAGAGAGGGGGGGAAGAGAGGGGGGGGAAGAGAGGGGGGGAAAGAGAGGGGGGGAAAGAGAGGGGGGGAAAGAGAGGGGGGGGAAAGAGAGGGGGGGAAAGAGAGGGGGGGAAAGAGAGGGGGGGAAAGAGAGGGGGGGGAAAGAGAGGGGGGGAAAGAGAGGGGGGGAAAGAGAGGGGGGGAAAGAGAGGGGGGGAAAGAGAGGGGGGGAAAGAGAGGGGGGGAAAGAGAGGGGGGGAAAGGAGGGGGGAAAGAGAGGGGGGGAAAGAGAGGGGGGGAAAGAGAGGGGGGGAAAGAGAGGGGGGGGAAAGAGAGGGGGGGAAAGAGAGGGGGGGAAAGAGAGGGGGGAAAGAGAGGGGGGAAAGAGAGGGGGGGAAAGAGAGGGGGGGAAAGAGAGGGGGGGAAGAGAGGGGGGGAAAGAGAGGGGGGGAAAGAGAGGGGGGGAAGAGAGGGGGGGAAAGAGAGGGGGGGAAAGAGAGGGGGGGAAAGAGAGGGGGGGGAAAGAGAGGGGGGGAAAGAGAGGGGGGGAAAGAGAGGGGGGAAAGAGAGGGGGGGAAAGAGAGGGGGGAAAGAGAGGGGGGGAAAGAGAGGGGGGGAAAGAGAGGGGGGGAAAGAGAGGGGGGAAAGAGAGGGGGGGAAAGAGAGGGGGGGAAAGAGAGGGGGGGAAAGAGAGGGGGGGAAAGAGAGGGGGGGAAGAGAGGGGGGAAAGAGAGGGGGGATAGAAGGGGGAAAGAGAGGGGGGGAAAGAGAGGGGGGGAAAGAGGGGGGAAAGAGAGGGGGGAAAGAGAGGGGGGGAAAGAGAGGGGGGAAAGAGAGGGGGGGAAAGAGAGGGGGGGAAAGAGTGGGGGGATGATGTTAGGGGAAGAGAGGGTGGGGGGGGGGGAAAGAGGGGGGGGAAAGAGAGGGGGGAAAGAGAGGGGGGGGGAAAGAGAGGGGGGGAAGAGAGGGGGGGAGGGAGAGAGGGAAGAGAGAGGGGAGGGGGGGGGGGAGGGAGGGGAGAGAGGGGAGAGGGGGGAGAGGGAGGGGGGAGAGGAGGGAGGGGGAGAGGAAGAGGGGAGGGGGGGGAGGAGGAGGGGGGGAAGGAGGGGGGAGAGAGAGGAGGAGAGAGGGAGGGGGCTGTTTTGTTCTGCGTCTTCTGCTCCCGCGAGCGTGCTTCGACAAAAGCTCTCGGGAGCTCTCGGGAGCTCTCGGGAAACCCGAGCCGAGGCGCGAGCGTGCGTCGAACAAAGCTCTCGGGAGCTCTCGGGTACAGGGCCCGAGCCAAGCCGAGTCGTGAGCTGGCGAACGTCTTCAGTCGACAGGGCGACTTTTGAACAACGGGGAGAGGAGGGAGGGGTGGGAGGTGATGTCAGTCGCAGCGCAAACAAACGGCAGGCAGTTCTATTGTCACGCCATCAGCAAAAAAAACCAGGCATTTTGATTTCAAAGTTGGATCGGATGTGTGAAGATTTTTATTAATAACTCAAGAAATAAAGCACAACATTTTCAGGTAAGCCGATTTTGGACTCCAGGGGTAAATCTCTACCAGAATAAGTAAAAGATTTCCCGTTCGCATGTCGTTTTTTCGAGAAGATGTGAAAACACATAAACAAATAAAAAACACACACACACACACACACACACACACACACACACATGCACGCACACACGCACGCACACACGCACGCACACACACACACACACACACACACACACACACACACACACACACACACACACACACACACACACACACACACACACACACACACACACACACACACACACACACACACACACACAAGATCAGAGTTTTATAGGTATAATAACATATCTATGGAGAGAAGGAATAGGCAACGTTTGGGTCGAGACACTTCTTCAGACTGGGGGGGAGGATGGTGTCGGGAAAAGAAAGGAAGAGGCGGAGACAGTAGGACTAGAAGGAGAGCTGGGAAGGGGAGGGGGAGGAAGGAGAAGACAAGGGCTATCTAAAATTAGAAAAGTCAATGTGGATACTGCTGGAGTGCAGACTACCCAAGCGAAATACCCAAGCTTGTCTCCTCACTACATTTACTGCTGGCTCCAGTCACAAATCTGAGTTTTCAAGTGATTTGTGCAAGGCATTCATTGATGCTGGAATTCCACTGAAGAAATTGGAAAACATATCTCTCAGAGGTTTTTTAGAAAAATAAACAGAGGAACATACACCAAGCGAATCACTATTATGGAAAAATTATGTTGACACCAATTTCAACATTGTTGTGCAGAAAATTAGAGATGAAGTTGCATGCAACAAAATATGGATCCCAATAGGTGAGACAACCAATGCTGTGGGAGATATGTTGCCAATGTGGTCATCTGTAAACTGGAGGCAGTTCAACCATCAAAGGAGTATTTGTTGACATCGGAAGTATTGGAGAAGTCAAACAGCTCAACTATTGCTCAGTTGTTTATATCTTCACTTGCTGTTCTTTAGCCAGAATGTATAAAACACGAGAATGTACTTCTGTTTGTGACTTAAAATGTTATTCCCCAAAATGTTGCATTTGACATGCTTAGCTCAAGGACTTCATAGAATTGCCAAGCACAGACGTAGTTTATTTCCAAATGTCGATCGCCTAGGCAATGTCAAGAAAATCTTCCTCAAAGTACCGTCACGTGTGCAGTTGTTCAAGGAAATGACAACCGAGATTCCGCTACCTCCTCAGCCCATTTTGACTAGATGGGGTACATGGCTCTCTGCTGTACTCTACTGTGCTGCAAATTTTGAAAAGATAAAATAAATCGTCAACTGTTTTGAAGAAGAAGAATCAGGATCATCAGTCAGGATCGTCAGTAAAATCATGCAGAAAAGGTCCCTCCACCGCGAGGATAGGGAGAGCTGTTCAACTTTGGGGCTCGTCTCGGGATCCCCACTCCGGCTGGCTGGCAGCGGTATATGGAAGAAGGGACGGTGCACCCCGCTGATTCAGCGGTCCTAGACCCCTAGATTGCCGTCAGCGGTTTGAGCAAGTGGTATCCCAGAACAGAGACTCGGCAAAGAAGTGAAAGTGATTGGAGATTGGTTGGAGATCGCGAAAATCGAGTGATTCTGTGCATAGACCCCGAACTAAAAATTAAAGGATTGCTGGCCCAGAGCCCACCACTGGACTTCCCAATTCACTCAGTCAAGGCTGGAGACTGGGTATTAATAAAAACGTGGAAAGAAGAAAAGCTGCAACCTAAGTGGACTGGACCCTGCCTGGTGTTACTAATCACCGAGACAGCAGTACGAACAAAAGAGAAAGGGTGGACACACGCAAGTCGAGTTAAGGGTCCTGTGGAGGCCCCACCAGACAATTTCAGCCTGTGGACTGTGCGCAAAGGAGAGGAACCATTGACTTTAATATTTACCAAGAACCCGCGGGAAAAATGAAGATTTCGTGTTGGTGCGTCGTGTGTTGGGTGGTTACCCAACTCGTGAGTAATATAACATGCATAAAAATCACAATACCACAGAATAGAAGGTCCACCACCATCCCATTTGATGTATGTAAAGGAAAATGGTGGTGCGGCTATAGAATGTATGTATGCACCCATCCCTGTAAAGATTGGCACGCGGTGTTTACTTCATCAAAATATGGGTGGCATCGAACCACCTATCAAACTGATAGGTGGAAAGTATATCAAAACCCGAACGAGAAATTGCCAGGACGCATATATGTGAGCATACAGAGTGTTCAAATGCAGGAAAGTGGTAGGTATTAGATATGTGCAGATAAAACAGGGAAGGACGCATGTCTGAAGTTTGAGATAGAAGTGAAGCGGGATGGGGAGAGGGTAAGATACGAGGATAGGGGAGAGGTGTTCAAGATAGATGACAGTCAGAATAGGGATCCCGGGGCAACACCAGCACCACCAGTAGTCAGCAATGTCACCAGGGAAAATTAGTCTAAGGATCTGAAGATAATGATAGTAGCAGGAGAAACAGGATTAAGGCAGTTATATGAGAAGGGAATACCAACAGGGGGAAAAGGAGCCAACACCTGGCTTGCCTGGATGATGTACACAGCCAGAAGTATGCAATGAACCAATTGTTATGCCTGCGCCGGAGCTAGGCCTCAGCTGGTCCCAGTACCATTTCCCCTGAATTGGGATAGAACACCTAGGGTTATGTCATGTACACTACAGCTATTCACGAATCCCCTCTTACCAAAGAATGTGATATGCCAGAGTTATCATTACCTATTTCCGACCAGCAACAACAATTGGGGAGGAGGGGTTTGAGTGCTATACAAGAAATAACCCAGAGGGACAGGACATGGGGAAGGTGCTCAACTGCAATCAGACGTATAACATAACGGCTGAGGAACAGTGACCACTGTTCAATAGCTCCTGGCTGAAAAAGCAGATAGTCAGTAGAGCCGATATCTGGTGGTGGTGCGGGGAGAATACCCTGTGGCCCCGGTTACCGGGGTCATGGACGGGAACCTGTACCCTCACACAACTGATGATGCCCTTCACCATAGCAGTAGAACATGCTGCAGAACTCAATGAAGGAAGCTGACGACAAAAGAGAGGGGTGAAAGGATCATTCGACACACACATATATATAGATGCGATAGGGGTGCCAAGAGGGGTACCCGATGAATTCAAAGCCAGAAACCAGATAGCTGCGGGCTTTGAGTCCATACTCTTCTGGTGGTCCACAATTAATAAAAATGTGGACTGGATCAACTACCTATACTACAATCAACAACGCTTTATAAATTACACTCGAGATGCAGTTGAAGGATTAGCGGAACAACTGACAGCCACCAGCCAAATGGCCTGGCAAAATCGCATGGCCTTGGACATGCTACTGGCTGAGAAGGGAGGGGTGTGTGTAATGTTTGGCGAACAATGTTGCACATTCATCCCCAACAACACTGCTCCGGATGGGTCAGTGTCAAGCGCCCTAGCAGGTCTCACCTCTCTGTCTATCGAATTGGCTGAGAACTCTGGAGTAGACACCTCCTCGACTGGGTTTCTAGAATCCTGGTTTGGGAAATGGAAGCACATCTTTACCTCAGCTCTAACATCAGTGGTAGTCATGGTGGGGTTACTGTGTTTGTTCGGATGTTGTATCATTCCCTGCGTATGGGGATTAGCTCAGCGATTGATAGAAACAGCCCTGTCAAAGAACAATGCCGCCACCATAATGGCCTTCAGAACACAGTATGACCAACGAGAGGGGGATAGGGAGGCGAAGAATCTGCTGCTAGCATTAGAAAAGGAGGATATAGCATAAATCAAAGGTTGCGTAGCAAAAAAAAAAGGGTGGATTGTGAGGAAAGAGTTAACAGACATGGTTGATTTAAACTAGGGATAGAAATATAACTTAGAAAGAAATAAGGTGTCAGCAGAAGCCAGACTGCTAGTAGAATAGAAAATAACGAAATATAGAACAGAGAGAAATTCTAGATAAAAGTAGCAAATAAAAAGACTTCAGCAGAAGATTTGAAAAGTAAGTGAAAGGGAGAAAGTACATAAGGTCAAACATATCTGCGCATGCCTAATGAACTTACATGAATATGTACACACACCCACTGTGACAAGATGCCTAATTTAAATGCACATGCGATGCATGATATGGGAGGTGTTTTTGACATTGGGTGGGCGTTCCAGGACGTTCTCGTGGGAATGTGGGCTTTATGTTATGATTGGAAGAAGCTCAATGGGGAGGAATGAGGGTGTGACAATAGTACCCATGAAATGTATAAAGATAGAAGACATCCCGATCCTCGGTGTGCCTCTAGGGGACATCAGAGGAGAGGCACCTATTCTGCAGAATATGATCTAAATAAAAAGCATCTTTGCCTGACTTGTCTCTAAAAGCATTTGTGATTTTGAATATATGCCTTTTTATGCCTTTTTTGTCAATAAATGCCTTTTTCGTGCCTTTTTTGTAATTTTATTTTGCCTTTTTGCCTGCCTATTTCAGAGTTTTTTAGTGCCTAAACATCCTGGCTCTAGTTATAAGGATGATACGTACGATACAATACCAATACTATAGAACTGTTTATCCCACGAGGGAAATTGTTCTGCCAACAGTCATAAAGCACAACAAGATACATGAAATATGAAATTAAAGCGGCAAGTAGAAAGTCCAGGATTGGAGATGTGGAAAGGTTGGCGAGGTGGTGGGGGAAGCGGGGGGGAAGGGAAGGGGAATAAGTCTGCCGCATGACAGAAGGGCGGAGGAGTTGTATGGTGTGATAGCCACAGGGAAAAGGGATCTCATGTGGTGTTATGTCCTGTGGCGATCTCTGCTAGCTGGCATACTGTATGTTTAGGTTTCTTATAATCAAATGACAATAGACAATAGACAATAGGTGCAGGAGTAGGCCATTCGGCCCTTTGAGCCAGCACCGCCATTCATTGTGATTATGGCTGATCATCCACAATCAATACCCCATTCCTGCCTTCTCACCATATCTTTAAGAGCCCTATCTAGTTCTAAATGCATGGAGGAGCAATGAAAAGATTTGTTTTGCCCAATCAAATCAGATAATACCAGACATAAATACAATCACACTGAGCTCAAGCACAATAGGCAGAGCAGAGGAGAAGATACAGAATGCAGATTATTGTTCTCACCAATGTAGCACCCTGATCCCGAGACAAAGTCCAATGACCGCAATGGAGTTAAGGTGATGGGTGTGGTATACGTATGGTGTAATTGCCACTTATCTCCTGCTGTATCTTGTCAGCAGCAGTAGTAATGAATCCAAATGTTCAAATAGCAGGGTTAGTGCGTTGGGTGACTGCAAAATACAGCATGAGTTCATCATAATGCATTATGTTGAACGCATTCTGTATTTTGGAGTCACCCAACACACTAACCCTGCAGCTATTTGAACGTTTGATTACATTAACACTAATGAGTGGCAACTACCCCACCAAACCTGATCTGTTCTTGACCCCAGCATCAAGTATTGGATCATACAGTACTCTTCCCACTGCCCAGATTTGCCAGCGTAGTCACATAAGATCATAAGTCATAAGTGATAGGAGTAGAATTTGGCCATTCGGCCCATCAAGTCTACCCATTCAATCATCGCTAATCTATCTCTCCTAACCACCTTTTCCTGCCTTCTCCCCATAATCTCTGACACCTGTACTAATCAAAAATCTATCTATCTCTGCCTTAAATATATCCACTGATTTGGCCTCTACAGCCTTCTGTGGCAAAGAATTCCACAGATTCACTGCCCTCTGATTAAAGAAATTTCTCATCATAAAAGAACGTCCTTTAATTCTAAGGCTATGACCTCTAGTCCACATCTCCACATCCACTCTAGCCAAGACTTTCACTATTCTGTATGTTTCAATGAGGACCCCCTCATTTAACTTCGGAGCCACGTGAGTGACTACGTGAAGAACCCGCCAGACCGCATGCGCGTCATATCATATATCGCATTGCGCAACGACTGGCTGGGGGCGCGCTGCTCCACCAACGGTCAAACCTGAAGGTCATTTTTTTCAACTTATTTCCAGGTCTGTTTCACCTTGCAGGAAGCTCTTACAGAGATCCTGCTGGACACGTTCGGGGGTCGAAATCCCGGCTCCACACGGCTTGGGGAAACCCGACTACGGACATCGCGGGGAATCCCGTCCACAGGACCGCGGGGGAATCCCGGCTATGTAAACCACGGGGATACCCGGCTCGGGGGAAACCCGACTACAGACATCGTGGGGAATCACGTCTACAGGGACCGCAGGGGAATCTGGGCTGCGGAAATCACGGGGATACATGGCTTGGGGGAAACACGACATCACGGGGAATCCCGTCTACAGGGACCGTGGGGGAAATCCCGGATGTGGAAACCGCGGGGCTACCCGGCTCGGGGGAAGCCTGACATCGCGGGGAATCCTGTCTACACGGGGGAAGCCCGGCTGCGGGGACCGCAAAACCCGACTTTGGGGACCGTGGGATGACCACGGGTAACCCGGCTCGGGGGAAACTCGGCTACTGGGACCATGGGAAGACACGGCTACGGAGCGCAGAAGTGCGGCTAGCCGGTGGCAAATTCAGACAGCCCGCAGAGGGGAACAGCCAAACGGAGTCTGAGAGGCCTAGACTGGGAAGTCAGGCCAGGAGGGTTCCCCTCCGACATGGGTACGTCCTCGGACGTTTTTACCCAGATGGAGCTTGGATAACGTCCGCAGGGCGTTCATCCCACTAAGGTAATTCTCCAGCTCCCTCCATGGAGGAGCCATATCCGCGCAGGTCTCCTCGAGGGCCTGCGGCAGCACCTCTTTCAGGGCTGCTTACAAATCTCCCTCTCTGTGAAGGTGAGTGCGAGGGGTCAGTTGGTAACTGACTCCAAACTCGGAAGTATGTCCGGGGAACATACTGTGTACATACGTGAGGTTCCAGAAATTTATGTCATGGAATCAAGGGTTGCGATATCCTCGCAAACGAAGGAGCTCCTGCTGGAAGAGTTGGCTTCCAGCCATTGACAGAAAACCTGGAGGGTCCAGAGTTCCCCTCGCGGAGCAGCAGCTACCTCACGTCACATCATTACAGGAACAGGTGCCGGCTGTCAGATACCATGCACCTGAGAATTGATCCTGAAAGTGCCGGCAATGAACAGCGCTATCTGGGGTGATATTGGAGGCAGCATAAAAACCCAGGAAATGAAACTCCAACAAATTTTAAAGATTACTGGCCTGGTCTTGATGTGCAAGGCACACTTCAAAATGAACATAGAACACCATCAGACCTGCCTTAAATTCCAATTTGCAGGCTCATGTAAGGCCAGCAATGTCCAGCTACCGAATCTTCTCTTCACGGAAAACCTGTCCAAACAGGTAAGACCAGGATGAGGAAACAAAAGCTGGCGGACTATTCAAGATGTCGGTGACAACACACCCCACGTCTCCATCGGCAGGAAGCGGTTCACTGAAGCTGGTGGCAGCTTGAAAGCTGGGCGCAGGTCTTTTAGTGCAAGGCCCAAAACCGGTCCTCAGGAAAAATATGGGATCCACATACCCCAGCAGTCCTACTCTACAAATCAAGGATGGAAATTGAACCCGCATCAGGGGCCTTTGGGCTTACCATAACACCACCGATAACCATGAAGGTAGGTAGGTCTGGTTCTTTCCGAAACATGGGGTATGTGGACCATTTTCAAGTTGGTAATATTTACACTTGTTTTTTGAACAGATGACAATGATAACATAAGATTCAAATCTGTTTATAAATTAAAATGATAACATGAGACTAGTTTATACTGCACAGTATACAAGCGAGACAGGCGCGGAAATTGGCCAGAGTTCTCGGAAATATGGCTGGAGTTGCTTCTCAAGGCAGGCTCGCAATTGTGGCAGATGTGGCCTGTTCATTGTCAACAGATTCAACTCGCATGTACAGTATAGACATTTCTGAATAGGAAACTTCGTGACTGTTTAACTTCCATGGGATCAGATTCCATTCACAGGGCACCGGAGATATTTGAAATGTTGCTGGATGGGGCAATGATACAGTTAAAAGCGTTGCAAAATGGGCTTACTTCAGCTGCCAGGTTATTTACCAAATTACTAAAACCAGTGCTTCGGCTGCTAAAAACAATTGTTATGGCCTAGCTGGATGATATTCTAAATGATGTATTTTGCTAAATTAGCTGTATCAGCCACAAAACTATATTTGAGAAATTGGGTTTCTCATCCATCCAGTTAAATTTAAGTTGCTACCAACTGAAATTATTGATTATTGGGATTTACCTTTAACTATTAATTTGTCTGGGACTCCGCCCTGAGGCAAGAGATTTGAATTAATTGAAGCCTGTAACAACCTTGTTGTTATCAAGCAGCCTTCTATTCAACAAGTGTAATTGGCAATATATTGGCTTTCAGCGGTGCTATTTGGGCCTTTGCATTATCAGAACTACACAGCGTGCAAAGGAGTAAGTTCTCAAGTACCATGTAGGTCATTGTTACCAGACCTATGCTATTCCCAGCTGAAACTATCAAAGTCACCATGGTGGACGAACAGTATTCAGCATTGCTCCACTAACTTTTCATCAGTAAAACTTCAGTTAATTACAAACTGATGCTATTGCTCAAAGATGGAAAATTACTAATACCATCTCTAGTTACGGAGGCGGATGGGATTTGCATGATTTACCAATTCTTCAGTTATATGGTATCAACTACATATAGACACTAGGTGCATTCTGTGGATTAAAGGTTTTCTGCGAATATGCATAATCTGCATGCTCAAGTCCAAGTTGATACACTTTGGTGGTAGTATATGTTAATCACATGGGTGCAATCAAGCCAAAGGAACCGGTGATAGTTTACCTAACCTCATTTGGCACTGGTGTATCATCATGTAAAATCAATGACAACACAGAATGGATGTTGGATCACAAAGTATTTAATGACATTGTGGCTCGATGGAACACTAAAAGATCGAGATGTTTGCATCCAGGCTCAATCACCAGTTGCAAAAAATATGTGGCATATCAGTGGCGATGGATGCATTCTCGCTACACTGGGGAGGAATGTTCTTTTATGTCTTCCTCCATTTTGCCTCATCAGACGGGTCTTGCAAATAATTCAGCAAGTTCCCGCTTAGTGCCCGACTGGCCTATACAGCCATGGTTCCCGCTGATGTTGGGAATGATAATAGAACCTTATATGGTTATTTCTAGACACAAAAATTTGCTGGTTTAGCCGTGACTCAGGAAACCATCCTCTGCATGATAAAATCAATTTATTGACTTGCAGACTCTGAGAAGACCGTTCCTGCGGCTCGGGTTGTTAAACCAAACCAAGGACGTGCTCACTGCGGATTGCAGGGATAGCACCATATAAGCAGTACTTTTCCTCATAAGGAGATGGGAAGTATTTTATTTTATGCTAATATTACATATAATTCGGCACGGCTGACTGACGTCTTGAAGTTCAGTTTTATATGGGGTTTTGACAATCATTAAGTTAAAGTGACATTTACTGTGCCTAATGTGCCTTCTCATCATATTGGCTGTGGGGAGCAGAATCCACTCTGTCGGGTCTCACCCTCTGATATCTAGATTATGAAGGGTATCTTCAACTCGAAACCTCCCAGGCCCAGGTACGCAGAGATATGGGATGTTAACAATGGGCTACGTCGCTTTGCCGGTGGGCTCCAGCTACATCCCTGTCCTTGGTCAAACTCACTTACAAAATGGTTATGCTCATGGCGCTGAGTTCAGCGCAATGGGTCCAGTCATTGCATAAGCTGTGACTGGACAGGATGATTATATCTGCAGGCAAAATATCATTTTATGATTATGACTTAGCCAAGCAAAGTAGACCAGGGGCATCAGGTCTCAATTTAGATTTGTTGGCATATCCCATGGACCTTCGGTTGTGTGTGGTCACACATCTACACCAGTATGTTAAGGTCACTCAGAGCCTTAGACTCTGAACTAGCAATGTTTGTTAGTTACATAAAGCCTCATAAGAAGGTATCACTACAGACCATCTCCAGGTGGTTAAAACGGGTTCTGGCTTATACAGGAGTGAACACTGACATATTCAAGTCTCACTCCACCAGGGCTGCAATGACATCAGCAGCAGGGTTATGGACGTTTTGCGGGACCACATCCTAGCGGCTGCAGGATGGTCAAATGAACGATCTTTCCAAAACATTTTAGAACTAACCCATTTCCAGACCGGGGGTATTTGCCAACTCTATTTTAGATTCTGTTTTATAGTTTCCTCCCGGTTGAGGGAGGTTACTATTATCATTATTTGGTCATTAAAAGGATCAACATGTCTATATCTATGTCATGTCTGAATGCATTATTTTACTTTGGAGTCACGTGAGTGACTACGTGAAGAAGACCCATCAGGGCGCATGCGCGTCATTACGTCGGTCGCATTGGCGCAGACAGGCTGAGAGGAACACAGTTCTCCAACGGTTAGTTTTAATAATCCTGCAAGTAAGTTTAAACTTACTTTTCAAGTTGTCCATTGCAGGAATCATTTTCCCAGGTTCCTGCTGGACATGGAAAAATTCAGCAAAACCCAGTGGACTGCGGAGAAATTGTTGACCGCGGGGATGTCGGCTTCGGACCGCGGGAGTGCGGTAGCAGGCGGCCGGTGGGTTTTGCTGGTTGAGTCGCGGGCAGAACGGACCGCGACTCCCGAGGTTTAATTCAGGCCGTGTTTTCTTTTATAGACCGCGGTTTGAAGCAATCTACGGTCACGATAGAGGTGGCTGTAGGTCTTGTTGTTTCGAGTCGCTGACAGGCAGGTCAGCGCGCTTCAGAGAAATGTTTTAAATAGGGGCTGCGGGGTTCTCTAGACCGCGGGGATACTGGCTACGGTCCGCGGTAAAGTGAGGAGCCGGTGGCCGTCGGACTTCTTGTGAGAGTCGCTGACAGTAAGGTCAGCGACTCCCGAGGGGGGGTGCAGACTGAGCATGGTCGTCGGGTTACTACCCGGCTCATTGAGGAAGGACCCGACTTTGGCAGCCCATATGAGTTTGAAATATTTGGAGCCTGGCCAGGAGGGTCCCCTCTGTTATATATGTATGTCCTCAGTGGAGACGAGTAAGGCTCAGGGCTGCTTATCAATTCCTCAGTGGAGAGGAGTACAAAGGGTCAGTGTGTGGCTGACTCCAACCCCAACTCAGGAAGAGAGATTAGTGGTTTATCACCCTTACATGTCAAGGTGGAAAAGTAGCATTTTCTGCTAATTCTGAGGAGGTTTCAGGTTGCCCTCCAAATTAAAGACGAACGTTATTTTGACAAGCGTTCAAAAGGGTAGACATTATAGTTACCACTTGGTCACATTGTGACTATTATACTGAGAGGAAGCCTTGTAGAGCTGTATTATCAGTCACCTGTGGGAGTTACACCAGGTGGCGTCATAGTAATTGCTGCTCATTAAAGGGACTATGCACGGTTTCTTCCCCAAGACGCCGGATAACTCATATTAAAAGTAATCCCAGGTTTAACTGGGATGGGCGTCTACATTCACATAAATGTCTTTGGCTATGACAAATAATTGTTAAGTTTGTTCCAGCATTTCCCACTATGTCTGATGTACGGGGGCCAGAGGTGCTCCAATTCTTCCCTATAGATAGCATTGGCATCGGGAAGGAGCACGATTTGGAGTCGCTAGCATGTGCAGCCTGTTTGGGGAAGGAGGATACCAACAGAGTATCGAATTGCATGGCTAGTTCTAGTGGCTGCTGTAGGCAGCGACCTGATAACCCCAACTCAGAGTGAGTGCCAAGCCAGGGGTATCAATGTCAGACAACATTGCGTCTTGTTGCAATTCAAGAACGCTCCATCGTAAGGCATGTCAGGCAGCAACACCTAGTAAAGGGTTGCAAAAGTCCCCCCACTCAAGGTCGGAGTGGTCGAGAGAGTGCTACAGGAGGATGCACATGTGCCTGAAGCAACACCTGTTTGTAGGGTTGCCATTCCTCCCACTTGGTGCACCACAGTGGTCGAGATAGTGCTAAAATACATGCACACATGCCTAAGGTGACGCCTAGTAAAGGGTAGCCAAAATTTCTCCCACTCAAATGGCGGAGTGGTCGAGAGAGTGCTACAGGAGTATGCACATGGGCCTGAAGCAACACCTGTTTGCAGGGCTTCCATTACTCCCACTCGATTTCTCCGTAGTGGTCGAGATGGTGCTAAAATACATGCACACAGGCCTGGGGCAGCTCCTGTTGCAGGTTGCATAAGTCCTCCCACGTGGATGTATAGTGGATGAAGATGGAGCCACACACATATGTGATAATATTGTGGGGAATGGAGTCGAACAACATGCTTGGTACAGATGCATGCACAAGCAAATGGAGGAGATGGATGGTGATACCTGCTTCAGCTTCGATAAATAAGACCCACTCTAAAAGAGTGTCTAAGGTTAGTATGGATTAACTCCAAACAGGAATCCAAACATGGCTATGTGCCGGGATCCCATGCTGAATGCATGAGGGTAAGCAGTGGGCGTTTGCCTCTAAAATTGCTGCTCAGTCGCTGATTGCTGATCCATCCAGAGAAATCCAAATTAAGACCTGACTATTTGGGTCACAATTGATTCAATTAAGTGCTCTGCCCAGGGAAATATTGTAGAGCTAATTGACAGCTGTATCAAGTTAATTGAGGCATTAAGGATACATTCGAGTCATTATAATAGACCTATGCAGTTATCAGTAAAGACTATTCTGATTTGCTATGGTGGATTCACCATGTGTCCAGGAGTTATAGCGAGGTAATACTTGACCAGCCTTCCATGATTTTGCAGATGAATGTCAGTGCACTTGGGTGGGGTGTCACAGATACAAGTTTCAACTGTGGAGGCAGATGGACTGAGCAAGAGGCATCGTTTCTGCAGACATGGGCAATTAACTATTAAGAGGTTTTTATGGACAAGGCTTATTGCTCTAACAAATGTAATCTGCATGTTCAGTTTCATATTGACAATACTACGCAAGTGGCATATATATTAATCACATCGGTGGAATCAAGTCGGAATTTTGTGACAGATTGGTTAATCAAATTTGGGCCTGGTGCATTGGAAAAGATATTTCAGTTATTTATCTACCAGGTAGATTCTACATAGTAGCAGACGCCAAGTCACGAAAGTTCCATGACAACATAGATTGAATGTTCAACAAGGAGGTGTTCAATAATATAGTACTTGGATATGAATGCCAGATATCGATTTGTTTTGCATCAAGGTCAACCATCAGATGCCTAAATAGGTTTCATGGGAACCAGACCAGGTGGCAGTTGCAATTAATACTTTGACATTGAGGTGGTATGTTTTATATATTTTCCTACCATTTTGCCTAATAGGTCGGAGTCTGCAAGAAATCAAGCAGGATGCCGCTTTGGGGGTGCTTGTAATACCTAATTGGCCGAATCAAGCATGGTTTCCCTTTGATGTTACAGTTAGGGATCCAACCTCTTTTTGGTGCTTCCCAAGCGTAGGAATTGACTGGAGCATTCGCTAACACGGGAAAGTCATCTGTTATGTGATTGTATTGACTTGTTAATTTGCAGGTTTTAAGAAGGCCATACCTGGAGCAAGGACTGTCTGGGTTTACGGTGGACATGCTCACTGTAGCCTGGAGAAAGAGTACTCAAAAGGGGTATATTACTTATGGAAAAAAATGGGAGCAATATTGTGTACAAAATAATATTGACTATAATACTACAGGTATTGTGGATATTTTAGAGTTCCTGTTGACACTCTATGATGATGAGGGGCTCTGTTATAGTACTATTAATACAGCTTTAAGTGCTTTGTCATCGTATGGTTTGGATGGGGTCAGGAAAGATCCTATTGAGTTTCATCATATCATAGCTGGATTGATAAAAGGAATTTCAACTCTAAACCTCCTAAACCCAGCGATCTGGGTATATGGCGATCTGGGATGTAAGTGAGGTCCTCAAGATGTTTCGACAGTAGGTTCCTGGCATCTCTCTGAATTTGCCAAACTAATCATGAAAGTGGTTATACTCTTGGCATTGGTTCAGCATATCAAGTGCAGATGTTGAAAAATTTCTGCTAGACAGGATGGAAGTTGCTGAAGAGAATGTTATGTCATATAATTGCGTCCTGTTTAAGCAGAGCAGGCCAGGTGTCACAGGGTTGTTAATATTGTGTTCCAGCATAACTAACTGATCCATGGTTATGTGTAATGGCACATTTATTTTCATTATATTGAAGCTATAAAGACCTTAAGAAATGTGGAAACAGCATTGTTTATCAGTTACATGAAGCCACACAGGAGAGTGTTAATGCAGACTATCTCAAGGTGGTTTAAAGCAAATGTTGATTAAGGCAGGTATTAACACTGAAGTGTATATATCCTTTTTTCCACTAGTGCAGCAGCAACGTCGTCAGCTAGGGCGATGGATTTTCACAGCGGCCATATTTTTATAGGTGCCGGGTGGTCAAATGAATTAAAAAAAATAATAATAATTTGACCATCGGCCGATCGCCGATCGGAGAGAGGCTGTTTGCAAATTCAGTATTAAGTCCTGCTTAGTTCCCCTGGGATAGACGGGTTACTGTTTGTTTTGATTATTCAAATCAATTGTTACTGCATGATATTACCATTTCATGTTTAACGCATTATTGATTGTTTCTCATCGAAAGTCAATCAATGCAGTGAGGCCGGGATTTGGATCTGCGGCATAAAATCACAGAGCTTTGAAATCTTCACGTAGTCACTCACGTGACTCCGAAGTAAAATAGTAAGATTAAACGAGAACTTACCAGTTTGAAGTTTGATCTTTATTTTATGAGGAGTTACGTTGGTGATTACGTGCCCGCCACGCCCAACCCTCTCTCATAAAAAAGGTCATATGGTAGTTCTCATGTTGCTCATCTTAATATGTTACTTCAATTATTGTGTTGTCTGTGATTTCATACCGCTGCTTTGAAGATTGACGTGCATGCGCCCTGATGGGTCTTCTTCAAGTAATCACCAACGTAACTCCTCATAAAATAAAGATCAAACTTCAAACTGGTAAGTTCTCATTTAATCTTACTATTAATGTTCACTCATCATTGGTCAACTGATGCAGTGTGTGACGCATGGACTAATTTCCACGGCATGAAATCACAGAGCTTTGAAATCTTCACGTAGTCACTTACGTGACTCCGAAGTAAAATTGTAAGATTAAACGAGAATTTACCAGTTTGAAGTTAGATCTTTATTTTATGAGGAGTTACGTTGAGGGATTACGTGCCCGCCATGCCCAACCCTCTATCATAAAGGTCAGCTGGTATTCTAGTTTCTCTAATCTTACTATATTCAGTTCAACAACTGTTATCTGTGATTTCACACCGCTGCTTTGAAGATTGACGCGCATGTTGGCTGGTGGGTTCTTCACGTAATCCCTCAACGTAAATCCTCATAAAATAAAGATCAAACTTCAAACTGGTAAGTTCTTGTTTGATCTTACTATTCTTCTAAACTCCAGCGAGTTCAGGCCCAATGCCGACAAATGCCCATCTTAGGTTAATAGTTCCGCCTGCGGTACTAACTTTCTCCGAATGCTCAGACCTGGGCAAAATGCCCCACACTTCCGGCAAGTATGTTGTGAGGTGGAGGATCTCCCAGGTACAAACATTCCTCAGGCAGTATATATTGGGCCTCATCTCACCACCTTGGGGGTTAGAGCCTGTTAAAAGTTTTTTTTAAACAATTTTTACATGTCTATGTTCTTGATGCATTTAAAACTATTTAAATAGAATTGAGTAATCAAGAACAAATTACATTTGGAGATGAGTCCAACAGTTGAGGAGATTCAAATAACAGTGATGAGGCAAAGTAAATGCAGAGGTTGATAAGGCTGAAGAAGTGTCCTGACCTGAAACCATGTTCTCCAGGAATGCTGCCTGACCCGCTGAGTTACTCCAGCATTTTGTGTCCCTTTTCTTGTAGGTTGGCATCTACAGTTCCTTGTTTCCACAAATGCAGAATATGCTGCATAAGTAGAGCATTTGGGACACCTCATAAATAGTATTTAAAGTGGTCAAGTGGTATATTAATGAAACCAAAGTGAAAAATCAAAAGAGAAAAGGGAAAATCAATGGCTGTAAACTTTAGGACGATAAATACAGAGTGGCAACTGGTATTTAATCAACTGAAGTCAATTACATTCTCCATGGACAGAAATCCTTGGGATGGGCCAAGCATCCATTTCTGGAATCTTCCACTGAAATTACACTGATTGGAAAAGATGTTGCAAAAAATCAAGGCCATGATATTCATAGGAGAGCATTTTTCAGCATGATACTCCTGCCAGGTTCTCTGCTCTGTTTTATTTTTTGAATAAAGCCCACATCTTAAATCATAGCTTTTTTTATAGCTTTCATGCTGTTTATGTTTTTAGATTATACTAGACTAAGTGTGACCCATTGGGTCCCATGTTCACACGGGAGGGCTGGTCCCCAATGCAATATTCCAACTCTCCACCAGAGAGGGGGGGGGGGTTTGGAGCACTAGTATGGGTGTTGTGGGCCGAAAGGGACTGGTTTCCAAAGGGCTAGTATGGACATTGTGGGCCGAATGGATGCTTGGGCTGGCAGCTCAGTCACTCAGGCCTGGTGGGCTGGCAGCTCAGTCACTCAGGCGTGGTAGGCTGGCTGCTCAGTCAGTCAAACCTGATGGGCTGACAGCTCAGTCACTCAGGGCTGGTGGGCTAGCAGATCACACAAAACAGCTATTCCTTGAAATAGCATTTCAAGCAGAGTGCAGGCCACCACATTCAATTTCATAGCATTTCAAGCAGAGTGCAGGCCCCACGTTCAATTTCATATCATTTCAAGCAGAGTGCAGGCCACCACATTCAATTCCATAGTATTTCAAGCGGAGTGCAGGCCACCACATTCTATTTCATAGCATTTCAAGCGGAGTGCAGGCCAACATATTCAATTTCATAGCATTTCAAGCGGAGTGCAGGCCACCACATTCAATTTCATTGCATTTCAAGCGGAGTGCAAGCCACCACATTCTAGTTCATAGCATTTCAAGCGGAGTGCAGGCCACCACATTCAATTTCATAGCATTTCAAGCGGAGTGCAGGCCACCACATTCAATTTCATAGCATTTCAAGTGGAGTGCAGGCCACTACATTCAATTTCATAGCATTTCAAGCCGAGTGCAGGCCTCAACATTCAATTTCATAGCATTTCAAGTGGAGTGCAGTCCACCACATTCAATTTCATAGCATTTCAAGCGGAATGCAGGCCACCACATTCAATTTCATATCATTTTAAGCGGAGTGCAGGCCACCACATTCAATTTCATAGCATTTCATGCGGAGTGCAAGCCACCGCATTCAATTTCATAGCATTTCAAGCGGATTGCAGGGGCCACCACATTCAATTTCATAGCATTTCAAGCAGTGCCAAACACCACATTCAATTTCATAGCATTTCAAGCAGAGTGCAGGCCACCACGTTCAATTTCATAGCATTTCAAGCAGAGTGCAGGCCACCAAATTGCCACGCAACTCATTGCATTACAATTAAGGGCAAACAAATCATTTATTACAAGTACATTGCAGACTCACAGTTCAGTTGATTCATTGCTTAGAATCCCAGTTGTGGGTTCTCCCTCGCAATCTTCCAGAGTGACTGTCTCACATCCAGGCATCTGGGGTTTTGTAGTCCTGCCCCCCCGGTAGGGGTGTTACCATCATCGTGGTGATTGACAGGCGAGAGAACCAATCAGCTGATCTGAAGATTTTTTGAACACTCATAACTTTTTTATTTTTCATCGATAGGAAAAATCCTCAGGGCTGCCTCAGCGGAGGAGGACTGTGAGTAAGATGGCCAAAAATCATAGCGATATATGGTAGAATTTCTTCTAAAATCATTATAAAGCGCAGACAGGAAGTGTTCAAGATGAGACTTTTAGTTATATAGATTATTCCTTGTACTCCCATGAACACGCATTGCTTTGTCAACATCAGTTTACCTAAAGTGTTATTTGAAGCAAAAAATTGTCAGCATTTTATTTCACAAATCTGCTTCACATCACTTCTCTTATTGCAGGGGGTTTTATGCATCATCACATGAATGGTTATTGTTCCTCATTTGTAACAAAACTGCACGCCATAATAAGATCAAGGTTAAAGTTTTTGGATGCATTACCACAAGATTCTAAACTAGGTTCATATTTCTGCACCAATATTTCCATATTAAGCTTTCATTTTGCAGTACTATCAGTCCCTTTCTATGCCGTTGAATTCATGTGAGCATTGAAATTTCTGTCAATATTTACTGGGAGATTATGGGTTGACCACTATATTAAATCTGCAGAATTACTCTGTTCTCCAGAACTCATTATGATTAAAAACTAATATTATTAAATTAGCAAAGTAAATCCCAGATGTGTCACTGGGCTTAGTGCTCTCTTTGCAGAATTGCTATGGAGGCCAGATGCTGTTCATTCACGGTGATAACTACTACATTGTGATTTTTTGCATGCAATGAGAATGCAGACTTGCATTATCTCACACTGCAGAGTTGCACTGTCTCACACTCAAGACATCGAGCTGCTCACACCAGGAATTCCAGATGCTGGTTTACAAAATAAAAACACAAAGTGTTTGAGTTAAATTCATAGTCACATGTACCAAGATACCATTCACAGTTTGCAGATACATGATGAAGGGAATAACATTAATAACGTTTAGTGCAGAATGAAACCAGTAAAGTCCAGTCAAAGATAGTCCAAAGGTCTCCAATGAGGTAGACAGTAGTTCAGAATTGCTCTCTAGTTCCAGGGAGCCGCCTGCATGGTGGGAGTGTCCTGGGTAGCCACGTAGGCCCAATTCTTCCGCTGAACAACGGTGTCACCGCCAATCGGAATGCGCCCCGACTCGCCGGATAAGCCGAGCAGCGAGTCCTGCCTGGGTCAAAGGAGCGACCAAAGATACTAGAGGAGCAAGATAGACCACTTGACAAAAAAGCCGTAGTACGGTCATGGGCTTATGGGTAATTTTTTTCTCGCCATTTTGTGAATCAAATTTATGAGGGTTTTTTTAATGGGCTTCTGTCATGGCGTCCACATCTACACGCGTAGTGAGCCGTTCTGCTATAGTGCTGGAATCGCCAATGTAAGCGATTCAAGCACTTTATAGCAGTCTTTCTTCAGGTTCCCCACTAAAGACGAAAGGTAAGAAAACAATTATAACTTTCTGTCGTGTGGCCTGCGCGATCTCTTCCTATACCTGAGATCGCGGAGCCGGGGGTCGCCAGAAGAATTGCTCCGATTGCTTGCCCGCGGACTATAACACCCTGAAGCCGCGGTGTGCGGAGCTTCTAGTTGCGGTGGCAGCGTGCACTTTCCCTCGCGGTGTCTGGGATTCCTCGCCGGAGAAGAGCTCCGACCGCCGACCCACGGCCTATAACATCATGAAGCCCCGGTCTCCGGTAAGCGGACGATTTGGGACCTCCAAGCCGCGGAGATCCCGAATCGGCTTGTATTTAAGCCGGTTTGAAAAATAGTGTTTAAAATACATGATAAATGGTGTTAAATATACACAATGTACACGGATTAATGGTGTTTAAATTACATGATAAATGGTGTTATAGGGAACAACGACATGCCACGAGGAGCACACATTAAAGCCTTAATTTCCTTCCCAATGTATGATGACTGTAACATATACAATTCTATTCTTATGATCCCAACAATGTATTATATTATATAAGACATGTTTTGGTACATGAGCAAGTTATTAGAAACTCTTCTATTATAGATGTAGACTTACCACAATAATAAAGGTAGACAAAAATGCTGGAGAATTTCTCCAGCATTTTTGTCTACCTTCGATTTTCCAGCATCTGCAGTTCCTTCTTAAACAATAATAAAGGTATCAATTTTTACACTGCTGTACATTTTTGGTTTTGTTCTTTTTGTAAGGCATGCATGGTATTCTAAGCTCTTCTACATTTAAGATAAATTGACCTATTAGAGGAAAAATGCATCTTCAATAAACATGTCTCTCCCCACCCCTGAAAACAATTGCATTTAAGTGACATATCATCCATTCTGCAGTTATGTAGTTATAATCAGATTTGTTCTTATAAGTTAATTCTATATGATATTTTACTGTAATTTCAGATGTCGACAGTGGGTCCAGAATACTCGTTGACAAGATCTCCGACACCGAATTACGGAGTACTTGTCAATGAACTGCCGTCTTTGTTCTGAACACCGTGTATAACTCACACATAAAACAATAAATTACGTAAATCTTATCATAAATGACAGAAATAAAAAGTGTTATCCTTTTTTTAATGAATTTTAATGTAGGATTATTTAAAATTGAGTGTATTGATGCAATATACTGCTCACCCACAAATGTTTAGTTATGAGATATTCACATTTAAAAAATCACTCAGTAGCTCGGGTGTGAGCGACCGCTGGGACCGGACAGCGGAACCGCAGTTAGACCCGGGACTCACAGGTGACCTGGAAACTGCAGCTAGTCCCAGTGGGTCCTGGCCCCTATGCAAAAAAGGCTGCGGACCCCTGGACTAAACCAAACCATCGATCCTGTCCCACCATCCTTTTTTCAAAATGTAGCAACTCAAATGGTGGTGCGTCTTCATTGCTGGGAAATACGGTAACTTATTTCCCTCAAATATAGGTTAGATTATCCTCAAATATATGTTAAATTAAAAACTAAACTATGGTAGCAATGCACAGTATTCATGTCTAAAGCTCGGACTTCTGCATCAATGTTGGTATGTATACACTATATTTCTTTACATTAATATAGAATGAAAAAATATCTTGGCATGTGTTCATTTATATTTTACTCACAATATTAGGATTTCAGAGAGAGAGGTTGAATGAAAGAAAAAAAAGTTCAACATAATTAGAGGAGATCACAAGAAAGAAACTAGAGAAAAATACATATGTGTGTGTTATATATTTATATTTATATATTTAGGGAAGATTCAAACAAGGGGACATGACTTGAGAATTAAGGGACAGAAGTTTAGCGGGAACATTAGGGGGAACTTCTTTACTCAGAGAGTGGTAGCTGTGTGGAATGAGCTTCCAGTGGAAGTGGTGGAGGCAGGTTCGATGTTATCCTTTAAAAATAGATTGGATGGGTATATGGACGGGAAAGGAATGGAGGGTTATGGTCTGAGTGCAGGTAGATGGGACTAGGGGGAAGTATTTTATTTTTAATTAAAAAAAAAAATTAAAAAAAAAAAAAAAATTAAATGTTCGGCACGGACTTGAAGGGCCGAGATGGCCTGTTTCCGTGCTGTTATGGTTATATGGTTATATGGTTATATATACATATATATCAGATATATATGCATCATATGTATATAATGAATATATGTGTTTATATATATGAAACTAGAGAAATATGTATGTGTGTTATATAATTATATATATATCAATATCATGTATATATGTGTGTGTATCATATATATAATGTATATACGTGTTTATAATATATAAATATAGGCAAATATATTGGCTTATGGCTTATGTTCCTTATATCATATAGACAAAAAAATAAAGGCAAATATAATTGCCTTTATGGCTTATGCACATCATGAGAATGGTTCATGTACATCATGAGTTGCTTTAAATCTGTTGCTTCTGATCCATGAGGAACTTTGAAATATATTATCTCTATCTTGCCACTCACACACAGAAACACGCACAGACCATTCCCCCACAACACTGATTAAACCAAAGATCATAGAATGCATATGGTCCAGAGACCTTTCGCATTGTCGCCCATTTTATACGCAGTTTCCCTTAAAAATGTTTTTTTTAAAGAAGCACCTTATTTATTATAAACAAAGATCACAATGGTCTATCATAGAAGGCTAAAATAGACCAAGATAAACTGTAAAATTCAATGGACTGACGTGGGATTAAACTGCGAGAGGCATAACGGGGATCGGGGTCTTATTCCTAAAATGGCGGAAGTGACGTTCCGTTGCGTTCCTATGTGTACTAAACGTCAGTCCATTGGATTTCGTAGGAGTGGTCTATCTTGCTCCTCTAGTATCTTTGGGAGCGACGACGGCAAGGAGAGCCTCAGCGGTGGCAATGGGAGTCTCGGCAGCGGCGATGGGAGTCTCGGCGGGTGCCTCGGTGGCAGCATGTGCCTCAATGGTGGGGAGTCTCGGCGGCAGGGGGAGGACTCACGATCGACTCGCGATCAACGGTCAATGAGTGTGAGGGAGGAGGGGAAGACAATGGGGACACGGCCTAGGGGGACCGCCGTGAGGGACGGTGGGAGAACAAAGGGGGACCTGGTGTGGGGGAGAGGGGGGCACTCTAGTTTAGAATCCATTGCCCAGGGGATAAGTCTGTGTGTGTTTGTTTGTTTGTTCGTTCCAGTGAAGGTGCTGTGCACACGGCAGACAGACAACAGTCGATTGTCCTTTTCTTTTTGTTTTCACTTTTAATTTCAAGTTTTCATGTACCTTGTTGAGTGGTGTGACTTGGCAGACCAATTTCCCTCCGGGGATGAATAAAGATTTAATGTATCATATCATATCGCAGTAGTGGTAGGATGCTCCAGTTGCCTGATAACAGCTGGTAAGAAACTGTCCCTGAATCTGGAGGTGTGCATTTTCACACTTCTATATCTTTTGCCTGATGGGAGAGGGGAGAAGAGGGAGTGGCCAGGGTGCTGGGCTAACTCATCAGGTCAGGCAGTAACTCTGCATTCAAGGATAGGTGACATTTTGGGTCGGGACCCTTTTTGTAGTAGCAGGTATAAAGCTGTAAAAGAGGCGGGGGTGGGACAACCTGACAAGTGAAAGGTCGATAGAGCAGAAGTGAATTTTGATTGTCAGATAGGTGGACAAAGGCTAGAGATAAAAACTTGACAAAAGGATGTCCCTTAGGTGAGAAGTGGAGTGAAATGTGAAGCCAGAGGAAGCGATAGAGGTGGAAGAGGACTGGTCACTGGTTAATAACTACTTATTTTTTCTCTTTTTACTATAAAATAATAGAGTACAGTGGTACAGTAGAGAGCATATGCCTGGTTGCATCATGGCCTGCTTTGACAACTCAAACATCCAGGAATGAAGAAGATTGGAAAAAATGGTGAACACTATCAATCCATCAGGGTTTAAGAAGGAACTGCAGATGCTGGAAAATCGAAGGTAGACAAAGGTTCTGGAGAAACTCAGCGGGTGCGGCAGCATCTATGGAGCGAAGGAAATAGACAACGTTTCAGCTCGAAACCCTTCTTCAGGCTGATGTAGGGTGGGGGGGGGGGGGCGGGAAGAAGAAAGGACGAAGAGGAGCCAGAGGGCTGAGGGAGAGCTGAGAAGGGGAGGAGACAATAAGGGCTACCGGAAATTGGAGCAGTCAATGTTCATGCCGGTGGGGTATAAACTGCCCAAGCGAAAAATGAGGTGCTGCTCCTCCAATTTCCATGGAGGAGGCCCAGGACAGAAAGGTCAGATTCGGAATGGGAGGGAGAGATGAAGTGCTGAGCCACCAGGAGATCAGGTAGGTTATTGCGGACCGAGTGGAGGTGATCGGCAAAAAGATCGCCAAGCCTACGCTTGATCTCACTGATGTAGATCAGCTGACATCTAGAGCAGCGGATGCAATAGATGAGGTTGGAGGAGGTGCAGGTGAACCTCTGTCGCACCTGAAATGACTGCTTGTGTCTTTGAATGGAGTCAAGGGGGGAGGTAAAGTGACAATTGTAGAATTTCTAGCAGCTGCAATGGAAAGTGCCTGCGGAGGGGGGATATGGGTGTGAAGGGAAGAATTGACCAGGGAGTTACGGAGGGAGCGGTCTTTGCGGAAAGCAGACACGGGGGGAGATGGGAAGATGTGGCGAGTGGTGGGGTCATGTTGGAGGTGGCGAAAATGACGGAGGACTATTTGTTGTATGTGACGGCAGGGTAGAAGGTGAGGACTAGTAGGGTAGAAGGTGAGGACTAGGGGGACTCTGCCCATGTTACGAGTGGGGGGATGAGAGAGAGCTGTGTTACGGGGTATTAAAGAAACCCTGGTGATAGCCTCATCTAGAGTGAGGGAGGGGAACCCCCGTTCCCTGAAGAATGAGTAATCCATCAGGATTACAGACTTCCCCACCATCAAATGGATCTACAAGAGTCGCTGCCTCAAAACGGCAGCCAGCATTGTCAGAGTCCCACATCATGCTAGCCATGCTTTCATTTCACTCATGCCATTGGGAACAAGGAATAGAAGCCTGAAACCTGTAACATCCTGACCAAGAGCAGCTTCTTCCCAACAAACCATATGTCTATCTATATTACTAAAAGTCTGATCTTGACCGCTTTTGGCCCACTGTGGCGCAATTTCCGAGAGAACGCCGCCACCTACAGCAGTCATTTTTGGCCACCTCGCTCAGAGCCCACGTCCGCCTTCTTGGACCAGAGGATTTTTCCCATCGATGAAAAATCAGAGATATATTCATGTTTTAAAACAATTTGCCATTCTCTCTGTTGCCCCTGCTGGAGGGAGGGGGAGGGACTATAAAACCACGAAGTGGTGCCTCACTCAGTCTCTGCAATATGGAGGAAGCCAGAGGGTCACGTCTCTCTGAGATCTGAATAACACTGAACACATGTCTACTTAACTGTGAGTCCCCTTAATCTGGTTGGAAAATGAAAATATGGTTGGTTTGAAGTCAAAAGGCACTGCCTGCAAATGGCGGTTTGGGTGCTTTGGCTTGAAGTTGACAGGCACTACTCACTGCAAATGGTGGTTTGGGTGCTGTGGCTTGAAGTTGAAAGGCACTACTCACTGCAAATGGTGGTTTGGGTGTTGTGGCTTGAAGTTGAAAGGCAGTACTCACTGCAAATGGTGGTTTGGGTGCTGTGGCTTGAAGTTGAAAGGCACTACTCACTGCAAATGGGGGTTTGGGTGCTTTGGCTTGAAGTTGAAAGGCACTACTGCAAATGCACTTCCTGTTTGCACTGTATATTGATTTTAGATAAAACGCTACCACTTACGGCTGTGATTTTTGGCCATCTTACTCAGTCCCCCTCTGCTCAGCAGGTGCAGAGAATTCTTCCCATCAATGAAAAATAAAAGTGTTATTAGTGTTTAAAAAATGTTGAGAACCTATCTCCTGTCAACCACGCCATGAAGGCCACACCTTTTCCGGTGGGAGGGGGAGGGATTATTAAACCCAGAAGTGTGAGTGTGGCTCAGTCTCTGCATGATGGGGGATGGAGAGGTCACGACTCTGTCTGAGCTGTGAATCAACTGAACATACTGAATGTCTACTGAACTGTGAGTTTGGTGTTTTGTGTGGTTTTATGGTGGTTTAATGGTGGTTTCACCCTGCATGAAATGGTATGAAGCTGCATTTGAATTTGGTGGCCTTGCACCCTGCTGAAAGTGGTATGAAACTGCACTTGAATTTGGTGGCCTTGGATCCAGCTTGAAGTGGTAGGAAACTGCACTTGAATTCGGTGGCCTTGCACCCTGCTTGAAGTGGTAAGAAACTGCACTTGAATTTGGTGGCCTTGCACCCTGCTTGAAATGGTAGGACAATGGATTTGAATTTAGTGGCCTTGCACCCTGTTTTAAATGGAATTTCAAGGAATAGCCATGAGTCAACTGCCAGCCCACCAACCGTGAGTGAGCTGCCAGCAGATCAGGCTTGAGGGTCTGAGCTGCCACCCCAAGAACCCATACCAGCACTCCAGAAAGCCCCCCCACTGGCCACCAATATTGGAATTGGCGGAGAGGTGGAATATTGCGTCGGGGACCAGCCCTCCCGGGTGAACATGGGACCCAACGGGTCCCACTTAGTCTAGTTAAACACTATAACCTCCAAATAGGCTCTGAATTATGTGCCTGGTGTCACTCTCTTAGCACTATTATTGTGTATTTATTTGTCTGTTTCATTTTATATATATATATATATTTTTTTTGTTTATTGTGGGTTTTACAGAGTACCATGTTTACATATCTGTTGTGCTGCTGCAAGTAAGAATTTCATTGTTCCGTTTTGGGTCATATGGCAATAAAACACTTTTGATTATTGAGTTACATTTACCAGCCCTTACTAAGCGAAAACCTTTCAGAATCTTTAGATTTTATTAGATGATGAGCAGTTTGTCCATATTTCTTTCAAAACCCTTCGAGTCATTTGGACCTGGCTATTTATCTTCTTTCTATTCCATTAATTTCTCCCATATTGGAAGGTTAGATTATGTGGGATCCATAGGGAGTAGTTAAATAGATACATAATTTGCTTCATGGTGTGAAACACTGGGTAGTAGATTAAGGTTGTTTTTTGGAGGTCTGTGACTAGTGGGGCTGGGGCCATTACTGTTTGACATCTATTGCAATGATTTGGATGAGAATATACAAGACATGATTAGTAAGTT
This sequence comes from Malacoraja senta, assembly GCA_038087875.1. NCBI lineage: Eukaryota > Metazoa > Chordata > Chondrichthyes > Rajiformes > Rajidae > Malacoraja > Malacoraja senta. The sequence continues at coordinate 328,332,626 of CM075977.1, read as the reverse complement.
TGCACATGACTCTAAAACATGTGGTATTGCAGATGATGAAGATGGTTATGAAATATTACTGTGGCATCTTGATCAAATAGGGTGAGGAAACATAGAAACATAGCAAATAGTTGCAGGAGTAGGTCATTCGGCCCTTTGAGCCTGCACCGCCATTCAATATGATCATGGCTGATAATCAAACTCAGTATCCTGTACCTGCTTTCTCTCCATACCCCCTGATCCCTTTAGCCACAAGGACCACATCTAACTCCCTCTTAAATATAGCCAATGAACTGGCCTCAACTACATTCTGTGGCAGAAAATTCCAGAGATTCACCACTCTCTGTGTAAAAAAATGTTTTTCTCATCTCAGTCCTAAAAGATTTCCCCTTTATCCTTAAACTGTGACCCCTTGTTCTGGACTTCCCCAACATCGGGAACAATCTTCCTGCATCTAGCCTGTCCAACCCCTTAAGAATGTTGTAAGTTTCTATAAGATCCCCCTCAAGCTTCTAAATTCTAGCGAGTATAAGCTGAATCTATCCAGTCTTTCTTCATATGAAAGTCCTGATATCCCAGGAATCAGTCTGGTGAACCTTCTCTGTACTCCCTCAATGGCAAGAATGTCCTTCCTCAGATTAGGAGACCAAAACTGTACGCAATACTCCAGGTGTGGTCTCACCAAGACCCTGTACAACTGCAGTAGAACCTCCCTGCTCCGATACTCAAATCCTTTTGCTATGAATGCTAACACCATTCACTTTCTTCACTGCCTGCTGCACCTGCATGCCTACTTTCAATGACTGGTGTACCATAACACCCAGGTCTAGTTGCATCTCCCCTTTTCCTAATCGGCCACCATTCAGGTAATAGTCTGAATAACTAATTCAGGAATATTCAGGTACTAATTCATAGTATTCAGGAATAACTAAGGAAGTTTAATTCAGGTAAATGTGAGGTGATGCATTTTGCAAAGTTGAACCAGGGCAGGACCATCACAGTGAACAGAAGGGCCCTGGGGATGGGAAGTGTGTGGGGTGGGGGGTGGGTATGTTGTAGAGCAGTGGGATGTAGGAGTGCATTCATAGTTCCCTGGTATGGTATGGTGCTTTATTTGTCACATGTACCGAGGTACAGTGAAATTCATCTTTGCATACAATTCTGTATGTATCACTATACATAAGCACTTAGATACATATTAGATAAACATCTCAGATACAGTTCAAATGTATAGCAGTAGTACACTAATACTGCATACAGCGTTGCCAGTTTGGCGCCATTTTCAAGTCCCAATTATTGTAAGTGCAGGGATCTTGATCTGACCATGAAGCTGTGTTAGCCTGGCCAAGTGTAGCCGTGGTGTCCTCCGCTGCTGCAGGGCCTCCAACCGTCGAGGCCGTGCACTCCCTCCCACAGCCGGTCTGCTTACCAGCCCTCCAGGTGGGTTCCCATGGATCCTCGATCCGAGGCGAGTGAGCCAGGACTTCCGGGTGCGATCTGGTGCGCAGGTCCTCTGTCAGCAGTGGGCAGGTTGGGCAGGTTTGGCCTACCGGGTGAGTCCCCCGTGGGCAGGTCAGACCTACTGGGCAGGTTCTGGTCCATGGTGAGGGTCTTCGGCGGGTGAGTTGGGCCCACCGGGCGGGAGCGTCCTCAGTCTCCAGTGGGCGAGCTGGACCTTCCGGGTAGTTATAGCAGGTAGACGGGGTTATGAAGAAGCCCTTTGCCATGCTGTCTTCACCAGTTGGGGAAATGAACATAGAAAACAACACACTTATGTTCAAAATCTTGGTGAGGCTACACTTGGAGTATTGTGTTCACTTTTGGTCACCATGTTATAGGAAAGAAGCCATTAAAGTGGAAAGAGTGCAGAGACAATTTATGGGGATGTTACCAGGACTAGAGGGTTTGAGCTATGGCGAGTCTAAGAGTTAATTTCTTGAATGTAGAAGGCTGAAGTTTGTCCATCCTCTCCTTATATCATATTCCCTGTAATCCAGGCAGCATTCTAGTTAACATCTTCTGTACCCTCTCCAAAGCCTCCACATTGTTCCTGTAAGGGGGCACCCAGATCGAGTAGTTTCTGAGTGGGTATTTCAGAGCTCAAGGGCAAGGCAGCTAAAGACTAAAATGATGGAATTTAGGGATGCTCACGAAGTTAGAACTGAATGAATGCAGAGTTCACAGAACATTTGGAGGCTTGAGGAGATTAAAGACACATGGAGAGGCAAGGACTTGTGTGGGGAATTGAAAAATGAATGGGAATTTCAAGATTAAGACTTTGCTTAAGAGACAGAGCGAACAGAACATAACGCGTAGAACATGGAAGAGGATAGTTCAGGCACAGACCCTTTGGCCCATAATGTCTGTGATGAACATGATGCCAAGGTAACATCTTATCTGCCTGCATATGCTCCATATCTCTCCATTCCCTGCATATCAATGTGCCTGTCCAAAAGCATCTTAAACACCAAAATTATATCTTCCTCGACCACCACCCCTAGCAATGCATTCAAAGCACCCACTACCCTCTGTGTAAAATAAATGCCCCATACATCTGTTTTGAACTTTGCCCATTTCACCGTAACCACATGCACTTTAGTATTTGATATTTCCATTCTGTGAAAATGTTTCTGATTGTCTGCCCTATCTATACCTCTCATAATTTTATATACTTCCATTAGTTCTCCACTTAAATTCTGACATTCTAAAGAAAACAATGCAAGTCTGTTCAACCTCTCCTTGTAACTGATATCCTCTAATTCAGGCATCATTCTGGTGAACCTCCTCTGCATCCATTCCAAAGCCTTCACAGCCTTCCTACATCAGGACGACCAGAACTCCACGTAATATTACAAATGCCATCTAACCAAATTCCAATAAAAATGCAACATGACTTTGTGATTCTTATACTCAATGCCCCGACAGATTAAGGCAAATGTTCTATATGCCTTATTTACTACTCTCTTTACTTGTGTTGCCACTAGCCTTGGACCAAGGTTGTGATGAGGTCTGGAGAAGAATGATCTAATCATTTTGCTTCGATGGCAGCCTCGCCTACAGCCTGTCTGTCCTTTTCTTTTTTGTTGTTGTAATTTTTAGTGTGTTTAAAAAGTATGCATTAATATTCTCTGGTTTGTTATATGTGGGGGTGGACGAGGTAAGAGATTGAAAACTTTTTTTTGATCTCTTACCTCGCCAGAGATACGATTGTTTTCCGGATTGCGTCTCCGGTCGCTCATCGGCCTAACTTCGTGGAGATGGAGGCCTTGCTCGGGACTGACTTTATTCCCTTTAAGGCGTGGACTTACCATCGGAGCCGATTCCTTGCCTGGGATCGACGCTCCAACTGCGGACTTTAACATCAAGGAGTTCACAGTTTCGGGTTGAGACTGACGTCAGAAAGCTCCAAAAACCGCACGACATTCAACTAGCCCCGAGCTGGCGCGGGAGAGCTGCGATTCCCCCCCGATGCAGGAGCTTGATCACCCCAACAAGGAGGCCCGCCGCCGGCTACGGGAGTAAGATCGTCCCGTCAATGGAAGGTTAGAGGCTCCTGACCGCTGGAGGACACAGAAGAGAGAGATTGAACTTTTGTTTGCCTTCCATCACAGTGAGGAATGCGGAGGTGACTCTGTGGTGGATGTTTAAGTTAAAATGTATTTTGTGTGTTCTGTTGCTTTTTATTGGTATTACTGTGGCAAATCAAATTCCTCGTATGTTGCAAAACATACTTGGCTAATAATGTATGATTATAATTATGAACATTGAGAGTAGATTGAATTTATCCTGCCATGTGTGAACAAGATACAGCTGGAGAAATGTCCACATTGTCAGGTAGCCACCAGTGTTATAGCTGTATTGGAAAAACCTGGCTAGATGCACAACTATCTTTGGAGCGCAGGTTTGGATATTGTCTGATTCTACTTATTTTTCTTGGGCAGTTTGCACCCCAGTGGTATGACCATTGACTTCTCTAATTTCAGGTAGTCCTTGCTTTCTCCTCCCCTTCTCAGCTCTCCCTCAGCCCACTGTCTCCGCCTCTTCCTTTCTTCTTCCCGCCACCCCTCCCCCACCCTCACATCAGTCTGAAGAAGGGTCTCGGCCCGAAACGTTGCCTATTTCCTTCACTCCATAGATGCTGCCTCACCCGCTGAGTTTCTCCAGCATTTTTGTCTACCATTTGATTCTACATGTGACACGTCTGGCTGAACACGCTTATGAATGCTTCATTCTTTTCTTCCGCACTCAAAAGTTGCACCTTGTCATTGTTGAAGATGGGAATGTTTTTAGAGCTACCCCCTCCTGTTGGCTGCTTAATGGTCACTGCCATTTATGACTCAGAGTGGTCGCACTGCAGAACCTCCATCTGATCAGTAAATTATTGGATCATTATGACTCTCTCTATTGTATGTTGTTTTATTTTTCTGGTTAGCACACAAGTAATCCTGTGCTGCAGCTTCAATTCATTGGCTCCTCATTTCTAGGTGCAGTAGGTGCAGTTCTCAGTATGCCCTTCTCATTCCTCATTGAACCAGTGTTGATTCCCTAGCTTATTAGTAAAGGTGAGCAATGGATATACCAGACCATAAAATTAGAAATTACAGTCATGTACATTTTCTAATGCTGCTTGATGCATATAGCACCACAAGGATATTAGTTTTGAACTATGAAATCCATTCTGTGTCTACCACAATGAAGTATATTCAGGCAATTGACACTTTGCTTTTGAGAAGCACATCTAACACAGCAAAACCTCCCAAGATGCTTCATAAAGGTTTTCATAAACCAACATTTGACACCAATCATCTTGAAAAAAAGATGTCAAAAAGCCTGGTAATATATATATGCAGAGAGGCTAGGAGCTTCTGTGAGGACATTCCACAGCTCAAGGTTCAAACATTATTAAGGCATGGCTAAAATGATGGAATTCAGGGATGCTCGTGACGCTAGAACTGAATGAGTGCAGAATTCACCAAAGAGTTGAAGCTTGAAGGATCAAAGTCACAGGAGAGGCAAAGTCATGAGAGGAGTTGAAACAAGAATCGGAATTTTAAAATGAGACATTGCTTAAGTAGTGACCTCATGGATGGAACATAGCACATAGAACTTCACAGCATAGGAACTGCCCCCTCAGCCCATTATTGATCTGTTGAACATGATGCCAATACAAACTTTATCTGCCTGCGCACAATCCATGTTCCTCCGTTCCCTGCATATCCATATGCCTATCCAAAAGCCCTCTGGAATGTCACTGTTGTATCTATCTCAATTACTACCCCTGGCAGTGCATTCCAAGCCCCCATCACCCTGGGTAAAAAACCTGTTCCATATATCTGCTATAAACTTTGCCCTTTTCACTTTAAAAAATATGTCCTCCAATATTTGACATTTCCAGCTTAAGAAAAGAGATTCCCATTATCTCTCCTATCAATGCCTCTCAACATTTTATGTACTTCTATCAGATCTCGCCTCAACCTCTGGTGTTCCAGAAAAAATATTTCAAGTCTATCCAACCTCTCCTTGTAGCTAATATCCTCAAATCCAGGCATCATTCTGATATACCTCCTCTGAACCCTTTCCAAGACCATGTCCTTCCTGAACTCGGCATTCAGGAAGGACGTGGAGGATCGTCCAAAACTGCTACACTATAGTCACATGCAGTCCTATAATAGAATAACTGGGGATTCATGGAATTAGTGATAACATGGACATAGAGAGGCTCAATGAAGGGCAGAAAACAAATGGGAGCAGTGAATCAATGATTTTCTCATTGACATAGAAACATAGAAACATAGAAACATAGAAAATAGGTGCAGGAGTAGGCCATTCGCCCCTTCGAGCCTGCACCGCCATTTGATATGATCATGGCTGATCATCCAACTCAGTATCCCATCCCTGCCTTCTCTCCATACCCCCTGATCCCTTTAGCCACAAGGGCCACATCTTACTCCCTCTTAAATATAGCCAATGAACTGGCCTCAACTACCTTCTGTGGCAGAGCATTCCACAGATTCACCACTCTGTGTAAAAAATGATTTCCTCATCTCGGTCCTAAAAGTCTTCCCTCTTATCCTTAAACTGTGACCCCTAGTTCTGGACCTTCCCCAACCATCGGAATAATCTTCCTGCATCTAGCCTGTCCAACCCCTTAAGAATTTTGTAAGTTTCTATAAGATCCCCCCTCAGTCTTCTGAATTCCAACGTGTACAAGCCGAGTCTATCCAGTCTTTCCTCATATGAAAGTCCCGCCTCATATGAAAGACATGATTTTGGTTAAACTGTATTCTACTTACCTGAGCTGGGACCCCCTTTGTTTCAATTTGTATAAGTGATATGGATGCAGTCTAAAATGAATAGAATTTGTAAAAGGTCTTCAACCTAAACATTGATTATTTTCCTCTCCCCACAGATGTGCAGTCTGACCTAAAGAGTATTTGCAATATCTTCTGTTTTCTATTTGTTACATTGAATTGAAGTTTGTTATTGAGTCAAAGAGTCGTAGAGTGGTACAGTGTGGTGGGGATCATGACAGAAGCCTCATCGTGGCGTTCCCTGGAAGCGAACGACGCGATGCACTCTGTGACGCATCGGGCGACAATTCTGTCAACATGTTGGACGACGACAGAAGCCAACTGCGAGCTACATTGTCTGACACATGAGTGAACGATACAGTGTGGAAACAGGCATTTCGGCCCAATTTGCCCAAAAGATCCACCTGCCCGCGTTTGATCCATATCCCTCCAAATCTGTCGTATACATGTACCTGTCTAACTATTTATTAAATGAGGGATAGTTTCTGCCTCAACTACCTCATCTGGCGGCTTGTTCTATACACCCACAACCCTTTGAGTGAAAAGGTTACCCTTTAGATCCCTATTAAATCTTTTCCCCTCCACCTTAAACCTATGTCATCTGGTCCCCAACTCACCTACTCTGGGCAAGAGGCTCAACGCAACTCCACAATCTATTCCTCTCATGATTTTATACACCCCAATAAGATTGCCCCTCAACATGCTGAACTGCAAGGAATATAGTACCAGCCTACTCAATCTCTCCTAACAGCTCAGATCGTCTAGTTAAAATTGTTAACATAACCATATCAGGGAATATTCCAAATTGTTAGGCAAATTGTAGAAAATTCAAGGCATTATTAGGATAGTAGGGCAAAGTTAAGTGGGCCATTCCATAAAGAGGAAAAATAATTATACCATAAATTGGTATATTTATAACATTGAACAAGAACAGATGCCTAGAGATGAATGTATAACATCCTTAAAAGTCACAGTGCAGGAATAAAAGCCATGAACATGTCAAATAAAATCCTGTTTTTTATAATACATCGGTCTGGATTTTGCACCAATAATGATGGCAAAACTAATGGTATTGTTGTCTTACTCCGCTCATGTGTTTTACCACCAAAAAATGAAAAATTGATGTCAATAATTGATGGGAATTTTGCAGGCTCCATTCCAACTAAAATCCCCATCTCAAGGTGTGAGTCCACCCACGAGTGATCCAGAGTTTAAAACAAATCAAACTCGTGGTAATCATGTAGAATTAACGTAGCAGGAACGTCGGAACTCGTAACGCTAACGGCAAGTACTCGGGAAACTTGTTAACTCGTGAATATCTTTCAACATGACGAAAGATTTCAAAGAGTCAAATTTACTCTTGAAGTAAAAATTTTAAACTTTTAAACTCATTGTAAGAACGTAGTAGCCCGTGAGTTTACTGTAGTGACTTGTGAGTCTACCGTTGGCACTCTTTAACTCAGCGGAACAGGCAGCATCCCTGGAGAGAAGGAATGGGTGACGGGATGACGTTTCCAAAATTATGCTGCGTCTTTGTGTTACTCCAGCACTGTGTGTTCACTTTTAGTCAACCAGCATCTGCCCTTTCTTGTCTATGACATTATTTGTATCCGTGGCAGTTGATTTTCGCTCCCTTCAGTTTCCCAGTGGGTTGGGACCGGGGGGGTTCGGGGGGGGGGGGGGTGGGGGGGAGATGCTGCGTTGTGACGATCTCATTTATCCAACGAGTCACGCTCTCTTTAAGGATTCATTTCTAAATAACCCACCAATTTCTCTTCATTCGCTGTTATATCCGAGAACTGTTCCAGATGAACTGGATTTGATTTTATTTCCACCCAGGGGTAAAAGAAAAAACAAATGCACTGAAAGCACCAGGGGTGGGGTAGAGGCGTACAACCAATGAATGGGGCGATATTATCCAGAATTAGTAAAATAAAACAAAAATTGGAGTACTGAATAATGGCACAGATTTGAGAGGTGCAGGAAGGAACTGCATATGCTGGTTTAAACCAAAGATTGGCTCAAAAGCTGGGGTAACTCAGCGGGACAGGCAGCATCTCTGGAGAAAAGGAATGGGCGAGATTTCGGGTCGAGACCCTTCTTCAGACTGCAGTCTGCAGTCGCCTAGTCCATTTCTCCAGAGATGCTGTCTGACCCACTAAGTTACTCCAGCTTTTCGTGTCTCTCAACGGAGTTGAGAGAGTGAGACTCACTGCCAGACATCGTCGATACATTAAATGTACAAGAGTCGTTTCAGATGACCGTAGTCAAGGAAACAGCAGCGTACCAATAGTCCGATTATTGTAGCGGTATAGCAAAGACATCACTGCTGTCCGTTTTTGGTGTTTCATATATTTGTTCTTCCCCCTCCCCCCCGCCCCCCCCCACCTTTCCCTCCCAACTCCAGTCCCATCCCAACACCCTGGGAAACTGAAGGGAGCGACAATTAACTGCCACAGATACAAATAAGCTGGTTGACAAAAAGTGAACACACAGTGCTGGGGTAACACAAAGACGCAACAGAATTTTGGAAACGTCATCCCGTCACCCATTCCTTCTCTCCAGAGATGCTGCCTGTCCCGCTGAGTTAAAGAGTGCCCACGGTAGACTCACGAGTCACTACGGTAAACTCACGGGCTACTACGTTCTTACAACGAGTTTAAAAGTTTTAAATTTTTACTTCAAAAGTAAATTTGACTCGTGGAAATCTTTCATCATGTTGAAAGATTTTCACGAGTTAACAAGTTTCCTGAGTATCTGCCGTTAGTGTTACGAGTTCCGACGTTCCCGCTACGTTAATTCTACGTGATTACCATGAGTTTGATTTTTTTTTGAACTCTGGATCACTCGTGGGTGGACTCGCACCGTGAGACAGGGCCATTAGGAATCAATGCAAAGTTCTTTTTTTTTTTTTTTTTTTTAATTTTTATTTATTAGAAGTACATTACATCACAGCCACATACATTAATACTCGTCATTTATATCTTCTTACAATTAATGTACTCCCTTTATTTATTTTTTTTTACACTAAAGAAAGAAAAGATTGAAAGAGAGAAGAAAGTGAAGGAAAAAGTGCAAGTGTAGAAAAGTGTAGAAAATGTAACAACAAAAAAAAAGGACGAGGACCCTATGAGAGCGAAATTAAAAACAAAAAGAAAAAGAGTTAAGAAATAGGGCCTAAGAAAAGAAAAGAGAGAGAGAAAAAAAGAAAAACAAATGTTTTTTTTTTTGAGCATCACGTAAATAGGACATACCAACTCTTCAACTATCATCCCCCCTTACCCGACCTCAATTTTTTATTTTTTTAAAGTACTTTTGCACCCTATGTTTGTAATAATTCTATAAATGCAGACCACGTCAGGTGGAAGTGATCTGGTTTACCTGCTAGGAGGAGTCTTATCTCTTCAAGGTGTAGTGTTTCAAACATATTTGAAATCCACATATTTATAGTTGGTATTGGAGCCTTCTTCCAAAATTTTAGAATTAGCTTTTTTCCAGTTATTAACCCATAATCCATTAATTTCTTTTGAAACACATTTAGTTCTGGATCATCTTCCGTTATTCCGAAGATAATCCATTCTGCTTTGGGTATCAGTCTTGTTTTAAATAACTTTGTAAAGATTTCAAAAATTTCATTCCAAAATTTTTGAATTTTTGTACAGAAGACAAATGAGTGCGCTATAGTTGCTTCTTGGGATTGACATTTATCACAAATAGATGATACATTTGGGAAAATTTTATGAATTTTAGTTTTCGAATAATATAATCTATGTAAAATTTTAAATTGTATTAAAGTGTGTCTTACATTAATCGAGCATTTATGTACTTTTAATAAGTATTCATTCCAACTTTCCTTTGAAATTTTAATAGCTAACTCTTGTTCCCAGTCTCTTCTGATACCCTCCGTAGATGGTATTTGTACATTTAAGATAATATTGTACAAATATGATATTAAGTTTGCTGATTCCGCTTTTGTCTGCATTGCCTCGTCCAGTACATCTGCTGGGTTATTATGATGATCTTTTATATATTTTTTCAAATAGTCGCATATTTGAAAGTATTTAAAATATTGATTATTTCCGAGTTTATATTTTATTTGTAATTGTTGAAATGAAAGTAATTTTCCAGTTTCATACAAGTCACCAAGCGTTTTAATTCCTAGTCTATCCCATTGTGTATAAGCTTTATCTATAATAGAAGGACTAAACGAAGGGTTATTGACTATAAGTAATAAAAGTGATAAGTTTCTTAATTTTAAATTTTGTTTTATTTGTTTCCAAATACGGATTGTACTATGAATAATTGGGTTCTTATTATAGTTTATGTTATTCAATTTCATTGGAGAGAGGAGGATCGCTCCAATGTTTCTAGAGGAGCAATCCTCTTTCTCCATTACAATCCAGTCTACTTGCTGGGCGGAGTTATCCATCAGTTGAATCATGTTTTTAATATTTACTGACCAATAATAATACATAAAATTGGGTAGTGCTAGACCCCCCAATACTTTAGATTTATTCAGATGGGTTTTTTGTATTCTATGTGATTTATAGTCCCATATAAAATTAGTGATATCTGAGTCGAGTTTTTTAAAAAACTTCTTAGGTAAGTATATAGGAATTGATTGAAATAGGTATAAAATTTGTGGTAAAAAGATCATTTTTATTGCGTTTATTCGGCCTATTAAAGACATCGGAAGCGTTTTCCAGAATTTAATTAATGTATTCAGTTTATTAAGTAGGGGGTCAAAATTTGCCCTGAGCATACCTTGATATGCTCTGGTAATTTCGATTCCCAAATATTTAAATTTTTCTGTAGCTATTTTAAAAGGGAATTTTAAAAGATGTGTTGAATCTTTCGGTTTTATTGACATAATTTCACTTTTATTCCAATTTATTCTATATCCAGAAAAAGATCCGAAGTCTTCAATTAAATTTAATATATTTGGTATAGTGATTTGAGGTTTTGTAATATACAATAATATATAATCCGCGTATAAAGATATTTTATTATATGAGTCTTTAGTATTATATCCATGAATATCAGGGTGTATTCTAATTTTTTCTGCTAGCGGTTCAATAATGAGAGCAAACAGCTGTGGTGATAATGAGCATCCTTGTCTATTTCCCCTTGATAGTTGAAATTTCGAGGATAATATGTTATTAGTAAGTATTCTAGCTGTAGGTTTGTTATATAGTAACTTAATCCATAAAATAAAATTCTCTCCCAGTTGAAATTTTTGTAATACTTTATCCATATAATTCCATTCTACTTGATCAAATGCTTTTTCAGCATCCAGCGAAATAATTGATAATTCTTGATCTTCAGATTTGTGTGAGTGCATTATGTTGAGTAGACGTCTCATATTATTAGAAGAGTATCTCTTAGGGATAAACCCTGTCTGATCTGGGTTTATTAATTTACTAATGTATTTACTTAATCTTCTGGCTAATGTTTTCGCTAATATTTTTTGATCTGTGTTTAACAATGCTATAGCTCTATATGAGCCAGGTTCTTCTAAATCCTTATTTTTCTTAGGTATTAATGTAATCGTTGATTCCGCTAATGTATCAGGTAGTATTCGTTTTTTAAAAGCGTATTGGTACATTTTTTGTAATCTTGGTATTATTTTATCATAAAAGTTTTTATAAAATTCATTAGTAAATCCATCAGGGCCTGGTGTTTTTCCATTTTTTAGTGAGTTTATTGTATCTTCTAATTCCTTAATTGAGATTTGTGCACCCAGTTCCTCTTGTTCCTTCAGCTCTAACTTTGGAAGATTACAGGTATCCAAGAACTTTGTGATATTATTGGAATCAATTATCGTTTTAGATGTATACAAATTCTCGTAAAATTGCGCAAATCTTTTATTAATATCCTTCGGTGTTGTTAATAATTCCCCTTTATTTGATTTGATCTTTGGTATAGTATGTTCCTTTTCTCGTTTTTTTAGCTGGCGAGCCAAAAGTTTATGCGGTTTATCCCCAAATTCAAAGTGCTCTTGTTTTGTAATTTGAAAAAGTCTTATAAGTTTGGCAGATAATAATTTATTTAATTTAAATTTTAAAATTATTATTTTATTATGTTTATCTATTGTTGGATCTTTAGCATTATCTATATCCATTTGTCTAATAAGTTCTTCTAACTGTCTTTGTTCATTCTTATTCTTTTTATTTTGAAAAGCTTGATATGAAATTATAATACCCCTAATGTATGCTTTAAAAGATTCCCAAAGTAAAGTGGGCGATATATCTGAAGTATCATTTGTTTGAAAAAAGACCTCCATTTGTTCTTTTAAATATATACTCGCTTGTGGATCTTTTAAAATTTGAGAGTTAAATCTCCAGAATGAATTATTCTTAGACAATCCTTCCAGTTTTAAAAAGAAAGTTAGTGGAGAATGGTCTGAAATCGAATTTGTGTGGTATGTTGGGTTAATGCAAAGTTCAACGAGACAGTGAACACTTGCCATAATTGCCTTCCCAAAGTTTGTGCACCAGAACTAAAGCGGTATGATGAATGTCTTCCCACGGCAAGAGCAGAATTTAATGGAAGAGAGCTATTATGAGAGACCCAGATAACCAATCTTAAATAACTTGTTAATTTAAAAAGCTTTTCCCATGGCCTATTAAGTTACAATCTCTCTTGCTAAGTATGTAAAAATATTGTGATATTTTAAAAGTTTTTAAAGCTTCCTGAATGTTTTCAAAGGTTAATCTCTGTGCCTCACAGATATGTCTGAACCTCCTGTTGGCATTTATTTGGAAATTATGGGTGCTTTGCCTTGACAATCCCATAAAAGGCCACTTACATGCTTGCACGATGCAATAATGTTAAAGCGACAAAATGTTTGGAGTAACTCAGCAGGTCAGGCAGCATCCCTGGAGAACTTGTAAAGGGGAGGTTTTGGGTCAAGACCCCTCTTCAGACTGATTATAGGGGAGAGAAAAGAAAGCTGGAAAAGGAAGGGGTAGGTAATAGGACAACACAAGTGAGGGAAGCGGGCTCTGATAGGCAGCTGGTTGGAACAAAGGCCAAAGATAAGAAAAGAATGAAGTTGTGAGATGGGTTTGAAGAGTTGCAGATTGTAAAGCCAGAGGGAGGAAATTGGCCAGAGGGGGGAGCAGATGAGTGGAAGGGAGAAATTGGTGGGAGTCGAGGTGGGAAAGGAGGGGGGGGGGGAGCTTGGGGGAGAAAGGAATGGGGGGCATTTTGACAGGTAATGGATTGGAAAGGTTCAGAGGGATATGGTTCAAACACAGGCAAATGGGACTAGTTTAGCATCTAGAGGGGCATGAATGAGTTGGACTGTGGGCCTGTTTCCGTGCTGCATGACCTGTGACTGTTACTCTTTGCGGACCAAAAATACCAGGTGGCACCAACAATGGCTGCCTCGCCAACAGCTGTCTCGTCCATTCCTTCTTTGTTTTCTTATAGTATGTGTTAAATGTATGTTTTAGTGTTCTTTAGCTTGTTTTATGTCAGGGTGGGGGGGGTGCGAGGTTGGTGGAAACTTTTTTTAAATCTCTTACCTTGAGAGGGATGCAACTTTTTTTCCCACATCGTATCTCCGTCCACACTGCGGCCTAACATCGTGGAGTTGGTGGCCTCTGCTGGAGATCGACTGCAGGAGCTCCAACTGTGGGAGCCTGCGGATTTATCATTGTGGAACTCGCGGTCCCTGTCAGGATCGACCTCGGAGCTCCAACCACGGGAGCCAGTGGGAATTAACATCGCGGAGCTTGCGGTCCCTGTTTAGGGACCGACTTCGGGAGCTCCAAGCCGCAGGAGATTCGACCGCACCAACACGGGAGCTTCGATCGGCAGCTGCAGGAGCTTCGATGGTTCCATGAACCATGCAGATGGTTCGACTGCCCTGACCTTGGGAAAATAAAGAGGGAAGAAGATTAGACTTTCTTGCCTTTTATCACAGTGAGGAATATGGGGAATCTGCTGTGGTGGATGTTTATGTTAACTTTTATGTAGTTGTTTGTCTTGTTGCTTTTTTTAGTATGGTAATTCGAATATCACTGTACCTTAATGGGTACACGTGACAAAAGACCTTTGAACCGTTGAAATAAAACAAATTGCTGGAGAAGTTGAATGGGTCAAGGAGCATGTGTGGAGGCAAATGGATGGGCAATATTTTAGAACAAGATCCTGCATCAGGACTTTTTGTTATCATCATAACTAGCAAGCTGCACAAAATTAGTGTGCAGGCAGCATTCCATTCCAATCATGCATCACAATTCCTCCACTTGTTTCCATGCACTAACCTATGTATAGCCTTAGGTCTATAAGATAATTTAAAAGGAAATTAAAAGGGAATATATGGAAAGGCCACAGGAATGGCATTAGATGGAGAGCACTAATAATAGACAATAGGTACAGCAGTAGGCCATTCGGCCCTTCGAGCCAGCACCGCATGAGCAGGCAATACAACAAACTAAATGGTTTCCTTCTGTGTTGTAATTAACACTGCTGTATAACTGCCGTACATTTTCTTTTCTTAAATTACTCGGAAGAGTAACAGATTCTGTTTTGTTAAGCAAATTGCCTTTTATTTTCTTATCAAGATACTGCTAAAATGTGCAACCTGTTCCGATGAGGATAATCACTAACACCTTCTTTCAATTCAACTGCAAAAATCTATCAGGATTAACCATACCTCTTTCATCTTTGTTCTCTGACTGAACAAAAATGATGTTTTCAATTCTTGACTCTGCTTAACTGTGTGGGATTATGTGTTGATTATCTGTGAACTGGAATTAAAAGCAGGTTGAGAAAGTTTCACACCATTTCAAACGTGCTAAAGTTGTTAAGGCAAATTTTGTCTTAATGCAATCATGTTAAATTGATGACAGCCGACTACTTTATGTTACTCTCAAAATCTTTGATCATTGAAGACAAAGGGGAATGGGAACTGGGAGAGATTTAAAATGTGCTCAGTTTATAAAATTATTAAGGAAACATGTTCCCGATGTTGGGGGAGTCCAGACCAGGGACCACAGTTTAAGAATAAAGGGTAAGCCATATAGAACAGAAAGGAAGAAACACTTTTTCTCACCGAGAGTTGCGAGCCTGTGGAATTCTCTGCCTCAGAGGCCGGTTCTCTGGATACTTTCAAGAGAGAGCTAGATAAAAGATAGCGGAGTCAGGGGATATGGGGAGATGGCAGGAATGGGGTACTGATTGGGGATGATCAGCCATGATCACATTGAATGGAGGTGCTGGCTCGAAGGGCCGAATGACCTACTCCTGCACCTATTGCTTATTGTCTATTTGCTATCACCAGTTTAACTTTAGTTAACAGAATCAAGATTTGAGTTTTAGAATAGGTATACCAAATTGATTAATTAGGCCCAGAACTGAGAAAAGCCGAGAGCCAAGAGTGTTTTATTACATAGAAACAGAGAAACATAGAAAATAGGTGCAGGAGGAGGCCATTTGGCCCTTCGAGCCAGCACCGCCATTCATTGTGATCATGGCTGATCGTCCCCTATCAATAACCCGTGCCTGCCTTCTCCCCATATCCCTTGACTCCACTAGCCCCAAGAGCTCAATCTAACTCTCTCTTAAATCCATCCAGTGACTTGGCCTCCACTGCCCTCTGTGGCAGGGAATTCCATAAATTCACAACTCTCTGGTTGAAAACGTTTTTTTGACTCTGTGATTATAAACTTTATCTGGGATTATAAAACTCATAGAATTCATAAACGACATTTGTGTAAACCTAAAGAAATCGGTGGACTGGGTCTCCCCAATTTTCTTTTCTATTACTGGGCAACTAATATTAAAAATGTAATCTACTGGATGGATGATACATGTCAACAAGTAAACTGGTTAAAAATGGAGAGGGAAGATTGTTCGCCTTTCAATATAGGCGCGATTCTTCTTTCTCCAATACATCTAAATAAATCATCAGTCTGAAGAAGGGTTTCGGCCCGAAACGTTACCTATTTCCTTCGCTCCATAGATGCTGCTGCACCCGCTGAGTTTCTCCAGCATTTTTGTGTACCATCTAAATAAATCAATGTATGAGAAAAATCCGATAATTCATAGCACCCTACGAATTTGGAAACATTTGAAATCAACCCTTAAATTGAGAAATTTCTCTCTCCTCTTACCAATCGCCAACAATCCCTCGTTTAAACCGTCTACTTTAGAGAAGGGGATTTTCTCTTGTTTCAAGAATTGCGGGTGAAATATCATTTGAAAGTAATTTTTTTAGATATCATCAAATCCGAGACAATGTGAAAACACACACGCAAGACTGTCATTCTATGGACCGAGATATATTAGACGAATGCATGAATAGAAAGGCGGATACAAGTAACTTAATATCCTATATTTACAACACCCTTTTAACTGCACATATCCCATCTTCAGAAATAATTAGGCGAGCATGGGAAGATGAATTGGGTTTATCAATTTCAAAGGAAAGTTGGGAGGAAAGCCTTTTATACATACATTACAGTTCTCTTAATGTTAGGCATTCCCTGATATAATTTAAAATACTGCACAGACTTTATTATTCAAAGTCTAAATTGAACTAGATCTTCCCAAATGTCTCTCCTATTTGTGATAAATGTCTCCTCCAAGAAGCGACTATAACCCACTCTTTTGCTTCCTGCACAAAGTTACAAAACTTCTGGAGGGGAATTTTTGATATCTTTTCCAAATTAGTTTAAACTAAATTGGACCCCGATATAAATTGATCACACTAGGTATGTCAGAAGCCTGTTCTAAGTTAACGATATTTCAAAGACGTTTCCTCAACTATGGCCTAATAACGGCGAAAAAAATTAATAGTTAAATTTTGGAAACAGACAACAGTCCCCACAGTGAAGATGTGGATTACAGATATGCCCGAGACACTACATTTGGAAAACATTAGGCTTGTCTTGGCGGAAAAACCAGATCAATTTCTTAAGACATGGACACCCTTCACTGAATTTTTACAACAATAGCATGGTGAAACACAAATTTTAATTTAAATCCGATGCTATGTTGGGTGAGGCGGGGAGGGGGCAAGGTATATCTCCATTTTTTCTTATTCCTCTATCTTTCTGCTTCACTGCTTTGGTAGTTTAGGGGACTTTTTCTCGTTCTTCTCTACTATCTTTTCACTTTTTCCTTTCTTCTTTTCTTGCTTCTCTTTCCCTTTTTTTCATTTTCACAATTTAGGTTATAAGTTAAAAATGAAGCTGTACAATAATTGTATAATTCTAGATGCTGAACGTTTTATCTTTGTATAATTGCATCTAATAAAATTAAAATATATATATATATTTTTTAAGATATTGAAACAGTTCATCTATACTCTATTGATGTGCATGAATTTGGTTTAACAGCCACTCTGTTACAACATCTTCCGTCACGTATTCTTTGCTGTAAACATGTTAATTGAAGGCACATTTGAAGCAATGGCTGCACAATGTTGTCCTGCCAGTGGTGGCTGCTCTTAAAGCTTTGACATTAGACATGTTTGAGAAATGGCTATCCAGGAAATATCATCAATTAACAATGGTGCATTAGAGATTCTATTGGTGAAACGTAGTCAACAGGTTAGGCAGCATCTGCGGGTAGAGTAATAGTTGATATTTCAGATTCAAGACGAGGTAGTATTCAATAGCAGAGAATGTTGCTGAGGGTTGGGTTGAACAAAGGGAAAATGCCAGGGTAAAAGCATATGTCGATGTAGTAAAAAAAAAAAAGACATATGGCCTTTAGTATTTAAAGATCAATTTATTATCATTGAAAAGACCTTTCTTTTTGAAAATGTGATTGATGTGGAAGATAAGTAGAAAGTTGGGATGAGAGTATCGCATTCCAATGTAGAACTAATATTCACACATTTATGTGTAGGGAGGAACTGCAGATGCTGGTTTACACCAAAAACAGAGACAAAAAGCTGGAGTAACTTAACAGGTCAGGCAACATTTCTGGAGAAAAATAATAAGCTTTCAATAGTTTATTCCATCCTCCAAGTTAACAGTTCCATGAAATTGTCCATTGAAATTGGTATTAATATTTTTATTTTGAAGCAACTTATGGAGCCACTACCACGTCACTCCAACAACCTGGGTTTGATCCTAACCTTTGATGCTATCTGTGCAAAGCATCCGTGTGTTCCCGATGACCATATGGATCTCTTCTGCATGCTATCCAGTCAAATCATACTTTACATGAGTATGATCAGCCATGCACAACAAGTGCAAGGTAACAAATACCAGAGTGCAGAATATAGTTACAGTTATAGCATTTAAGCAAAGGAAAGTACAGATTTTAAAAAAAGTGTAAGGGCAGCAACGAGATAGGTTGGGAGATCAGGGTTGGTATACTAATTGGCTACAGTAAATTATCCATAACATGTGGGTGAATGGCAAAATCTGGGGGCAGTTGATGAGAATTTATGGGGAAACAAATGGGAATAGCATAACGTTAGTGTAAATATAGCCTGGAAATTTATTGATCCATTGCATGAATCGCACGGCGTCATTGGGACATGGGAGAGTAGGGGACGTCTGCCTTAAGGTAACATTTTGTGGTGCTCAGATGTAGCAGACATGTCTGACTCCTGCTCTCATTTCCAGGAACATATAATAGTGAAGCGTCATCGTTTCTACCTCTGAAGTGCATTCACCGCCTTCACCGTGTCTGCGGTCTACATTCCTCCACCGGCAGAAGTTTGAGTTGCACTGGAGGAGCTGTCAACTAACATCAGATAGCATAACCTGACACCTATCCCATCATAGCTGGGTATGTCAACAAGCTAATTTGAAGAAATCACTTCCTAAATACCGGCACAGTAGTGCAGCGGTAGAGCTGCTACCTCACAGCACCAGTGATCTGGGTTTGATCCTGGCTATTGGTGCTGTCTTTGTGGACTTTGCACTTTCTCCCTATGACCACGTGGGTTTTCTCCAGGTGCTCTAGATTCCTACCACATCCCAAAGACGTACAGGTTTATTGGTTAATTTTCTGTAAATTGTGTATGGGTGATTGCTGGTCAGTGTGGACTCGGTGGGCCGAAGGGCCTGTTTCAATGCTGTATCTCTAAACTCAACACCAGCATGTGTCCTGCAACACCAGAGGATCAAATACTTTTGACCTCTGCTGCTCCAACATCTAAGATGTCTATCACTCCATCTTTCAACCTCACTATAGAAATCTTCTTCCTGCGATTAGGCAGTGACTGAAGATTACAGCTCCTGTGGTGAGGATTGCACCAAGCTGATCAGGGGAAACAGAGGACCGACTCTGCAACTGCTGGTGTTATGATATGTGTAATGTGTCTTTGATGGCTAAATAAAGTCCACACATGCGCGGGGATTCCAGGCATGCGTTGGAGTTTTACTTACTGGAAAAGCTTGTCCTTGAACATGGTGGCAGCCGTGGTGCCTTAAATAATCATTTTTCTGCCCGACTGGAACAGTTAGCAGCTAAGGACTAGTGAAACTGTCAAGCGCCGTAGGATTGGTGAGTGAGCAGCATTTAAGACTCGGAAAATATTAAAACTGCCGGAAAACGACATGGCTACCCGAAGGGTGGGGCAGACGGCCGCTCAGTAGCAAGCTGAATCGAGTGCGGGCGAGGAGACGGGCAACCAGCGGCCTACGCAGATGGCCACTGGCAGCACTCCACAGCACACTGCCGGTCCGCCTCCCATGAGCGGTATACAACCACCGACCCCATTAACCGTCAACCGCAGAGTGATTGAGGGTTGGAAAACATGGCATCGGATGTGGGCAAACTACAGCGTGGTCGAGCAGCTAGACAGGCAAACACCAGCATACCAGACGGCATTGATTATGCATACAATTGGCCCGTCAGGACTGGAGATTTGACAGTTTTGTGCTCGCCAACGACGAGGAGAGCCAAGAATTGGCCGATATCATTTGCGTGTTCGAGAGCTACGCCATTGGCGAGAAGAATGAGACATATGAGCGATACCTCTTCAACAAGAGACAGCAAGAAGCAGGTGAGAACTTTGAATCATTCCTTGTTAGCCTGAGAATACTAGCGAAGACCTGTAATTTCTGTCAGTGCATACCAGACAGCTTGCTCCGTGACAAGATTGTATTGGGCATTAGCGACTCGCAGATGAGGAGACGTTTGCTGCAGGAAAGGAAGCTCACTCTCAACTGATGTATCGACATCTGCAGAGTGCCGAGACTGCCAAGTCACATCTCCAAGCTTTTACTGGAAGTAGCAGGTCTGCTGCTGCAGTCCACAAAATCAGACAGCAGAGCAGCAAGAGAGGCGCGGCTGTGCAATACCCACACAAGCAAAGCAAGTGGGTTAAGCCTAAGAAAAGCCAAGGCAAGCACAATCAAGAAGCAAGTATTGTGGCAAAGAGCATGCAATGGACAAACAGCAATGTCCAGCCTACAGACAGACGTGTAGGGCATGCGGCAGTCGCAACCACTTTGCCAAAGTGTGCAGAAAGAAGAAAGTACACAAAGTCAGTGACCAGGCCGGAAGTGACATGAGCATTGAGTACATTAATAGTATCACACTCACAATTAATACAGTGAAAGCTGTCGTCATTTACAGTGATCAAATTCATTCGCTAACTAGCTTTGCCTCCTAGCAGTGGTGTGAAGCCATCACTGACCACAATGAACTCCACTGATTATTTGCGGTTTGTATTGGGGTTAAGCAGCTTAACCCGGCAAACTCCTTCCACGTCTATTGTAGTCTTATTCCACATCATGAGCTTCTTTGGACATGGGGCTAGTGTGTGATCTACGCTGTGTAAATATCTGTGTGGCAAGATGTTCACGCTCGCTCCGATGTCCACTTGGAAGTCGACCTGCTTCCCATTGACAAGCATCGATGCGTAGATATCACCTCTAGGCCGCACCGTGTTAATTGTGAGTGTGATACTATCAATGTACTCAGTGCACCTGTCACTGCCGGCCTGGTCGCCCACTTTATGTACTTTCTTCTTTCTGCAACTTTGGCAAAGTGGTTGCGATGCCGCATGATCACTGTAAATGACGACAGCTTTCACCATGTACACATGTTGATGGTCGTAAAAGAGAAAGCGGGTAAGACTGAAGAACGCTATGCAGAGGTGTTCGACGGTAAACTAGGAGAGCTGCCTGGTGAAGCACACCTGCAGATTGACGAGGAAGTGCAACCTACAGTCTTACCGCCACAACGTTTACCTTATGCGATAAAGCAGAAGATGAAGACGGAGCTAGAACGCATGGTAGAGAGTCACGTGATCGCACCAGTTCACGAGCCGACGAGTTGGGTCAGCCAGTCGTGGTCGCGGAGACAAAGAATGGCAATCTCTGGGTGTGCATCGATCCACGATCGCTAAACAAAGTGCTGAAGCGAGAACACTATTCGCTCCCAGTTATTGAAGACATCTTGACAGATCTCTACCAAGCGAAGATCTTCAGTAAGCTAGACATGAGCTCAGCTTTCTGGCAGGTGAAACTTGATGGCGAATCATGTAATCTGACGATGTTCAACACAACTTTTGGCCGTTACCGGTGGCGCCGATTGCCATTCGGTTTAAGTGGATCGTCTGAAATCTTCCAGCGAAGGTTACATCAAGCGCTCGAAGGGCTACCTGGAGTGATCTGCATTGCAGAGGACATCCTCATCTATGGTAAGGGAGAGGTGATGGAAGACGCAGTCATGGACCACGACTCGAACTCGAGCAGTTGCTTCAGCGATGTGTACTGCAACACATCAAACTTAACAAGGACAAGTCTGTCTTCAGAGCAACTGAGATACCCTTTTTAGGACATGTGATCACTGGCACAGGACTGCAACCCGACCCCAAAAAGGTTGCAGATGTCGTCAATATGCCAGCACCCTCAGATGTACAGGGTGTGCAGAGGCTAGTTGGATTTGTCAACTACCTGAGCTGATTTCTACCCAACCTGTCTGATACCCTTGAGCCTATCAGACCACTGACGAGACCAGACATAGCATGGGAGTGGTCTGCTGAGCAGGACAAAATGATGTCCAAAATCAGACAGATGGTATCTGAAGCACTGATCTTAGCGTACTACAAACCCAAGGAGGAGCTGACGATTCAGTGTGATGCGAGCATCGAGGGACTGGGAGCATTTCCATCAGTATACATTTGGTCGTTTCACCAGCATGATCAGCGATCACAAGCCGCTGGAAATTATAGCAAAGAAGCCGCTAGTGAAAGCGCCGAAGCATCTTCAAGGAATGCTACTCCACCTACAGAGCTATGGTTTTGACATCAACTACTGTCAGGGGAAGCTCATGTACCTTGCAGATACACTGTCGCATGCAGTTAGAGGTACTCCGAGCAGAGAGCAAGCATTCGAGGAGGTCAACATGGTATCACACTTGCCAATTTGAGATGTGCGTCTTGAGCAAATTCGCAATGAAACAGCGAAAGAAGACACACTGAAACGTGTCATCATCAGTGGTTGGCTTAGTGAACAAGATAGGCTACCATAGCAGCTCACGCCTTATTACAGCTGTAGGGATGAGCTCGCAGTCCAAGATGGTTTGATCTTCAAGGGCAAGCGCATCATCATACCGATGCTTAAGAAGAGACATGAAAGAAAAGATACACTCTTCACATTTAGGCGTCGAAGGCTGCCTGCGACGAGCACGCGAATGCCTATTCTGGCCTGGCATGACTAGCGACATCAAGCAGTATATTGCTACATGTGATATGTGCTGCACCTATGAGGTGAGCCAGCAAAAAGAGACACTCATGAGTCATGAGCTACCAACAAGGCCATGGGAGAAAGTCGGCACAGATCTCTTTACATTGGACGGGAAAGATTATCTCATCACCGTAGACTACCATAGCAACTTTGTCAAAGTAGACCGGCTGAGAGACACGAGCAGTCCAACCGTGATTCGCAAGTTGAAAGCTCATTTCGCAAGATACGGCAGCCCGACACAAGTTGTGAGCGATAACGGGCCGCAGTACACATCAGTCGCATTACGCCAGTTCACGAGGGAATGGGATTTGAGCACCTGTGCAGCAGTCCCGGTAATAGCAAAGCGAACGGGAAGGCAGAATCAGCCGTCAAAACAGCGAAGCGAATCATGACGAAGTCAAGTCGTCAAGTCACATTTATTTATATAGCACATTTAAAAAACAACTCTCGTTGGCCAAAGTGCTTTACATTTGTTATAAGAATAGCACAACAAAACAAACTACATACATATATACATGTAGCCCTCACTCAGAGGACGTCAGGAAAGGCTTGGGAGTATAGATAAGTCTTTAGTCTTGACTAAAAAGAGTCGATGGAGGGGGCAGTTCTGATGGGAAAGGGGATGCTGTTCCACAGTCTAGGGGCTGCAACCGCAAAGGCGCGGTCGCCCCTGAGCTTATGCCTAGATCGTGGGATATTCAGCAACCCCAAGTCGGAGACCATCAAATCACGATCTGACCCCTACCATTGATGTTTGATCATCGTAATACGCTTTCACATGGGCTGAGCACGGCCCACTCAGCGTCTCATGAATCGTCGCACGCGTACACTTCTGCTAACAACAGCGAGCCTGCTTGACGAGCGTTCATATGTGGTTCAGAGCCCATCTGGCATATACCATCACAATCGTGTACATCTCCGCAAGACCTGCAAAAATCCACCAGACGAAATGGGCTTTTGACTGTCCTTGATCACAGCTTTTGTGTTAAGTCAATGGAAAAGCAATAGGGAACAAGATGCTAATTTCCGAGTATGAAAATGGCCATAACCTTTTTAATACTGAAGATATGAAAGTGAATTAGGTGTCAAATTAAACTTCTTTTTATGCTTTATCTGATGGGATAAATTGCAGACTTGATTTTTTTAATCTCAAAATTTTGTAACATTGCTAAATAAAGTCCATGTATGCATGGGGGTTCCAGACATGCATAGGAGTTTTACTTACTGGAAAAGCTTGTCTTCGAACAGCTGGGAAAGTCATAAGGTCATAACTAATAGGATCAGAATTAGGCCATTCGGCCCACCAAGTCCACTGAGCCATTCAATCATGGCTAATCTACCTCTCCCTCCGAACCCCATTCTTCTGCCTTCTCCCCATAACCCCTGACACCAGTACTAATCAAGAATCTATCTATCTCTGCTTTAAAAAATACCCATTGACGGCCTCCACAGCCTTCTGTGGCAAATAATTCCACAGATTCACCACCCTAGTTGGTAGACTGGATGATGTCCTAGCAAGGGACCTGAATGAATATGCCATGGTTAATGCCGACTTCATAAGGGAATTTTACTGTTCCAAGTAGAAGGACCCTTGGTCTATTCAACTTTCCTGGTTAATCACATCCTCATCGCTCTACCCGTGCTTTAATCACTCAATCAAAAGTAACACCTTCGACATTTTAAAATATGTTTTATGTACGTGTCACATTACCCCACCGTGTTGTAAGTGCATTTTAATCTGTAACATTGCCATTTCATTATGTTTATCTGTGTAAACATGTCAAATCATAAATAAAATTGATTCTGAGTAGAAGTTCAATGCTGTGGTTTTGAAATAATTATGCTCATGTTATCTTCAATGGACCATTTTGCCAATAAACTTAGTTAATTTTAATTACAGAAGAGTTGTACTAACCCAACATGTTTATTTTTGAAGCAAAGATTAAAATATAATTATAAAGACAATTGAAAGGGCTTTTAAAGATAACAGCCAGGAAATTTAATGGTGTCAGAACATGCACTAGAAATAGCATTGCTAGTTTTTGGACCAGTCTGAATGTCCCCCTGATTAAATTTTATCTCTGTATGCTTTGTTGTCACCTTTTCCGAGCTAACAATCTAATCTATATTTTCCGTGAACCTCATCCCCTTTGATGTCTCATTTTCACACTTTACCCTTCTTTATCTCTGCATCTCTCTCTCCCCAGACTCTCAGTCTGAAGATTGCCTCGACCCGAAATGTCACCCATTCCTTCTATCCAGAGAAGCTTCCTGTCTCGTTGAGTTACTCCAGTATTTTGTGTCTATCTTCTCTGAAATGTCTTGCAGTCTTTTATTTGAGATACAGCGTGGAAACAGTCCCTTCAGCCCACCGAGTCCGCGCTGACCAGCGATCCCCGCACATTAACACAATCCTACACACACTAGGGACAATTTTTACATTTATACCAACCCGATTAACCTACAAACTTGTACGTCTTTGAAGTGTGGGAGGAAACCGAATATCTCGGAGAAAACCCACATAGTCACAGGGAGAACATACTTGTCCGTAGTTGGGATCAAACCGTGGTCTCCGGCGCTGTAAGGCAGCAACTCTACCGCTGTGCCATCGTGCCGCCCTGAAGTCTTGTTCACAGCTGTTGCCATACCAAGGTGTGTTGCATCTTAATAAGATGCTTTATACTGTATGATGCATCTGTGGAAGTTGGCAAGAATTAAAAACCACTGTCTCACTGACATTGAGGGAGAGGCAGTCTGAAGAAGGGTATAAACCAGCATCTGCAGTTCTTTGTTTCTATTTGAGGGAGAGTTTGTTGACTTGACACCTTGTTACTAAGCTCCCCATCTCCTTCTTGCACTTCATCTCGCCATTGTTTGATATCCGGCCCACCATATTAGTGGCATCCACAAACTGGCAAATGGAGTTAGAGTAGAATTTGGACGTTGAGCACTGAGTATATTGAGAATGCATCCCTGTAGGTCAATGGTGCTGACAATTACTGTGAATCCTCACTGATTGTTGTCTATGGTTCAAGAATCCAGTGACAGTGGGGAGGGGGGGGGGGGTTCAAATGGTGCTAAGTGAACTATTTTACACCAGCTAACCAGCAATTGATGACACTATTTTGTCTTGTTTGAACACTAACCTGATCCTCTTGAAGAAAAGGTGCTCCTGGCCTACAAACATTACATTGTCATTTTAAAGTTTGGGGCGTCTTCATGACTGCATCGGTAACCAGTCAAGATGCACGTACACTGACTCTTAGATGAATGTTAAAAATATTATAGAGGAGGAGGTCAGGGGGGTGGTTCTCCACAACTGAGTGCCCAAGAAGTCCTACTATAGTCCTAACATAGTACGTGTGAGGGGAAGTTATCAGATAAATCAATGTAAGAAGTGACTCCTATTGGATCCAGACTTCAAGGATTAAATTAGGCGATGACATTTCACAACCTGCCATTAAATTCATTGCTGGTTAGCAGGTAGAGAGTGAGAGCAACAGCAGGAGAAGATTAGCAAGAGAAAACACTGATTGGCTCTTGTCCAAGAGGGAGGAGAGAAGTGAGTCAGAGGGGGAAAAACTGTTGAAAAGGAGAGGCAAAGCACAGGCAGACTTTACTCAGAGCTGCTGTAGATTTGGAAGCAACAGCAGGAGAAGATTAGCAAGAGAAAACACTGATTGGCACTAGCCCAAGAGGGAGGAGAGAAGTGAGTCAACGCGGGGAAAACAGTTGAAAACTGAGGAATTTGGATTGTAAATTGGTAAATTAGGCAATTTATCAGTCAATATAAGCAAGACTGCTCTTAGGGAGCGGCAGTGAGGGAGGGTCCTTGTGAGGGAAGTACCCTGTGAGAAAAGTGTGAGTCTTTGGCTCGAGAGTCTTCGGCGAGGAGAGGAGGCTACGCAAAACACTGCAGAGGTAGAGACGAAAGAAGGAGATGTCAGGCAAGCTGATTCAGTGTGATGCTTGCAGTATGTGGGAGGTCAAGGACACTGCTGGTGCCTCTGGCTGCTACAAATGTGACAAGTGCATCCAGTTACAGCTCCTGAATGACCGTGTTGGGGAACTAGAGAAGAAAGTGGATGACCTCCGGTTCGTCCGAGAAACGGAGTCATTCCTCAGTAAGATTGTTACACCTAAGGTACCAGAAGAGAGAAGGTGGGAGACAGTGAGAAAGGGAGGGAAGCATGGAATGCAAATGTCCCCGGGTTTTGTACCTCTTGTGAACAGGCTTGCCCACTTAGAAGCTGTCGGGACAGAAGACGTTTTAACACTGAGCGGTAGACTGGCTTGCGATGCGAATAGGGCTGTTGAGCCAAAACCAAAAAGGCCAAAGTCAGGCAACGCCATTGTAGTGGGAGACTCCATTGTGAGAGGTACGGACAGGGGTTTCTGCGGCAACAGACGGGATTTGAGGATGGTGTGCTGCCTTCCTGGTGCCAGGATCCAGGATGTCATGGACAGAGTGCAGAAAATCCTCAAGGGCGAAGGTGAACAGCCGGAAGTGGTTGTGCATGTCGGCACAAACGATGTTGGAAAGAAGGGGATGAATATTCTGCAGCGTGACTTTAGAGAGCTCGGAAAAATGCTGAAAAGCAGGACCTCCACGGTTGTTATCTCCGGTTTGCTTCCAGTTCCTCGTGCTGGCGAGAGCAGGAACAGGGAGATATGGGACCTGAATGTGTGGCTGAGGAACTGGTGCATGGGGCAGGGATTTAGATTCTTAGATCACTGGGATCTGTTTTGGAGTAAGGGGGAACTGTACAAAAGGGACGCATTGCATCCTAACAGGTTGGGACCAGCATTCTGGCAGGCAGGATTCCCACTGCTACACGGGTGGATTTAAACTGAATAAGGGGGGTGGGGTGTCGAATGGGATAGTTGAGGATGGAGTTAAAGAGAAAGGGTTTCTTAAATGTGTGAGCGTAGAGGCAGTGGGGTGCAAAATGAGGGTAGAAGTAATAGGTAGCAAGGTGAAAAGTAAAAGTGGCAGGCAGACAAATCCAGGGCAAAAATCAAAAAGGGCCACTCTTCAACATTATTGTATAAGGGGTAAGAGTGTTGTAAAAACAAGCCTGAAGGCTTTGTGTCTCAATGCAAGGAGCATTTGTAATAAGGTGGATGAGTTGAATATGCAGATAGCTATTAATGACTATGATATAGTTGGGATCACGGAGACATGGCTCCAGGGTAACCAAGGCTGGGAGCTGAACATCCAGGGATATTCAATATTCAGGAGGGATAGGCAGAAAGGGAAAGGAGGCGGGGTAGCGTTGCTGGTTAGAGAGCAGATTAACGCAATGGAAAGGAAGGACATTAGCTTGGAGGATGTGGAATCGATATGGGTAGAGCTGCGAAACACTAAGGGGCAGAAAACGCTAGTGGGAGTTGTCTACAGGCCACCTAACAGTAGTAGTGGAGTTGGGGATGGCATCAAACAGGAAATTAGAAATGCGTGCAACAAAGGTAAAACAGTTATAATGGGTGACTTCAATCTACATATAGATTGGGTGAATCAAATTGGCAATGGTGCTGAGGAAGAGGATTTCTTGGAATGTATGCGGGATAGTTTTCTAAACCAACATGTAGAGGAACCAACGAGAGAGCAGGCTATTCTAGATTGAGTATCGAGTAATGAGGAAGGGTTAGTTAGCAGTCTTGTTGTGCGTGGCCCCTTGGGCAAGAATGACCATAATATGGTTGAGTTCTTCATTAGGATGGAGAGTGACATTGTTAATTCAGAAACAAGGGTCCTGAACTTAAAGAAAGGTAACTTTGAGGTTATGAGAAGTGAATTGGCCAAGATAGACTGGCAATTGATTCTTAATGGGTTTATGGTAGATATGCAATGGAAGGCATTTAAAGACTGCATGGATGAACTACAACAATTGTTCATCCCAGTTTGGCAAAAAAATAAATCAGGGAAGGTAGTGCATCCATGGATAACAAGGGAAATCAGGGATAGTATCAAAACAAAAGATGAAGCGTAAAAATTAGCCAGAAAAAGCAGCCTACCAGAGGACTGGGAGAAATTCAGAGTCCAGCAGAGGAGGACAAAGGGCTTAGTTAGGAAAGGGAAAATAGATTATGAAAGAAAACTGGCAGGGAACATAAAAACTGACTGCAAAAGCTTTTATAGATATGTGAAGAGAAAAAGATTAGTTAAAACAAATGTAGGTCCCTTGCAGTCAGAAACAGGTGAATTGATCATGGGGAACAAAGGACATGGCAGACCAATTGAATAACTACTTTGTTTCTGTCTTCACTAAGGAAGACATAAATAATCTGCCGGAAATAGCAGGGGACCGGGGGTCAAATGAGATGGAGGAACTGAGTGAAATCCAGGTTAGCTGGGAAGTGGTGTTAGGTAACTTGAATGGATTAAAGGCCGATAAATCCCCAGTGCCAGATAGGCTGCATCCCAGAGTACTTAAGGAAGTAGCCCCAGAAATAGTGGATACATTAGTGATAATTTTTCAAAACTCTTTAGATTCTGGAGTAGTTCCTGAGGATTGGAGGGTAGCTAATGTAACCCCACTTTTTAAAAAAGGAGGGAGAGAGAAAACAGTGAATTACAGACCAGTTAGTCTAACATCGGTAGTGGGGAAACTGCTAGAATCAGTTATTAAAGGTGGGATAGCAGCACATTTGGAAAGTGGTGAAATCATTGGACAAAGTCAGCATGGATTTATGAAAGGAAAATCATGTCTGACGAATCTTATAGAATTTTTCGAGGATGTAACTAGTAGAGTGGATAAGGGAGAACCAGTGGATGTGTTATATCTGGACTTTCAGAAGGCTTTCGACATGGTCCCACATAAGAGATTAGTATACAAACTTAAAGCACACGGTATTGGGGGTTCAGTATTGATGTGGATAGAGAACTGGCTGGCAGACAGGAAGCAAAGAGTAGGAGTAAACTGGTCCTTTTCACAATGGCAGGCAGTGACTAGTGGGGTACCACAAGGCTCAGTGCTGGGACCCCAGCTATTTACGATATATGTTAATGATTTGGGCAAGGGAATTGAATGCAACATCTCCAAGTTTGCGGATGACACGAAGTTGGGGGGCAGTGTTAGCTGTGAGGAGGATGCTCGGAGGCTGCAAAGTGACTTGGATAGGCTGGGTGAGTGGGCAAATGCATGGCAGATGCAGTATAATGTGGATACATGTGAGGTTATCCACTTTGGTGGCAAAAACAGGAAAGTAGACTATTATCTGAATGGTGGCCGATTAGGAAAAGGGGAGATGCAACGAGACCTGGCTGTCATGGTACACCAGTCATTAAAAGTAGGCATGCAGGTGCAGCAGGCGGTGAAGAAGGCGAATGGTATGTTAGCATTCATAGCAAAAGGATTTGAGTATAGGAACAGGGAGGTTCTACTGCAGTTGTACAGGGTCTTGGTGAGACCACACCTGGAGTATTGCGTACAGTTTTGGTCTCCTAATCTGAGGAAAGATATTCTTGCCATAGAGGGAGTACAGAGAAGGTTCACCAGACTGATTCCTGGGATGTCAGGACTTTCATATGAAGAAAGACTGGATAGACTCGGTTTGTACTCGCTAGAATTTAGAAGATTGAGGGGGGATCTTATAGAAACTTACAAAATTCTTAAGGGACAGGCTAGATGCAGGAAGATTGTTCCCGATGTTGGAGAAGTCCAGAACAAGGGGTCACAGTTTAAGGATAAGGGGGAAATCTTTTAGGAACGAGATGAGGAAAACATATTTCACACAGAGAGTGGTGAATCTCTGGAATTCTCTGCCACAGAAGGTAGTTGAGGCCATTTCATTGGCTATATTTAAGAGGGAGTTAGATGTGGCCCTTGTGGCTAAATGGATCAGGGGGTATGGAGAGAAAGCAGGTATAGGATACTGAGTTGGATGATCAGCCATGATCATATTGAATGGCGGTGCAGGCTCGAAGGGCCGAATGGCCTACTCCTGCACCTATTTTCTATGTTTCTATGTTTCTATGTTTTCAAGAAATGTAAAAAATCTGTAGGGAGAGATAGAGAAAAATCTATGCTCCTTGCCTAGATAGTATATGGGTCGGGAACATCATCTAAAAGTTGGAACATTTTATTTTCCAGGAGTGAAGTTAGGAAACATGTTAGGGCTGGTAGAGGTTTGAACATTTATTTTTTACAGGATTGAATTTAGGAAACATTAGGGGTGGTAGAGGTTTGGACAAAAATGTATTTTTGTTGTACCAATTTTTTGCCTGTTCAGTGCCACCCCCGAGTATACTAAGGTCAGGCCAATAGTGAAAAATAGACTTGGCAGTGAACAGGTTAATTTAAGATCCGAAGTTCTGAGCCTGATGAATTAAGTAATAAAGGGGAAGAGGTGGGTATGCATCAGGCCACAAGGCACAAGGCTTCTTAGGCTAGTCAAAATCTTGTTGAATGCTGGTGCAGGCACGTAGTCAACTTGTCCCTATCTAAATCTATTGCTCTACCTTCCAGTGGTCATAAGGTCATAAGGAATAGGAGTAGAATTAGGTAATTCAGCAAAGTCTACTTCACCATTCAATCATGGCTGATCTATCTCACCCTCCTAACCCAAATCTCCTACCTTCTCCCCATAACCTCTGATACCTGTACTAATCAAGAATCTGCTGATGGCAGTAAAGTCTGATTTCTGACCAATCCTCCAGCCTATAAATAATGGGTACAACTAGTGAATATCACCAAACCGGGATGAATTAAAATGATCAGCAGCACCGATTTTCCTGTGTCCAATCAGCCATGTCCGGAGCTATATGTTGTACATGGCCTACTCCCTATATAACAAATTTACATTTTGATGGAATTTCTAGGTTACTACGTCCAAACCTGTGAACTGAGTTATTTCTGTAGCCTTTGAGTCGTTGAAGGGATGAATGTTATTTTCTTTGTTGCAGTTCATCTCTCGTCACAGATATCGGTACTTTTATAAGCTTGTTTCAAACAGAGAATATGAAGGGTTTATGTAGTCTTGACATCGACTTATCTGTGGTTATCACAGGTCTAAAGTTAAGATTGAAAGTAAAGCCTCTAATTCAATGGAAAGAGGTCCAGACTTAATGTACCGCATTATAGATTTCAGGGAGAATCTACCACACTATTACACACTTACATTTTGAAATGCATCCTTTTTCGACTAAAAGTGAACCGAAAACCTAAGAATCAAATTTTTTTATTTTTTTTAAATTTTATTTTTATTTATTAGAAGTACATTAAATTACAAACAATTACATTAGTACTCATCACATATATCTTATTACAATTAATGTACTCCTTCATTTTTTAAAGCTAATAAAAAGAAAATTTTGAAATTTTGAAGAAAGAGAAAGTGAAGGAAAATAGTGATAGTGTAAAAGCGTGTGAACAGGAAAGAACATACACCCTGTAGAAGAGAAATTAGAGAGAAAAGATTA
This sequence comes from Malacoraja senta, assembly GCA_038087875.1. NCBI lineage: Eukaryota > Metazoa > Chordata > Chondrichthyes > Rajiformes > Rajidae > Malacoraja > Malacoraja senta. The sequence continues at coordinate 328,300,239 of CM075977.1, read as the reverse complement.
AGAGATAGACCCTAAAGAAGAAAAAAAGAGAAAGAGAAGAGAGAAAAACAAGTACTCTATTATGAGCATCACGCAAATTGGATAAACCAACTCGCCACCTTTCATCCCCCTTTACCAAGTCCTCACATCGGTACCTTTTTAAAGTACTTTTGCACCTTATGCTTGTAATAGTTCTATAAATGAAGACGACATCAGATGGAAGTGATCTGATTTGCCTGCCAGGCGGAGTCTTATCTCTTCCAGGTGTAATGTTTCAAACATGTTTGAAATTCACATGTTTATAGTTGGTATTGGAGCATTTTTCCAAAATTTTAGGATAAGCTTTTTTCCAGTTATTAACCCGTAATCAAATAGGTTCTTTTGAAACACATTTAGTTCAGGGCTATCTTCCGTTGTTCCGAAGATAATCCATTCTGCTTTTGGTGTCAGTTTTATTTTAAATAATTTTGTAAAGATTTCAAAAATTTCAATCAAATTTTTTAATTTTTGTACAAAAAACAAATGAGTGCGCTATAGTACCTTCTTGAGACTGACATTTATCGCAAATAGGTGATACATTGGGGACAATTTTACTAATTTTGTTTCTTGAATAATATAATCTGTGTAAAATTTTGAATTGTATTAAAGTGTGTCTTACATTAATCGAGCATTTATGCACATTTAATAAATGTTCATTCCACCTCTTCTTTGAAATTGTAATAGCTAATCATTGTTCCCAGTCTGTTCCAATACCTTCCGTAGTTGGTATTTCTACATTTAAGATAATATTATACAAATAAAATATTAAGTTTGCTGATTCAGCTTTTATCTGCATTTTTCCAGAATTTAATTAATGTATTGTATTTAATTTCTTAAGTAGAGGATTATAATTTACTTTGAACATGCCTTGATATTTTCTGGTAATTTCAATACCCAAGTATTTAAATTTTTCTGTAGCTATTTTAAAAGGGAATTTTAAGAGACGTGTTGAGTCTTTCGGTTTTATTGACATAATTTCACTTTTATTCCAATTTATTCTGTATCCAGAAAAGGATCCAAAATCCTCAATTAGATTTTATATGTTTGGTATAGTAATTTGAGGTTTTATAATGTACAATAATATATCATCCGCGTATAAAGATATTTTATTATTTGAATATTTAGTGTTATAGCCATGGATATCTGGATGTATTTTAATTTTTTCCGCTAAAGGTTCAATTATAAGAGCAAATAACAGCGGTGATAATGAGCATCCTTGTCTGTTACCCCTTGATAATTGGAATTTTGAAGATAATATGTTATTAGTTAATATTCTAGCTGTAGGCTTATTATATAATAATTTAATCCATAGAATGAAATTCTCTCCCAATTGGAATTTTTGTAATACTTTTAACCATATAATTCCATTCTACTTGATCAAATGCTTTTTCAGCGTCCAACGAAATAATTGATAATTCTTGTTCTTTGGTTTTGTGTGAGTACATTATATTGAGTAGCCGTCTCATATTATTAGATGAATGTCTCTTAGGGATAAATCCCGTTTGATCTGGGTTTATTAATTTATGAATATATTTACTTAATCTTCTAGCTAATGTTTTTGCTAATATTTTTTTATCTGTATTTAACAATGCTGTAGCTCTATATGAACCTGGTTCTTCTATATCTTTGTCTTTTTTGAGTATTAATGTGATCGTTGATTCAGTTAATGTATCAGGTAATATTTGTTCTTTATGCCTATATATAGATTTTTTGTAAACGTGGTATAATTTTGTCATAAACTTTTATGAAATTCATTATTAAATCCGTCAGGACCTGGAGTTTTTCTGTTCTTTAATGAATTTATTGTATCTTCTAATTCCTTAATTGAGATTTGTGCACCCAATTCCTCTTGTTCCTTCAACTCTAAGTTTGGAAGATTACAGTTAGCCAAGAACTCTGTAATTTTATTGGTGTCCATTGTCGTTTTGGATGTGAACAAATTCTCATAAAATTGCGCAAATCATTTATTAATATAATTTGATAAAGTTAATGATTCCCCTCTATCTGATTTAATCTTTTGAATCGTGTGTTCTTTTTCTCGTTTTTTTAGCTGAAGTGCCAAAAGTTTGTGTGGTTTATCCACAAATTCAAAATGTTCCTGTCTTGTAATTTGGAAAAGTCTTATAAGTTTGCCTGATAATAATTTATTTAATTTAAATTTCAGAATAATTATGTTTATCCATAGATGGATCTTTAGCATTATCTATATCCAATTGCCTAATTTGTTCTTCTAACTGTCTTTGTTCATTCTTATTCTTTTTATTTTGAAAAGCTTGGTATGAGATTATAACACCTCTAATAAATGCTTTAAAAGATACCCATAGTAAAGTAGGCAATATATCTGGAGTGTCATTTATTTGAAAAAAGACGCCCATTTGTTTTTTTAGATATATACTCCCTTGCGGGTCTTTTAGGATTTGAGGATTGAACCTCCAAAACAATTTGTTCTTAGACATTCCTACCAGTTTTAAAAAGAAAGTTAACGGTGAATGATCTGAGATCGAGTTGGTATGATATTTTGGGTTCACAGTGTAAGGGATTAATTTTGTATCCACCAGGACATAATCTATACGTGAGTATGTTTTGTGTACCATTGAATAAAACGAGTATTCCCTGCCAGTCGGATTAGCAATTCTCCAAACATCTGTTATATTGGTATTATTTATGTAAGTATTTAAGAGTTCACTAGTTTTAGATTTCGTATTACCTCTCTGTTTTTTGGCTAGATTTATCTAAATACAGATCTAAAACACAGTTAAAGTCTCCTCCTATTATAACATTTTGGTAATTAGATTCTGCGATTATGTTCAGGATTTTATTGAAAAAATGAGGATTATCAAAGTTAGGCACGTATATATTTACCAAGGTAATTGGGGTAGCGTGAATCTCTCCGGTAACTATCAAATATCACCCTTCCTTATCTGTTATGGTATTCTTTGCTTTGAATGGTGTGCCTTTTCGAATAATGATTGACGTACCTCTAGATTTCGAAGTATATGAAGAATGATATAACCATATAACCATATAACCATTACAGCACAGACACAGGCCATCTCAGCCCTTCAAGTCCATGCCGAACACTTTTTTTTAAAATTTATGTTTTTATTTTTTATTTTACTTCCCCCTAGTCCCATCTACCTGCACTCAGACCATAACCCTCCATTCCTTTCCCGTCCATATACCCATCCAATCTATTTTTAAAGGATAAAATCGAACCTGCCTCCACCACTTCAACTGGAAGCTCATTCCACACAGCTACCACTCTCTGAGTAAAGAAGTTCCCCCTAATGTTACCCCTAAACTTCTGTCCCTTAATTCTCAAGTCATGTCCCCTTGTTTGAATCTTCCCTACTCTCAATGGGAAAAGCTTATCCACATCAACACTGTCTAACCCGCTCATCATTTTAAAGACCTCTATCAAGTCCCCTCTTAACCTTCTGCGCTCCAAAGAATAAAGACCCAACTTGTTCAACCTTTCTCTGTAACTTAGTTGCTGAAACACAGGCAACATTCTAGTAAATCTCCTCTGTACTCTCTCTATTTTAAATGATATATTTGACCTATCCAATTCGCCCTCAATCTAGCCTGATTCTGGGGTTTGAAATGGGTTTCTTGTAGAAAGATGATGTCAGTATTGTACAATTTCAGCTGAGCTAATATCTTACCCCTTTTAATAGGTTCATTAACACCTCTTATATTCCAACTGCAGAATGTGAATCCTCCTAGGTTCTTTTGTTTAATGTCTTGCATTTTGAATAGATATAATACCTTTAAATCTTATGGTGCATCCATACCTCAGGTCTTTAGGTATTGGGGGAACCTTTACGTTACTAAGTTCAGTTGGCATATCCCCTTTACGCTTATCGCTAAACAAAAAACACAAACAAGTGACTTGATGTGATAGTAAAAAAAAATTGAAAAAGTGAAAATACAGTGTCTAAAATTGTTGACACTAACAAGTGGCCCACCTGTAGGTGGGAGAAAACCTTGTATCGACTTCCATTGTCGATGTTAAACAATTAGCTCCGCTCCCTTGATTACTCATAACATAATGGGACGGGACCTCGCAATCAGATATATAATACAACTTTACCCTATATATTTCATAATAACATATCATATATATATATATATATAACAATTTTATCTACTAATTGTTTAAACGAATGATTTTACCTTCAATAATAATCAACTGTTGGTTGAAGGGGTTAACGTGAAACATGCTCCTGGATCTAAGCCAGGTGGTCGTTTCTCCTCCCCTCCCCCAATTATAGATAAGGCTTAGATTTAGTGAATGTTTGTGTTAGTTCATAAATTTGTTTTTTCTTGTTGGCATCTGTTACTATTTCTATATTAATATTGTTAAATTGTTAAATTATTAATAGGATTAGTTCTTTGCAATTTAAATTCGTATTTTAATCTCTTAAACAATTAATGCTTCTGGTGTATTCCACTCTCTTCGGCTCGACGAACCTCTTTTATCCTCTATTTGCTTCGTTTGGAACACAGAATGTCCTTGAGTTAAAATTCCACAGATAAGGAGTCTAGACAGACGCAGCTGAAAGTATTCTTCATTTAAGGTTTTTTTAAAGTACTAAAAGAGCTGTTTCTTAGCTTCTGATCAGCCATTAACTGTGGAATAATAATAGAAAAATGTGTCCATACCGTCCATATATTCCCGCTACTTTTCCACGATGCTCTAGGCATATTTGTATGCATCCTCCGGGTTTACAAATGATTTCTCCTGTCCCTTATAAGTAATTCGCATCTTAGCCGGGTAGAAGACACCGTATCTAACATCTTGAATTCCCTTAAGAATGTCTTTTGCCTTTGTGAACTGATTTCTCTTTTGCACAATTTCATGAGGATAGTCCCTGAATATTTTGATAGGTGTTATCAAGCCTCAGTTGCATTCCATATTTGATTTTACTCATCACCTCTTCAAGTTCTGAAATGTCCCGAAATTTCACAATAATCTGTCGTGGGTGGTCTGGTCTTGTTTGTGATCTTGGTTTAAATCTCGGTACTCGATGTGCCACTTCAATTTTCGGTTCATTGGGGAGATTAAGCAGTTGTTTGAATAAGCCCATAGCAAACTCACGAATGTCCCTTCCCTCAGCTCCCTCTGAGACTCCAAGAATTCTTACATTCTTGCGTCTTGAACGAGCTTCCAGGTCAAGGCATTTGTCTGAAACTTTCCCCAGATGAGTCGCCATCTGTCCTGTAGTTTGCTCATGTTCTTGCCTCATTCTCTCGATATCTTCAGCCATTCGAGCCATATTTCTCTCCATTTCCATGATTGTAGACATACTTGCAGCCATTGTTTCAAGCACAGCCGTGAACCTGTCCATGGTAGCTTCTTCCACCTTATCAATTCTCCCCGATAATTCTCCTTTCACATCATCAAATCGTTTGTTTATAGTGCCCATTGAATCAATGACTTTCTGATTACCAGCACTCATATTCTCCAACATCTTTTCGATTTTTTTCCATCATTTTTCCCATCATATTTTTATTTTCATCCACAACTTCATCTTTTATATATCTTACCGATATCTTTAAATCCTCAAATTCTTTATCTTTGTCCTTGGCCAGATCTGTCTTGGATCTTGTAGACATTTCTGCAGCCACTTCAGGGACCCCTTCAGAGGTAACTTCTTCAGGATTCTTCAGGCGTTTCAGCAGCTGTCTTGTAACTGTTCTCTGAGGACTCTGAGCTGGAGACAGTTTTTTAATTTAAAAGTCCTTAAACCACTGTTTAATTCATTGCGCTTACTGATGACGTCATCAGCGCGACGACCAGAAGCTACGGTAAGGTTTTTAAATCGGTCCCGACCAGTAGACCCGTTTTTTAACACGAAAAATCACGATTTTTTTGGGAGCGGAGATAGGTGTGCGTCTGTTAGTGTGACATGGCGCCACCGGAAGTCCTAAGGTGGGTATGCATCAGGCCACAAGGCACAAGACTTCTTAGGCTAGTCAAAATCTTGTTGAATGCTGGTGCAGGCACGTAGTCAACTTGTCCCTATCTAAATCTATTGCTCTACCTTCCAGTAATCATAAGGTCATAAGGAATAGGAGTAGAATTAGGTAATTCGGCAAAGTCTACTTCGCCATTCAATCATGGCTGATCTATCTCACCCTTCTAACCCAAATCTCCTACCTTCTCCCCATAACCTATGATACCTGTACTAATCAAGAATCTGCTGATGGCAGTAAAGTCTGATTTCTGACCAATCCTCCAGCCTATAAATAATGGGTACAACTAGTGAATATCACCAAACCGGGATGAATTAAAATGATCAGCAGCACCGATTTTCCTGTGTCCAATCAGCCATGTCCGGAGCTACGTTGTACATGGCCTACTCCCTATATAGCAAATTTACATTTTGATGGAATTTCTAGGTTACTACGTCCAAACCTGTGAACTGAGTTATTTCTGTAGCCTTTGAGTCGTTGAAGGGATGAATGTTATTTTCTTCATTGCAGTTCATCTCTCGTCACAGATATCGGTACTTTTATAAGCTTGTTTCAAACAGAGAATATGAAGGGTTTATGTAGTCTTGACATCGACTCATCTGTGGTTATCACAGGTCTAAAGTTAAGATTGAAAGTAAAGTCTCTAATTCATTGGAAAGAGGTCCAGACTTAATGTACCGCATTATAGATTTCAGGGAGAATCTACCACACTATTACACACTTACATTTTGAAATGCATCCTTTTTCGACTAAAAGTGAACCGAAAACCTAAGAATCAAATTTCAACATGTTAATTATAGATTTATATGAAAATTACTCCTGATTAAAGTGAAAGGCAAACATTTTATGTCAACATTAGACTATGCTTTCAAATCTCTTTTCTATCAATCTGCCTTAATGTCCATGACCTTCAGGGCAAAATACATTTTAGCTGCACTTCAGACCAGTACCATGGATTCTGAAAGATTTTCCAATCTGTCGTTCTCATCCTCTGCACACTGCACATCTACCTGTCTCAGTTGATGTCTTGTCCTTCTTTGTGTGCATTTATGCGTCAATGTCATCTTACTTTGTTTTCACCTTGGTTATTGATGAATTGTTACAAAGCCTTGCTGCTTCAAGAAATATACAATTTAATAGAATACTTGCTATTCCTGTTACTCATCTATTTTAGGATAATAAATTTGAAAATTAACTGAGAGGGTGTTACTTAAAAAAAGGCCTGTAATAGGGATTACAAGAAACTTTATGAAATATTAACAGATAATATTAAGTATAACTATTAAATTATGTGAGTAATATATTGTCTTTCAATACTTGCAAATTAGCAAAGGGATTTAATTGGATTTGCATGTATTATCTTTTTAGATAAGGGATGGAACAATAGAGTTATAATCCTTTTGATAAGAAGTTATATAAACTAGAATAATTTTAGTTTGCTGTTGATAAGTGCCTTATTTGCATTTGACATTTGAATATTAAGATTCCCTGTAGATGAAATAGAAATATTAGAAAGAGCGTAAAATATTTTTGGTAGATCTTAATTTATGGCATTAAAATACATAAGAGTTTTCAAGGATATACTTAGCAAGAAGATATTTTAGAAATCTACCACTCAGTTTGATTATATAAGTATTTACTTCAGGTGTGCAGTAATATATTAAGATTTATTGACATCATTTTCTTGGCACCAGGAAAAAATGTGTCTAACTCTTGAAGAAATCTGTTTGTCTGAAACTTTCAAGGCTGTATGAGACCAATTATCTTACTGTGTAACCCTTGACATAATGAATCACCTTAGCAGCATGCTGAAAGGTAAATAGGATGGATTAACAGTGCATCTATAATGAACCTCCGCCAATTTTTCAGTTACTTCAACAAATAAATGGAGCGTGGTGTGAACTCCATTAGAGGGTATTAATGTTTCCCACGCTATATTCCTCAAGGCAGTTGCGGACCATTTATGTATGCACGTATAACAGATGAAATTCTGTCACCACGTCTTCATCTAATTTGAATACCCATTCTGCTACAGTTGTACGCATCTTGGTCCATATCCTATTGCTCTGGCATGAAGTGGCAGGAAGCCATTTCAAACCTGAAGTAAATTGACCAGCACATTAGGAAAGAATAGCAGTTGGAAAAGCAGACTCACTTAGCTGACTGGCATTTGTTTCTTCCATTTTTATTTTGTCTGCAACAAATAGATCGCAGTTTCATTGAAAATAAATCTGTATCAAGTACTCTCACTTCAGTGTCAATTCAATTTAAATAGTTCCTGACCCACTTATGTAATATCACATTTCCACTTTGTAGTGGAATTAATGCTATCTAATTTATATTAAGAATAATTTACTTCAGGCCAAGATGCCCTCAAATGTCCTCAAATGACTTAGAATAAATTGTAGTCACAAATTATCTTCTCAATCTGAAGCTATAAAGTCACAAAGATAATTCAGAATTACAATGCACACATAACAGGAGTGGGGGTGGGGGGAAGGGGAAGACTTCTAATTAAATTGCCTGGTCCAACCTTTCATTTTGCTCCTGGTTTCAGATGGGAAGTTAACATGGTTGATAAAACAAATAAGCATTTTTATTTATACTGCTGTCCAATACATAAGCATATACAATTGGGGAAGTATCAAGTTTAATATATGATTTATTTTGAATGGCAATATTGGTTTGGATATTTTTCTTGCATATCTTTTGCTAGTGTTGCATTGTATTTGTGCACAGTCTTCTTTTTAAATATACATACATACACAGATTGTGGACCCAACTACTTTTCAGACTTAATGATTGTTTTGGTTTATGGGCACTTGAAGATGGACCAGCACATCGTTTCCTCTAACTGCCTTTGTGAGTCTGCTTAATGTGAGGAGATGTTTTCTTGAATCTGATGTAAATATAGATGGGCAGGTTAGTAAGTTTGCAGATGATAGCAAAATTGGTGGAGTTGTAGACAGTGAAGAAGGTTGTCAAATTATACAGGGGGACATGGATCAATTATAGACATGGGTGGAAAAATGACCGATGGAGATCAATCTGTGCAAATGTGAGGTGCTGTATTTTGAAGAGGTCTAAGGCAAAAGTATATAGTTAATGCCAATATCTTTAATGGCATTGATGTTCAGAGAGATCTTAGGGTGCAAGTCCATGCCTCCCCCAAAGTGGCAATACAAGTAGAGTGGTAAAGAAGGCTTACAGTATGCTTGCCTTCATCGGTATGGGCATTGAATTTAAGAGTCAGGAAGTAATGTTGCAGCTTTACAGGAAGGATGTGGAGCCTTTGGCGAAGGTGTAGAAGAAGTTTACCAGAATGTTGCCTGGACTACAGGGTAAAATACAAAGTGTGAGAGGAACTCGGAGCGGCAGGCAGACAAAATGGGCAAATGATGTTTCTGGTCAGGACCCTTTTTCTGGATTAGGGAGCATTAACTATCATTCATCTCATGATTCATAAAATCATGAGGGAATAAATTGAGTAGATGCACAGAGTCTCTTGCCCAGAGTAAGTGAATCGAGGACCAGAGGACATAGGTTTAAGGTGAAGGGGAAAAGATTTAATAGGAATCTGAGGGGTTACTTTTTCACATAAAGGGTGGTGGGTGTATGGAACAAGCTGCCAGAAGAGGTAGTTGAGGCTGGGACTATCCCAACATTTATGAAACAGTTAGACAGGTACATGGACAGGACAGGTTTGGAGGGAAATGGACCAAATACAGGCAGGTAGACTAGTGTGGCTGGGACATGTTGGCTGCTGTGGGCAAGTTGGGCCGAAGGGCCTCTTTCCACACTGTATCACTCTACGACTATGAGAGGCTGGACAAATTTGGATTGTTTCCTCTGGAGCGTTGGAGATTGAGAGGAGATCCGATAGAAATATATAAAATTATGAGAGGCATAGTTGCAACTTTCTTCCCAGGGTGGAAAAGTCAAAGAAACGAGGGCATACATTTCAGAGGGGAAAAGTTGAAAGGAAATGTACAGGGCATCTTTATTACCTGGAGGGTGGATCTTGATTCCTCTGCCAGGAATAGTGGTGGAAGCAGATACGATAGTGGTATCTAAGAGACACATGGATATGCAGCAATTTGAGGGAAATGGATCATAACAAAAAAAACAAAATGCTGGAGTAAATCAGCAGGACAGACAGCATCTCTGGTGGACATGGACAGGCAACGGTATGGATTGAGACCATTCTTCACACCAATTGTAGCAGGAAGAGAGATGGGGTGGGACACAACCTAGCAAGGAATAAATGGATACAGGTGAGGGTACTTTGATTGACAAATGGTTGAATAAAAGCCAATAATGAAAAGATAAAAAGTATAAGATAAGGAAATAAGTTTGGAAGAGGCATGAAATGTGAATATACTGGAAGGAGACAGAGGAAGAGAAAAGAGAGAAATGGGTGCAAATCTAGGTGGGGCTCAGGGAAGTGAGGAGGAATACAGCAATACATAGAGGTACTTACTAGTGAAGGGGCAGTGCTGGACCTCCTGTTAGGAAATGAAACGGGTCAGGTCGCGGAGGTATGTGTTGGGGAGCACTTTGGGTCCAATGATCACAATACCATTAGTTTCAATATAATTATGGAGATGATCAGAACTGGACCAAGGGTTGAGATTTTTTATTTGAGAAAGGCTAACTTTGAGGAGATGAGAAAGGATTTAAAAGGACTGAATTGGGGCATTTTGTTTTATGGGAAGGATGTAGAAGAAAAATGGAGGACATTTAAAGGTGAAATTTTAAGAGTACAGAATCTTTATGTCCCTGTTCGGTTGAAAGGAAAGAGTAATAATTGGAAAGAGCCATGGTTTTCAAGGGACGGAAAAAGAGAGAGATCTACAATAATTATAGGCAGCATGGAGTAAATGAGGTGCTTGAGGAGTATAAAGAATGTAAAAAAAATCTTAAGAAAGAAATTAGAAAAGTAAAAAAAAAGATATGAGGTTGCTTTGGCAAGTAAGGTGAAAGTAAATCCAAAGGGTTTCTACAGCTATATTAATAGCAAAAGGATAATGAGGGATAAAATTGGTCCATTAGAGAGTCAGAGTGGACAGCTATCTGCAGAGCCAAAAGAGATGGGGGAGATATTGAACAATTTCTTTTCTTCGGTATTCACCAAGGAGAAGGATATTGAATTATGTAAGGGAAACAAGTAGAGTAGCTATATAAACTATGAGATTCAAAGAAGAGGAAGTACTGACACTTTTGAAAAATATAAAAGTGGATAAGTCTCCAGGTCCTGACAGGATATTCCCTAGGACATTGAGGGAAGTTAGTGTAGAAATAGCAGGGGCTATGACAGAAATATTTCAAATGTCATTAGAAATGGGAATGGTGCCGGAGGATTGGCGTACTGCGCATGTTGTTCCATTGTTTTAAAAGGGTTCTAAGAGTAAACCTAGCAATTATAGACCTGTTTGTTTGACGTCAGTGGTGAGCAAATTAATGGAAAGGATACTTAGAGATAATATATATAAGCATCTGGATAAACAGGGTCTGATTAGGAACAGTCAACATGGATTTGTGCCTGGAAGGTCATGTTTGACTAATCTTCTTGAATTTTTTGAAGAGGTTTCTAGGGCAATTGATGAGGGTAAAGTGGTGGATGTTGTCTATATGGACTTCAGTAAGGCCTTTGACAAGGTTCCACATGGAAGGTTGGTTAAGAAGGTTAAATTGTTGGGTATTAATGGTGGAGTAGCAAGATGGATTCAACAGTGGCTGAATGGGAGATGCCAGAGAGTAATGGTGGATGGCTGTTTGTCAGGTTGGAGGCCGGTGACTAGTGGGGTGCCTCAGGGATCTGTGTTGGGTCCACTGTTGTTTGTCATGTACATCAATGATCTGGATGATGGTGTGGTAAATTGGATTAGTAAGTATGCAGATGATATTAAGATAGGTGGTGTGTGGATAATGAAGTCGATTTTCAGTCTACAGAGAGATTTAGGCCATTTGAAAGAGTGGGCTGAAAGATGGCAGATGGAGTGTGAGGTGCTACATCTTGGCAGGACAAATCAAAATAGGATGTACATGGAAAATGGTAGCGAATTGAGGAATGCAGTTGAACAGAGGGATCTAGGAATAACTGTGCATAGTTCTCTGAAGGTGGAATCTCATGTAGATAGGGTGGTAAAGAAAGCATTTGGTATGCCGGCCTTAATAAATCAGAGCATTGAGTATAGAAGTTGGGATGTAATGTTAAAATTGTACAAGGCATTGGTGAGGCCAATTCTGGAGTATGGTGTACAATTTTGGTCACCAAATTATAGGAAATATGTCAACAAAATAGAGAGAGTACAGAGGAGATTTACTAGAATGTTGCCTGGGTTTCAGCAACTAAGTTACAGAGAAAGGTTGAACAAGTTAGGTCTTTATTCTTTGGAGCGCAGAAGGTTAAGGGGGGACTTGATAGAGGTCTTTAAAATGATGAGCTGGTTAGACAGAGTTGACGTGGATAAGCTTTTTACATTGAGAGTAGGGAAGATTCAAACAAGAGGACATGATTTGAGAATTAAGGGACAAAAGCTTAGGGGTAACATGAGGGGGAACTTCTTTACTCAGAGTGGTAGCTGTGTGGAATGAGCTTCCAGTGGAAGTGGTGGAGGCAGGTTCGATTTTATCATTTAAAAATAAATTGGATAGGTATATGGACGGGAAAGGAATGGAGGGTTATGGTCTGAGTGCAGGTAGATGGGACTAGGGGAGAATAAGTGTTCGGCACGGACTAGAAGGGCCAAGATGGCCTGTTTCCGTGCTGTAATTGTTATATGTTATATGTTATATATATGTTATATGAATAAGGGGGGGGGGGTTGTTTACCTAAAATGGGATAATTCAATATTCATAATGAAGATAGACACAAAATGCTGTAATAACTCAGCGGGACAGGCAGCATCTCTAGAGAGAAGGAATGGGTGACGTTTTGGGTCGAGACCCTTCTTCAGACATCAGTCTACTGTATCTTTGGTTTAAACCAGCATCTGCAGTTCCTTCCTACTCAATATTCAAACTGTTGGGTTGTAAACTTCCCAAGCAGAATATGAGGTGCAGTTTCTCCACTTTGCATTTGGCTTCACTCTGGCAGCGGAGGAGGCCCAGGATAGAAAGGTCAATATAGGAATGGAAAGGGGAGTTCAAACGGTTAGTTACTGGGAGATCCAGTTGGCCTTTGCGGACAAGCACAACCGATTGCCTAGTCTATCCTTGTTCTCGTCGATGTAAAGGAGGCCTCATCGTGACCTCCGCATGTAGTAGGCAAGGTTAGAGGAGATGTATGTGAACCTCTGTCTTACCTGGAAGGTCTGCTTGTGTCTCTGAATGGATGTGAGGGAGGAGGTATAGGGGCAAGTGTCACATCACCTGTGTTGCAGGGGAGAGTTCCTGGGAAGGGTGTGGTTAGAGTAGGAAGTGATGAGTGATCCAAGGATGGAGCGGTCTTTGCAGAAAGTGGGAACTGGAGGGGATGGGAAGATGTGACTGGTGATGAGTGCATATGAGCCTCTGTCTCAACTGGAGGGGCTGCTCGGGTTCCTGCCTAGATCTCATGCAGACAGAGGACGTTCATCAAATTCCAACCCTACAGAAAATGCCAGCAGCCATGCATAGCGCCAGTCTCCCATACACTTGTTTGTATGTACGGGCTGTATGTAAGCCCGGTGTTTGAAAGCTGGGGAGGATACGTGTTGTTGTTTAGGAAGAGCTGGGCTTTAGACACAGTGTCAATAAAGAAATTGCATTAAATTCCCAAGTTATAATGACGTGCTGACCAGCAAGATGTTATGGGAGGTGAAGGGGCACAGGAAACGGGAATAAGTTCATTGTGCATGTCTGAACCTTTTTAATGCAGCAGCCTCATTATTATTTTTCTCACAGGATTTCCGAGCCATCAGTGCCAGAGATCATGTTCAGAATATGATCCAATCTGGCCTCCAGAATTTAAGGACAACTAGACTAAGTGGGACCCGTTGGGTCCCAGCTTCACATGGGAGGGCTGGTCCACCAACGCAATATTCCACCTCTCCACCATTTCCAATATTGCTGGCCAATGTGTGTGTGTGTGGAGTGGGGGGGGGGGGGGCGGGCTTTCTGGAGTGCTAGCATGGGTGTTGTGGGTCAAGTCAAGTCAAGCACAGTGATTGCAGAGCAAACAATCCATTTCAAGTCAAGTCAATCCATTTCAAGCAAAGTCAATTAATTTCAAGCCGTCAATCCATTTCAAGTCAAGTTAATCAATTTCAAGTCACACACACACACACCCTCCACCTCACACACTCACACACAATGTCCACCTCACACACACTCTCCACCCCCCCACACACACACTCACTGTCACTCTCACTGTCACTGTCACTGTCGCACACAGACTCGCGCGCGCAGAGACTCGCGCGCGCAGAGACTCGCGCGCGCGCACACAGACTCGCGCGCACACACAGACTCTTGCGCACTCACCATATATATGACAGTAAACTTTCTTGAATCTACTCACACGGCTGAGCGCGGACTCTCCACTGTGGGGCTTCCGCAGTCAGCGGCACTTCTGCAATCAGCGTGACCTCTGCACTTAACGGAATTTACGCAATCAGCATCACCTCTGCACTTAGCGGAAGTTACGCAATCAGCGCCACCTCTGCACTTAGCTGAACTTACGCAATCAGAGAGACCTGTCAACTCGGCCTAAGTTATGGAATGAGCAGGACCTTTGGATTAAACACAGTGGTGGCTGAGAAACCATTTATTCCTTGCAAACACAGTGGGGGCTGAGAACCATGTATTCCTTGCAAGCACAGTGGGGGCTGAGAACCATGTATTCCTTGCAAACACAGTGGGGGCTGAGAAACCATTTATTCCTTGCAAACACAGTGGGGGTTGAGAAACCATTTATTGCAAGGACATTAAGGGCTAACCAATCATCATTTATTGCAACCACATTGCGGGCAACAAAGCATTTATTGCTAGCACATTAAGGGTTAGCCAATCATCATTTATTGCAACCACATTGCAGTGTAACAAAGCATTTATTGCAAGCACATTAAGGGTTAACTAATCATCATTTATTGCAACCACATTGCGGGGTAACAAAGCATTTATTGCAAGCACATAAAGGGTTAACCAATCATCATTTATTGCAAACACATTGCGGGGTAACAAAGCATTTATTGTAAGCACATGGCAGACTCCCAGTTCAGTAGACTCATAGTTCAGTAGACTCACAGCAGAATCACAGTTGTGGCCTATCCCTCGTGATCTTCCAGAGTGAGTGACTGACTCACGTCCAAGCATCCGGGGTTTTATACTCCTGCCGCCTCCCGGAAGAGGCGTTACCTTTATCATGGTGATTGACAGGCGAGAGGACAAATCAGCTGATCTCAAGATTTTTAAAACATTCATAACTTTTTTTATTTTTCAGCGATCGGAAAAATCCTTGGGGCTGCTCCAGCGGAGGAGGACTGAGTAAGATGGCCAAAAATCATTGCAATATAGGGTAGCATTTTTTTTTAAATTCAATTAACAGTGTAGACAGGAAGTGGTCAAGATGAAGCATTTAGTTATATAGATGTAGCTCAGTGCTACAATTAAGTCAGGAATTTCATCTACATCCTGTCCAACAATCTTCTCACTTTGCCTTGGTAATTGTAGCCCATCAACTTACTGCCCACATAGAACATGACCTCGCAGGTCCACCCTCTTTATTTTTTCATAAATTCGTAAATTCTAGGAGCAGAATTAGATCATTCAGTCCATCAAATCTACTCTGCCACTCAATCATGCCTGATCTATTTTCCCTCTTAACCCCATTCTCCTGCCTTCTCTCCATAACCCCTGACACCCTTACTAATCAAGAATCTTTTGATTCACTTCTTCATTACTAAGATCTGTCCTTCCATGATGTGACTTTTTCACACAAAGGGTGGTGGGTGTATGGAATACGCTGCCAGAGGAGGTAGTGGAGGCTGGGATTATCCCAACATTTAAGAAGCAGTTAGACAGGTACATGGATAGGACAGTTTTGGAGGGATATGGACCAAACGCAGGCAGATGGGACTAGTGTAACTGGGACACGTTGGTCAATATGGGCAAATTGGGCTGAAGTGCCTATTTCCACATTGCATCACTCAATGACTTTATGACTATGACTTACACTAATCCACCTATAAATTCATGGCTTCTTCATCAATGAATGTATTTTCTCCATTGATTAAACTAACACCAGAATGATCACTCAGATGTTCTTTCCTTCCTCCCCATAGATGAGAGCAGAGCAC
Source organism: Malacoraja senta (assembly GCA_038087875.1). Lineage (NCBI taxonomy): Eukaryota > Metazoa > Chordata > Chondrichthyes > Rajiformes > Rajidae > Malacoraja > Malacoraja senta. Next base: position 328,283,965 of record CM075977.1, on the reverse strand, counting down.
CAGGGAGACTCGGAGAGCAAAAGAGGCCCTCCACCGATTTCACGACAATTCAAAAGGGACTAATTCTGGTGTTCAGTGCAGCTTCAGTATCCTGATTGATGGAGATGCTGACTGCGTGGTGGCGTAATTAAATAAGTGCCACCCACATATCATAAAACATTCAGTCACATTGACTGCCGCAACAGAATGTAAAATATGATCAACTTCCTTGTAGTATCTTTGAGATATTCTTACATTGCCAGGTCTTATTTCCTTCTTTCAATTTTAATAGGCCCTTTGTGCATAAGATGATGATAGGAATAGATAGGGTAAATGCACAGAATCTTTTAGGGGAATCGAGAACCAAAGGACATAGGTTTAAGGTGAGGGGGGGAAGATTGACTAGGAACCTGAGTGGCAACTTTTTATCACAAAGGGTGGTAGATATATGGAAGAAAATATATGGTACCTGCCTTGCCAATGGTTGTTAAGGCAGGTACAATCACAATGTTTAAGAAACATTTAGACAGGTACATGGATAGGATAGGTTTAGAAGGAAATGGGCCAAATGCACACAGGTGGGATTAGCGTAGATGTGGCATGTTAGTTAATGTGGGCAAGTTGGGCCGAAGGGCCTGTTTTGCACGCTCTGTGACTCCATGACTCTACATGACACAGCAGCCTACAGAGGTGGCCAAAGGTCAATCTTCTGAAGAGCTCTTTCCAACTGTGTCTGCATTGATGACAAGCTGCCATAATGATCTATCTGCAAGTAATTGCTCCCAATTTACATTTGCCATGTCCTGTCTTCGGATATTGAATTCGGTCTTCCCTCAATTTACAATCATAATTACCAGGCAACACTTCCCCACCTACCTTGAAACTTAAGGTTAACGTCAGTATTTTCTTCCACTGACACTAGGAAGGGCCTGTTGTCACATGTTCGCTGGTGGTCTCTGGTGAGTCTCCTTCTTGGTTACGAGGAGTTCCCACATTCTGGGAACTGTTCGCGGCCTCAGTATGGTCGTCGCAAATTTTTCAACATGTTGAAACATTTTCTGCAACCAAAAATTGGTCGCCATGGAGAAAACCGATAATCCTGTAGTCGTAAGTGCAGTTGTAGTGGGGTCGCCATGTAGTTATGGGTAGTCGAGGTAGTTGTAGGTAGTTTTAGTTAATCGCCTTTGCTGACCGGTCATTTTCATTGGCTCATTGGGGAAACAAAACGTAAGCACGAGTTTTCAGAACCAAGGATAACCGACCGGTAATGTTTAATGTCTGCCAAACTTCACAGCTGTGTAGCTCTGGCTTATTAAAAGTTGTCTGGCTTCTTAAAATTGTCTCCACTCCTTCTCACCCCCCTTCTCACCCCCCCTTCTCACCCCCTTCACCCCCCTTCTCACCCCCCTTCTCACCCCCCCTTCGCACCCCCCTTCTCACCCCCCTCCTTCCCACCCCCCCTCACTTCCCACCCCCCCTCACTTCCCACCCCCCCCTCCCTTCCCACCCCCCTCCCTTCCCACCCCCCCTCCCTCCCCCCCTCCCTTCCCCCCCTCCCTTCCTCCCCCCTCCCTTCCCTCCCCCCTCCCTTCCCTCCCCCCTCCCTTCCTCCCCCCTCCCTTCCCTCCCCCTCCTACTCCTCCCCCCTCCCTTCCCTCCCCCCTCCTTTCCCTCCTTTTCTCCCCCCTTTTCTCCCCCCCTTCCCCCCCCCTTTCTCCTGCCCCCTTTCTCCCCCCCTTTTCTCCCCCCCCTTTTCTCCCCCCCTTTTCTCCCCCCCTTTTCTCCCCCTTTCTCCCCCCCTTTTCTCCCCCCCTTTTCTATCCTACCTTTTCTACCCCCCCTTTTCTACCCCCCCTTTTCTACCCCCCCCCTTTTCTACCCCCCCTTTTCTACCCCCCCCTTTTCTACCCCCCCTTTTCTACCCCCCCTTTTCTACCCCCCCCTTTTCTACCCCCCCTTTTCTACCCCCCTTTTCTACCCCCCCCTTTTCTCCACCCCCCTTTTCTCCACCCCCCCTTTTCTCACCCCCCTTTTCTCCACCCCCCTTTTCTCCCCACCCCCTTTTCTCCCCACCTCCCTTTTCTCCCCACCTCCTTTTCACCCCACCCTCCTTTTCTCCCCACCCTCCTCCCCCCCCTCCTCCCCCCCCTCCTCCCCCCCCCCTCCTCCCCCCCTCTTCTCCCCCCTCTTCTCCCCCCCTCTTCTCCCCCCCTCTTCTCCCCCCCCTTTCTCCTCCCCCCCTTTT
>CM075977.1:328206243-328281541 GCA_038087875.1 Malacoraja senta | reverse complement strand
CCCTCCCCTTTTCTCCCTCCCCTCCCCTTTTCTCCCTCCCCTCCCCTTTTCTCCCTCCCCTCCCCTTTTCTCCCTCCCCTCCCCTTTTCTCCCTCCCCTCCCCTTTTCTCCCTCCCCTCCCCTTTTCTCCCTCCCCCTCCCCTTTTCTCTCTCCCCTCCCCTTTTCTCTCTCCCCCCCTTTTCTCTCTCCCCCCCTTTTCTCTCTCACCCCCCTTTTCTCTTCCCCCCCCTTTTTCACTCCCCCCCCCTTTTCACTCCCCCCCTTTTCTCCCCCCCCCTTTCTCTCCCCCCCTTTTCTCTCTCCCCCCCTTTCTCTCTCCCCCCCTTTCTCTCTCCCCCCCTTTTTCTCTCCCCCCCTTTTCTCTCCCCCCCTTTTCTCCCCCCCCTTTTCACGCCCCCCTTTCTCGCCCCCCCTTTCTCGCACCCCCTTTCTCGCACCCCCTTTCTCGCCCCCCCTTTTCTCTCCCACCCCCCCCACTTTTCTCCTCCCCCCCTTTTCTCCTCCCCCCTTTTCTCCTCCCCCCCTTTTCTCCTCCCCCCCCGTTTCTCTTCCCCCCCCCCTTTTCTCCTCCCCCCCTTTTCTCCTCCCCCCCTTTTCTCCTCCCCCCCTTTTCTCTCCCCCCCTTTTCTCTCCCCCCCTTTCTTCCCCCCCCCGAAAAACCCATGTGGTAGTAAGGCAGCAACTCCACCACTGCGCCACCGTGCCACCCCATTAAATTATTTTTCTGTAATATATTTATTATGGTGTCACGTGAATAAAGATGAACACGTGATTCTGATTTCTGCCCTTAGTTGGATAACACACATGTCCAGTCATTGTGTTTTATGGCTGGTTTTCAACCTCTTCAGGCTGAAGGTCTCAACTCGAAACATCACCCATTCTTTCTCTCCAGAGATGCTGCCTGTCCTGCTGAGTTTTTCTAGTTTTTAGTGTCTATCTTCAGTTTAAACCAGCATCTGCAATTCCTTCCTACACTATTTGTTTAGCAAAAGAGGTCCTATTCTCATTAAATAATTTTGTGATCAGCGTGGGAGCATGAGAGTTTTGTGAAATGCGTGAGTCTCACGCTCAATGCGTGAGAGTTGGCAGCCCTGCTAATAATGCAAACATTTTATGCAAGTTCCAATTGTTTGGACAAAAATCACTTATTACTGCTTTATAACAGTTAAGTTACATTAAGACCATTTCAGAAATTATGGCAGTCAACAAAAAATCAACTAACAAATTAAAGCAAACTAAAAGAAAGTAACATGTTCCCTTTCCTGACTCTACCTCATAAGTACTTTAACGCTGTTAACAGAGCAAAGGGATATTAATCTCAAGAATCAAAATGGGGAAAGCGAGGGCAATTTTGCTTAAATGCTCATTCTAAGCCCATTCATATCTGCATAGTCAGAGTTATACAACATGTACATGGCTGGCCCAATTTGTCCATAATGATCAAGTTGGCATTCTGCGTGCCTAGGGACTGGCTGCCGTTCCCAGATCAGCTCGCGTCCCAGGGACTGGCTGCAGTTCTCAGGTCGGCTCGCCTGCCCCGACCCCGTGAAAACGAATTGAAAAAACCCCGCGTTTTTCGGGTTACGGGCCGGATTTGGCCCGTGTGCCGTAGGTTGCCGAACCCTGTCCTAGATGTTTGGCCTCATTGTGGTCCCCCCCATGTTTTACAACCAATTCACCTGGTTAGTTCTATCTCCGGCTGCTTCATGTTGTCGGCGGCTGCACATCCAACCAAGAAAGAAGAGAAGAGAAGAGATGCAACGTCACTCACAGCCGCCAACTGACGCGCTTCCCCAGACTGCACAGATCGCTGTGATGTGGCGCAAAAGAGACAAATTCCAATTCCAATTCCAATTCAATTTATTTGTCTTTTGAGGGACAAATTTGTCATTTGGACCCCTTGAGGTCCAAACGAAATGTCGTTTCTGCAGCCATACAATACAAAACAAAGAAGACCCGAGACACAACACAATTTACACATACATCCATCACAACGCTGTGATGGAAGGCAAAAATAACGTATCTCTCCACTGCACTCCCCCCCCCCCCCCCGATGTCAGAGTCAAAGTCAAAGCCCCCGGCGGGCGATGGTGATTGTCCCGCAGCCATTAAAGCCACGCCGGGTGATGCAAGGTCGCGCACCGGGTCTTGGTGTTAGAGCCCCGGCGCTCGCCCGCAAAGTCCGGCAGCCATTCCAAGCCGCGCGGGGGGATAAAGCCCCGCTCCAGGTGCTCCTCAACCCCGCAACTCGGGCGGGAGAAGTCGCCGCTGCGGAAGCCCCGAAAAGCGGTCTCCCACCAGGGGACCCGCGGGCTTCCAGTGTTGCCGTCCGCCAGACCCGCGGCTGTAGCCTCCGAATCTCCGGGGGTCGGGTAGCAGCAGCGCTCCACCACAGCTCCACCCGCTCCAGAATCGGCCAGCCCCGTGACGGTGAGTAGTCCGCAGCTCCACAACTGGAGCCCCAGGTCGTTCCTGCTGGAGGCCGCTGTGCAGGGACTGAAGTGCAGGGACTGAAGACAGCATGAGCATTGGCTGAAATGCGTGACTCTCACGCTCAAAGCGTGCAAGTTGGCAGCCCTGTCTAAGGCCAGGATGTGACAACAGACACACAGGGAGACACATACACAAAGGAAGACACACACACACAGGGAGACACACACACAGGAAGACACACAGACACGCACACAGGGAAACACACACACACACACACACAGGCACACACACACAGGGAGACACACACACAGGAAGACACACAGACACGCACACAGGGAAACACACACACACACACACACAGGCACACACACACAGGAGACACACACACACGGAGACACACACACAGGAAGACACACAGACACGCACACACACACAGGAATACAAACAACAAACACGGGGAGACACACACACAGGGAGACACACACACAGGGAGACACAAGCACAGACGCACACGCACACAGGGAAACATACACAAGGAGACACACACAGGGCGGCACACATACAGACACACACAAGGAGACACACACAGGGAGACAGACACACAAGCTCACATACACACACACCTTTCCTTCCCCTTCCACCATCCTCCCCTTCCTACCTCTTGCCCCCATCCTTACCATTTCCTCCCCCTCCCTCTTCTCCCCTTTCTCCTTTCCTTCCTTCATCCCCTTTCTACATTCCCTCCCCTTGTCTCTCTTTCCCTCCATCCCTCCCTTTTTTTCTTTCCCTCTCTCTTCTCTCTCTCTCTTTCCCCCCTCCCTCTCTCTCCCGGCCGCCCCAATGGGGAGTCTGGCGGGCACGGTGTAGCGTGGATTGGCGGCGCTGGCGCTGCTGCGTGAGTTGAAGGGCAGGAGGGAGGGAGCGAGGCTGCAGCGGCGGCCAGCAGCACAGCGCTCACAGCCGGCAAACAGATACACTGACACCCGGCGGCTGCACATCCAACCAAAGATACTAGAGGATCCTCTAGTATCTTTGCATCTAACCAAGAGAGAAGAGACACAACGTCACTCACAGCCGTCAACCGACGCGCTTCGCCAGACCGTGCAGATCCCTGGCACGTGGCACAAAGAGACAAACTGCGCAGGGACTGAACTCAGTGTGAGAAGTCGGTCATGAGCGTGAGAGCGTGAGAATTTGCTCCAAGGCGTGATTCTCACGCTGAAAGCGTGAGAGTTGGCAGCCCTGCATTACTGAAGTAATAAGCCCCTTAATCAATATTGCAATGTCACCTATTTTTTGCATCTCCCCTCTAGGCAACTGAAGATATTATGCCTTAGACTGTTTAATTCTCAGTCATGCCCTTGTCTCCATGATAGCAACAATATCATATTCTCATGCACTGATCAAAGCTCTTAAGTGAATCTGCCATTCCAGTCAGACATCTTACACTGAAATAATTGCAATCTATCCTAATACCCTCTCATGCGCAAGTTTGCTCAGTTAGTTTCCCTTCATTACCTCTTGCCTGGTACCTGCCCCAAAGAAGACCCATCCCACTCACCACAATGACTACAGACCAGTAGCGCTCACTTCACATATTATGAAGACATTTGAGAGACTTGTCCTTTCCTACATCAGGACTAGTGTGTCAAATCAAATGGATCCTTTACAGTGTGCAGTGTCTACCATTCAGTGGTGGCCAGTGCTCTGTTTTTTGGTGTGGCCTGTTGGGGAGATGGCGCCCGCATAGTGGACAAAAACAGACTGGATAAGCTGATCAGGAAGGCCGGCTCAGTGGTCGGGGCTGAGCAACGAACGGTCCAGCAGGTGGCAGAGGCCAGAACTCTGAACAAACTGGGTTCTATAATGACCAACCCCACTCACCCACTCCATGCCCTGAAGGTGATCAAGAGCAGCATCTTCAGTCAGAGACTGATTGCACCAATGTGCAAAACTGAGAGACATAGGAAGTCCTGTTTACCAGCTGCTATAAGGTTATATAATGCGCATAAATAACTGTATTTTAATTGTATTTTAACTTGTATTTTAACTTGTATTTTAACTTGTTAAGTATGGAAGCTATTTGAGGAAATGTGTGGTGTTATGTCTGTCTTGAAGCTGTCGTGGCACTGTAATTTCCTGTGAAGGATTATTAAAGGTATATCTTATCTTATCTTATTATTTGACTGCACCATTTTACAGCTATATATCTACATTTTGGCTCATTCCCCACACAATTTAATTTAAAATCCCCCAACAACGATGCAAGTCCAGTTTCAGTTCCGGTTTCAGTCCAGCTTTCACAAGTCTCACCTTCCCCAGAGGCTGTTCCAGTGATCCTGTAACAGCAACCTTTTAGTCATGCATTTATCTAACCTATCCTTTTGTGTCTACATTCTCACTAGCATGTGGCACCAGAAGTGTACCATGAGATCACATAATTCGGGTCTTGCTCCTTAATCCATGACCTATTTCTCTAAATGTGTAGGAAGGAACTGCAGATGCTAGTTTATGCTGAAAATAGACACAATATGCTGGAGTAACTCAATGGGTCAGGTGGCATCTCTGGAGAAAAAGGATGGGTGAAATTTCAGGTCAGAATGTTACCCATCCATTCTCTCCAGAGATGCTGCCTGGCCCTCTGAGTTACTTCAGCACTTTGTGTCTACTAAGGTCATGTTGTAGGTTCTCATCCCGTTTTAAGCTAGAAAGTTAGTCCACTTTGTGAACTTTGACCTCTGTCTGTTTACTCTCACTTTAAATACACTGTCAACACTCTGAGATATTCTTTACAATGGCAGCAGGGTGGCAACATAACATCCACAAACCTTATTGATGACCACAGAAACGCCATTTGCTCTCCTTGTAATTGAATCATTGTCGCTCTTCTAATATTTCTACTCGCCTCTTGTGCAGCTAAGCCAACCACAGTGCTTACAACAAAATGTGGCTGTTGCTGCTTTGTTCCACGAGGACATCCCCCCCAAAATAATCAATGTTGTGTATCTGTTTGAGAAGAATGGCCACTGGGCATTCCTGCACTATCTTTTGCTGTTGGTCACCCATCACTTTTCTGCCTGTCTCTGTGAATTCAATAATCATGAGGTGACCAGGTTATTGATTAATGGAGTCATACAACGTGGCAGCTGGCCCTTCGGTTAAACTCATCCACGCCAACCAGGTTAGACCCATCTAAGCTACACCCATTTGCCTGCATTTAGTCCATTTCCCTCTAAACCTTTCCTATCCTTGTATCTATCCAAGTGTCTTTTCAATGTTGTTATAGTACCTGCCTCAACTACTTCACCTGGCAACTTGCTCTATATACCCATCACCCTCTGAAGCTCACTAAGCTTGGTACTCACGATGTACTCGGTTTCCCACATACTCCACCGTGAGTTCATCCACAGCTCCAGTAGTGCGCACTGGTCATTCAGGAGATACAACTGGACACACTTCCCAAAAGGCACGGTCACAGGGGACTGAGTGTGTCCCTGATTACCACATGGCACAGGAGAAGTATATCATGGGACCAGATTATTCTGCCATGGATTGCGCTTGAATTATTTCAGTACTCTAAATCAAAGGAAATAACGTATAAGACCAGGGATTTTATTCCTCACTCGGCACAACCTACTATCATCTCAAGTTTTAGTTTTAGATTTAGTTTTAATTTTAGTTTTAGAGATACAGTGCGGAAATAAGCCCTTTGGCCCACTGAATCTGCGCAGACCAGTGATCTCCACACTCTAGCAATATCCCACACACTAGGGACAATTTACAATCTTTACTGGCCTATTAACCTACACACCTGTATGTCTTTGGAGTGTGGGAGGAGACCGGAGCACCCGGAGAAAGCTCACATTGTCACGGGGCAGATGTACAAGCTCCGTACGGACAGCACCCTTAGGTAGGATCGAACCTAGATCTCTGGCACTGTTAGGCAGCAAATCTATTGCTGCGCCACCATGCGTGCCGCCCTTACAATTAAAACTGAAAATCCTGGAAATACTCACCAGGTCACACCAAGGGCCATATCATTGACCTAGTTTGTTGTTCCGGCATTACACCATATAACATCACCTCTGCTGAACTACCCATCTCAGACCATAAAGCTGTATTATTCAACACCCAACCTATCGCTCAGTAAATCAAGGGTGCATCGCATCATGTCATACCGCAACATCAGACATGTTATCCCAGAAGATCTCAGCAGTTTGATTACCTCGAACCCCGTTCCTGTTCCAACCCCCTCAATCTCGGATCTAATGGACTACTACAACAACACTTTATCTTCTGCACTTGATTCTCTAGCCCCTCTGAAACACGGGTTGTCTCATTTTCCCATCACACACCTGAACTACGCCAGCTCAAAGTTTTAGGTCGGCGCTTGGAGAGGCTCTGCACCAAGACTAGACTTGCTGTTGATAATAAAATGTATTTTGATCATCTACTCCACTACAAAAATGCTCTATCAATAGCTAAAACCTCTTATTATGAAAATATCATCAGCACAGGGGAAGGAAATACCAGAACTCTCTTTTCCACAATGAAAAGCCTACTCAAACCACCTGAAACCAATATGAACAGTAACCTTTCCAATGAACAATGCTCTGCTTTTTTGAAGTTTTTCAACTCCAAAATTAGCACAATCCGTGAGCAGCTGACCTCTGCCAACATCATGCAGACTGAATTACCATCAATACGCACCATGAAACTGTCCCCATCCATTGTCCTATGTGACCAGTCTTCCAACTGAAAACCATATTTATGAACTTATTACTAAGTCTAATAATCACATGTCATCTGGATCCAATCCCCACAACCCTTGTTGAAGCATGCCTGCCTTTTATCATTTCCCTGATAATAACCTCCATTATTAACTCCTCTCTGTCTACTGGTATAGTTCCCTCTTCACTGAAAGTTGCCATAATCAGAACAACCTTGAAAAAACCTGGTTTGGTCTAGTGACCAAAACAACTACTGGCCTATTTCCAACTTATCATTCATTTCCAAAATTCTTGAGAGGGTAGTTCCATCTCAACTCCAGGCCTACCTTGAAAACAATAATATCTTTGAACAATTCCAATCTGGCTTCCGCCCCAAACATAGCATCGAAACAGCCCTGGTTAAGATCACCAACGACCTCCTCTGTGCAGCTGATTCCGGTCTACTCTCCATCCTTATCCTCCTTGACCTCGCCGCAGCCTTTGATACCTTTTCCCATCAGATCCTCATGGATCGTCTGGCTGGGATTGGAGTCTGTGTCACTGTTTATCAGTGGTTTACCTCCTACCTTGCACATAGGACACATTTTATACAGATTCCAAATTACCAGTCAGAAAGTTCCATAGTTCACCACGGAGTTCCACAGGGTTCAGTGTTGGGGCCACTCCTGTTCATTATCTACCTCCTCCCTCTTGGCAACATTTTTCGGTACCATGGTATTCATTTTGATTGTTATGCTGATGATACACAGCTTTATGTGTCCACCAAGACCACTTCTACTGTCCCCTCCAGTACTCTCATTGCCTGTCTTCATGATATACAGATATGGATGACAAACAACTACCTAAAGCTCAACAGTAGTAAAACTGAGCTACTTCTCATTGGCTCTAAATCAACACTCTCAAAAACCAATATCTGTTCACTCCCCATCGCTGAAGCCAACATACCTGTCTCCACACAGGTTAAGAGCCTCGGTGTTATCTTGGACAGTACCCTTTCTTTCTCCAGTCATATAAACAATGTCTCCCAGATTGCCTTTTTCCATCTACGAAACATCTCCAGACTATGCCCTGCTTTAACAGAACACTTCATGGAAGTTCTAGTCAATGCTTTGGTCACATCACGCATTGACTACTGCAATGTGATCCTGGCAGGCATCCCCAACAAACTTATTCATCGACTTCAACTCATCCAGAACTCTGCAGCATGGATTATCACACGGTCAAAGTCCACTGATCATGTCACACCCCTGCTGATTCAATTACACTGGCTCCCTGTGTCATAAAGGATTAACTTTAAAATTGTATTATTAACATCTAAAGCGCTTCATAACCTTTCCCCAGTTTATCTCACAGACCTCTTTCAGACTTACACCCCCTCCCGCTCCCTGCAGTCTTCATCAGCAAGTCTATTGGCATTACCACCCATCAGCCTCAGCACAATGGGTGCCAGGGCCTTCTCCCACTCTGCACCTAAACTTTGGAATTCACTACCCCCTCACATCTGCATACTGGACTCCATGACAGAATGCAAAACCACTTTAAAACCTATATTTTTAAACTAGCTTACTCATTTTAACTGCAACAACTGCATCTTATTTTATATCAATCTTAACTCGTTGTGCTATGCTTTGTTGCTTATTGTATGTTTTATAGTTGATTTTTTAGTTACTGGTGCTTTGTTGCTTATTGTATGTTTATTACTGATATTATGTGATGTAAGGTGACCTTGAGTGTCTTGAAAGGCGCCATTAAATAAAATGTATTATTATTATTATAGTGAATTTCAGGTTAACATGAAAAATTAACTGGTTTCCTTCCCATATGTGATTGCTGAGCATTTCCTGCATGTTCTGGGTTTTTTTTAAGACATCCAGCAACTCCAGCTTTTCTTTAATATTCATTTACAATCTGAAGACCTGCGATTGCTTTTAGTTACCGATTTATCGCAGCAAAGCAAGGTGGAAATACTCAGCAATCACCTTCCTAACCAAAGCCGCACTCTGGGTCTGCTGCAACCCAAGACTGCTGATGTTGTGAAATACTGCCGTGCTTTCTCCGCCTGGCCTATTGCACATTCAACCAGCAATAGACTTGTCAGCTGAAATTGAAAAGGTTACGGTTGCAAAAGGGGGATATTTTAAAGTACCTTGTTTACCCGAAATTGCAAGCTCCTAAAATCTTCTGACCTACAAGGATTTAACAAAAACAAAAGTTACTAGGTTTGACTATTAAAATCTTGGTGAACATTATGCTGAAGTGTTCAATTTTCCTGTGCTATGCCAGCATGTACTTAAAATGAAATAATTAAATGTATTTTGTCACAACTTTCTGGGAAGTCAGGCACAGCCATAAACCACCAAGGTCGATGGGCTTGTGCTAAATTCTTGATCTTATGGACCAAATCCTGCTGTCTGTTGTTCCAAAAGGTACTACTGAGCAGCTTCCAGCTATGAAATTCCAGATGTGATCAGACTCCGTGTAAGCCTGTGCTGAGCAGAATGTATCAGCTTATCCTGATCAACATTATGCTGCAGATTTCAACTCTGCTATATAATGCCAGCATCTCAAGTTTGGAATCAATTCACCATTCATCAGCATATTGATTCCTGGCTTAGTTTGGTTAGTTTGGTTTACTTTAGTTTAGGTTAGTTTTAGTTTTAGTTTTAGTTTAGTTTAATTTAGTTTAATTTTGTTTAGTTTAGTTTAGAGATACAGCGCGGAACCATGTCCTTCGGCCCTCCGAGTCCACGCCAACCAAAAATCACCCCATATACTAGTTCTATCCTGCACACAAGGGACAATTTACAGAAGCCAATTAACCTACACACCTGTGCGTCTTTGGAATGTGGGAGGAAACCGGAGCACCCGGAGCAAACCCACGCAGTCACAGGGAGAATGACAGCACCTGTAGTCAAGATCGAACCCCGGGTCTCTGGTGCTGCAAGGCAGCAACTCTACCACTGTGCCACTGTGCCATGAAATTAGAAAGATGTTGACAAGTTATTTAACTTTTAATTGCTTTTGTTTAATGGTTTTGATTTTGTATTTATTTGATTTTTACTCATCACATTTTTAAATCCTTTTAGGTAGCTTTTGTTCATTCAATTATTATTATTTTTTTAACTTCAATTTTTTAAATATGTGCCTCAACAGTATAACACCATTACTAAGCCATGCAGATTTTGTCAAGAGCCAAGTCTGCATCCCTAGTCCTGCCAGCTGTCACAGTCTGTCAGAACAGTCTCAGCGCAGGGGGAAAGTTGTACATGACTGAGGCTAATTCACCACTAAGTCCTCTCTAGATCTCTTTCACCTCTCACGGGGGCATCATATTGGATCTACTGACTCTCCATATTTGGCAGAAAAAAATCCAATCAAAAACTAAAAGAATAGCTAATCAAAGCAGAGTAAATATAAATCCTTTATTGAACTGATAGAATATGCTGTAGTTGGTCGATCAAAATCCATGAAGGTTGCTTACTTTTATCTGACTATCATTTGCTGCAATACAGACTTTTTGTATCATGGTTTTGTAATTGTACTATCAATTGTGACCAGAAACGTCACCTATTCCTTTTCTCCAGAGTTGCCGCCTGATCTGCAGTTTTACTCCAGCATTTAGTGTCTATCTTCGGTGTAAACCAGCATTTGCAATTTCTTCCTACTCCACCAATTATGTGTAATGGTTTCTTAAATTTGTATATCTCTGGATTTAACAAAGGTGATTGCGTTAATGAATTCCTCATTCCATGGTTTAAAAGTAGTAATCAATAATGATATCAATTGCTTTTAGCTTGATGGTAAGGCTTTGCCATGATTATGGTTCAATGGTTCAGTGGTTCAATAGTGCTTTTATTGTCATAGTAAATTTATTTTCTTACATACAGTCCAGTACAGTATCCCCATGCCCAAACACATCCCCGACAGCAAGAGTACAGAAATAGTCTACTGCGCCCGCATGCAAGAGGCATCATGTTTTGGTGCCATTTGCAGAGTCCAGTCCACCCTCTAGTTGTTATGAATGCTGTCCCCATTCCAGGAAAGCCCAAGGCTGCAGCAAGCCTCCATGTGTTGGATTTTCTGTTCCACTGTTTATCAAAGGTGGATAGTGTAGAGACAATTAATATCAGATGGGTTTGTTCACCAGTATTAAGCTACTTTCAAAAGTTCCATTTGTAAATTAAAACATATGGTGGAATGAATTCAAGTAGATAAGAAGGAGGGAGATATGTCACTGGTATAACTGTGGGCAGTCTAAACTTTGGTGTCTAATAATACCATGGCAGCAGAAGGTTTATTTTCAACTAAATTAAAGATCATCCAACCTTATGCAAGTGTTCATAACATGATGGATTACACCAGGCAATGTTGGTGTATCAAATATAGTAACCCATTTGTTTTCTACAGCTCAGGTGCCATCAAAACTAGGCGTTGACATGTGCTGCAACCTATGGTGAATGATTCAGTGGCATTGTAAATTCTGTCAAAAACACAACAACCTGGTCAGAGGATCAAAGAGCTGATCAAGTTTATATATTGGGCTTGTTCTATCTGCCTGTATTTGACCCATATCCCTCTAAATCCTTCCTATCTGTCCAAATATCCGCTAAAAGTCATAATTGTACCCATATCTTAAGCTTCCACTTGGAGCTCATTCCAGATGCTGACTACCCTCTGATTGAAAAGTTGCCATAGAGATCCCTTATAAATCTCTCTCTTCTCACCTTAAGCCTGTGCTCTCTAGTTTTTGAATCCTCTACCCATGCAAAAAGGCTGTGAGTGTTCACTTTATCCTTGCCCGTCATGATCTTGTACAGCTCAAGAAGTCACAACTTAGCCTCCTAAGCTCCAAGGAGAAAAGTGCCAGCCTATCCAACTCCACCCTATACCTCAAGCCTGTAAGCCCAGGTAACGTTTTGATTAACCTCTTTTGCAACCCTTCCAATTTAATGACATCTTTCCTACAGCTGAGCATACAGTATTCTGTATAGTCTCATCAGTGACTTATAAATGATAGAATATATATGATATGCATGATGATGTTCTCACATTTATAATCAATAACCTTCCCAATAAAGGAAAACATATCAAATGCCTTGTTCACCACACTGTCCACCTGAATCGTTACTTTTAGGGAACCATGTGCCTGCACTCCCAGATCTTTCTGTTCTGAGACACTCCTCAAGTCTCTACCATTTGCTGTAGGTCCTGCATTGTCAATTCCCGTCGTGGTCTTATACACCTCTATAAGATCACCCTCATCCTCCTATGCTCCAAGAAATAAATTCCTATCCAACCCAACCTCTCTCTATAGCTCAGGCATACTTGTCCCAGCAACATTATTGTAAATCTTCTCTGTGCTCTTTTCTAACAACATTCTTGCTATAGCAGGGTGACCAAAATTTCAATACAATCCCCCAAAAGGGACCTCCACGACCTCTTGTTCAACTTTAATCTAATATCTCAAACTCAGTACTCAATATCTTGATTATTGAAGGCCAATGTACCAAAAGCCACCTTGACCACCCTATCTACATTGAACAACACTTTCAAGGAACTATGTACCTGTACTCCTAGATCCCTCTGCTCTACAACACTCTGCATAGCCCTGCCATACACTGTGTAGGTCCTACCATGATTTGATTTCCAAAAATGCAACACCTCACACTTATCTGCACTAAACACTGTAAATCCTGGCCAAAGAGGAACAGGAATAGAACCAAAATTTAGTAAAGGATTCATGCATTGTTAGGCCATTTTGGTTAAGTCTGTGTTTCTGTGTATAACAAGACAAGCTGCTGAATGATTATGCATTCTTATTTAGCTTGATTTAAAATAATGGTCCACAACATATTGAAATAAATTGATGAAATGAAACAGCTGGGAATTCCACAGCAATTGAATTGAATAGTACTTATCGCCTACAAGCTGTGGATTGAAAGGGGGGTAAGACAGATCCTAAAAATAAAATTGTAAATTAAAGGCTGAGACTGAATTTGGCTGAATGGAAGCATTCCCCATGGTTATTTTGAATAAGAGTCACACCTGTAGGGAAATCTGGACTGAACCCAGCTGAAATTCATATGAGGAACCTTCATTAAGAGTACATGGGAAACCACCATGTGACTGCGGAGATAACTGACTACATTTTAGCTAGGATCATCGTGCAGGAAGGATTGTATCATAGAATAGGGGCAGTGTAAAGAGAGAGGTCTTCTGTTGACTGTGGATGACAGAAATGCATGGGTATATCTCCATCACTGTAAAAGCATCAGTGAAAGTATGGATTGTTAACTTACTTTATCCCAGGTTCTTCGAGGAACTTTATACTGTACTATGGAACAGACACAGATGAATTGGCAACATGGATGGAGGGGATTCGCGCCCACAAAAACTCGGGAGGTGAAGACTCATCAGACGGGAAATTATGAAGCTACGCCCACAAAAACTCTGGAAGCTTGATGAGATTCTGAGAAGATACATCATACATCATGATAAAATGTAACAGTCACCATTGTACAATTAGTTATCATAAATGATGGATATCATATTATAAACGGGGGGAATGTAAATCCTGGCCAAAAAGGAACAGGAATATAATCAAAATTTACTAAAGGATTCATGCATTGTTAGGCCATTTTGGTCAAGTCTGTGTTTCTGTGTATAACAAGCTACTGAATGGTGCCAATAAGTCTAGGTCCCAGATCAATGCTGCAGATAGGAAATGTATGAGTATCTCTTCAATTGACAGAATGAATGAGATTTTTGCAGAGGACCTCCAAAGTAGTCTATATGCATGAAGTTGATTGGATTACTGCAACAAAGTGTAAATAATGTAAATACTCTTGCGAGACAGTTACCCTGCTGTTTGTTGATTGGTTAAAAGTGTTAAGCCCTGGCAGGTTGGTTTGAGTTCCAGGGTAAATGTTGCATTATTCAGTTAAGTTACCTTCCTTCCAGAAGCTTCTCCTTGAAACAATTTATGGGAGATTCTGTAATTGGTTTGGGGAACTGTCAATAATGTATTAATGTAATTAATATGTTTGATTGGTTTGCAAAGAGACCACCGCTATGTAGTTCGGCCCCTGAAGGTTTGTGGACCTATAAAAGGTGTCTCCATCTTAGATCGAAGTCGATCTTCTGGAAGTGCGCTTGGGACTGCGTGACCTTTTGGAGTGTTTCTGCTTGCACGAGTCTGAAGGGCTTGGCCAGGCAGATACAAGGATCAAACCCGCTGTGGTTTAGGTATCGTATAAGGGGAATTTGTTGTTTAATCTAAACATAAAGTTTAGTTGTTCCAGTGCTTAACTCGGTGGTTTTTGATTGAACTAGACTGGGGGGTAAGCTTGAGAAGAGTGTATTTACAACACCATTAGCCATTCCTCAGCCCACATGCCCAACTGATCAAGATCCTTCTGCAATTTTTGATAACCATTTTTGCTACCTGCAATGCCACCCACTTTAATATCATCTTCATACTGACTAATCATGCCTTCTACATTCTCATTCAAATTGTTGATAGAAACCACAAACAGCAATGGGCCCAGCACTGATTCCTGAAGCACACCACTAGTCACAGGTCTCCAGTCCATAAAACAACCTTTCACCATCACCCTCTGCTTCATTCCATGGCACCAATTCTCTATCCAGTTGGCTAGCTTTGCCTGGATCCCATGCGATCTAATCTTTCAGAGCAACTAACCATGCAGAATCTTTTCAAATGTATTGCAGAAGTCCATATTAACAATGTCCATGGCTTTGCCCTTATCAACTTTTTGATGCTTCAGGCACCGGAAGATTTTTCTGATCAGGCACCGGAAGATTTATATCCGTTCATATGCCTTAGTATGTTGACCTTAATATGGATTGTCCTCAAGATATCTCAATTAACTGTCCCAAGTTCCCCAAGAAAAAAACAGAGGAGAAATATTAATTGAACAATTTGCCCATCTCCTGCAGCTCCACATAGTTTGATGACTGCCTTGGTTGCTGAGGGGCCTTATTCTTTCTCTAGTTACCCATTTCATTTTTATGTACATAAAATTTACCAGAGCTATTGCCTGCCCCTTTTTTGCACTCCTGATTTATTTCTTATGTCCAGGGATATGCTTGATCTCAGCTGCCTGTACCTGTCCCTGCCTCCTTCTTTCTCCTGACCAGAGCCTCTCATCATCCAAGCTTCTTTACTCACACCTGCTTTGCTCTTCACTCTAACATGAGTATGCAAGCTCTGATCAATGCCTCAATGACTATCGACCAGTGGCACTAATGTCTGTGGTGATGAAGTGCTTTGAGAGGTTGATTATGGCGCATATCAACTCCCACCTCGACAAGAACCTCGAGCCACTGCAGTTCGCTTACCGCCACAACAGATTAACAGTGGATGTGATCTCACTGGCTCTCCACTCCATTCTGGACCACTTGGACAACAACAACTCATATGTCAGGCTGTTATTCATTGACCACAGCGCGGTGATTAATACCATCATCCCCTCCAAAGCTGGTTACCAAGCTCTCAGATCTGGGTCTCTGCGCGTCCCTCTGCAATTGGATCCACGACGTCCTCATCCGCAGACCACAGTCTGTCCATATTGGTGGAAATGTGTCATCCTCGATAACAATCAGCACGGGAGCACCTCAAGGCTGCGTGCTCAGCCCCCTGCTTTACGCACTCTATACTCAGGACTGCGTAGCCGGACATAGTGCGAACTCCATCATCAAGTTCGCCGATGATACCACTGTTGTGGGACGAATCACTGATGGGAACGAGTCAGAGTATAGAAGTGAGATCGACCGATTGACCAAATGGTGCCAGCACAATAACCTGGCTCTCAACACCAGCAAAACCAAGGAACTGATTGTAGACTTTGGAAGGGATAGGATAGGGACCCACAATCCCATTTATATCGATGGGATGTTGATGGAAAGGGTCAAGAACTTCAAATTCCTGGGTGGGCATATTTCCAAAGATCTTTCCTGGTCCCAGAACACTGATGCAATTATAAAGTAAGCACATCAGCGCCTCTACTTCCTGAGAAGATTACGGAGAGTCGGTTTGTCAAAGAGGACTCTCTCGAACTTCTACAGGTGCACAGTAGAGAGCATGCTGACTGGTTGCATCGTGGCTTGGTTCGGCAACTTGAGCAGAAGCAGAAAAGAGCAGAAAAGAATGCAGAAAGTTGTGACCACTGCCCAGTCCATCATCGGCTCTGACCTCCCCACCATCGAAGGGATCTTTTGCAGTTGCTGTCTCAAAAAGGCTGACAACATCATCAAGGACCCACACAATCCTGGCCACAATCATCTCTCCGCTGCCATCACGTAGAAGATACAGGAGCCTGAAATCTGATACATCCAGGTTCAGGAACAGCTACTTCCCCACAGCCATCAGGCTATTAAACTCGCCATCAAACAAACTCTGAACTAAAGTGCCTATTGCACTTTATCTGTTTATTTATGTGTATATGTGTGGTCTATGCTATATAGACACACTGAACTGTTCTGTATTTATGCTTACAATATCCTGTTGTGCTGAAGCAAGCAATAATGTCATTGTCCTATCTGGGACACATGACAATAATCTCTCTTGTCTTGAGTCTTGACTAGACTTGATCTCTTGTCATCACATTTTTAAGAGCATCCATTTCTCTGGACATTCAATTACCCACAAACAATCTATTCTAATCAACTTTAGCAAGTTCCTGTCCAATACCATGTCTCTAATACCATCAACATTCCCCTTGCCCCAATTCAGAATTTTATCTTGTGGGCCCCATCTGCCTTTATCCATAACTATGTTAAGACTAATAGAAAGGTGGTCGCTGGTCCCAAAAGGCTCACCAACAACACCAGTCGCTTGCTCTTCCCAATTTCCTTAGAGTAGATCAAGTTTTGCACTCTCCCATGTCAGGCCTACAACGTATTGCCTGAGGAAGCATTCCTAAACACATTTGACAAATCCCACCCTGTCTAACCCCTTGGCTCCATGACAGTTCCAGCCTATATTGGAAAAGTTAAAATCCCCCGCCATGACAACCTTATTAGTATTGCAGTATTGCAATTTCCTGGTATAATTATTCTTCCAATTACCATTGACTATTTGGGGGCTAATAGTACACTCTCGTAGGTGATCATCCCATTTTTATCTCTGAGCTCCACCCATATGGCCCGACTGGACAAACCTTCAGTAATGTCATTTCGAATAATTCTTTAATCAATAAAGCACTTCCCACTCCTCTTTTACCCCCACTTCTACCATGTCTGTAGCACTGGCATCCTGGAAATGTAAGCTGCCAGTCGTGTCCCCCTCTTAGCTGGGTTTCTGTACGGGTTTATCTACAGCCCAGTCATACGTACATATCCATGCCCTGAGTTCATCTGCATTATCCGTCACACCTCTCACGTTGAAATAAATCCAACTTAAACCAACAGTCCTGCCATGCTCTCAGCCATGCTCCTCTCTATCCTGTCTACTGAACTTTTCATCACCTTCTGTGCCAACTTCCAGCCTCTCACCGGCCTCACTCCTGCATTGGATCCCGTCCCCCTGCCAATCTAGTTTAATCCTCCTTTGCAACACTAGAAAACCTGCCCACCCAGCTAACAATGATCTATTCTATATTTTCCCTGATATCCATTCCCTTTGTCCTATTTTCACATTCCACTTTCTTATCTATATGTCTCCCTCTCCCCTGATATCAGTTTGAAGAAGGGTCTTGACCCAAAACGTCACCCATTTCTTCTCTCCAAAGATGCTGCCTGTCCCGCTGAGTTACTCCAGCATTTTGTGTCTATCTTCGGTTTAAACCAGCATCTGTAGTTCCTTCCCTACACCCAGATATTGGTTCCCCTGCAGTTCAGGTGCAACCCGTTCCTCATGTACAGGTTAACTCTGCCCCAGAAGAGATCTCAATGGTCCAAAAATCACTGGCCCATGAACCAACTATTCAGCCATGCATTTCTCTCCAATCATTTTATAAGACATTTGTCTAGAAATTGTATTATGTCACTCTTGGGCCATAAATCTTCCTGTATATAACTAATATCTAATACTAACCAGATCCTAATGTACAGAACCACCTCACAGTTCCTGAGAGGCACATCACAGCAAAAGCTGATATTGATGGTGAAATTCACCACTGCCTTTGGCTGACTGAAGGAAAGGGGGCTTGAAAATTAAGATCTCTGAACGGGAAAAAAACTGGAAGGGCAGCACACCTTGGTAGAGTTGCTGCCTTACAGCGCCAGAGACTAGGGTTTGATCCTGACTACAGGTGCTGTCTGTACGTAATTTGTACGTTCTCCCTATGACCGCGTGGGTTTTATCCATGTGTTCCGATTTCCTTCCACATTCCAAAGACAAACAGTTTTGTCGGTTAATTGGCTTTGGTAGAAAATTGTAAATTGTCCTTAGTGTGTAGGATACTCCTAGAGTAGATGGTCGGCGCAGACTCAGTGGGCCTAAGAGCCTGTTTCCGCACTGTATCTCTAAAGTCTAAAGTCTAAAGTCATGGGCAATGCCTTCCTGTAAGCTTCTGAGACCAGGACAATCTAGAGCAGGCACCTTAGAGCCCCCAGCACTGTCACAACAATATTTTCTAAATCCAATGGAGGTTGAGCAAACCAATGTCAGCATCCTCTTCAGGGCAGCATCTCCAGCAGTGATATCACAGTTCTTTTAGACAGGTTGTGTTATTTGCAGGCCGATCACAGATACACTATTCCAGGCTCTGTCATGGGAAATGATCACGAAATGGATAAGGGAAATATTTAAAGATGTCCTGAAAATCTCCTTGAAAACATGACGTGTTCAAGTCAAATAATCAAGGACAGAGATGTACAGATACAAGAAAAATCTGGTATGTGGCAGTACAACATGCACAAAGACTCAGCCAGCACACAAATACATAAATTATAAATGAATTCCACATAAATTCCACAAGATAGTGAAAAGAAAAAAACTGGTGAAAGAAAAATGTAAAAGACAATTAAAAAATAAGTTTATGGTAGTGCATGAGGTGGTCTTCTTCTTCTTGGTTTCTTGGTCCTCCAAAATATTCCAACTGGAATTTAAACTGGAGGTGGTGGAGGGAGGACTTAAGCCAGAAAGGGTTTTTGGGAAGAAAGAGCTACCTTAAATTTTACTTCGGAGTCACGTGAGTGACTACGTGAAGAAGACCCGTCAGCGCGCATGCGCGTCATTACGTCGGTCGCATTGGCGCAGACAGGGTGGGAGGAACAGTTCTCCAGTGGTAAATTTGAAAAATCCTGCAGGTAAGTTTAAACTTACTTTTCAGGTTGTCCATTGCAGGAATCATTTTCTCAGGTTCCTGCTGGACATGGTAAAAATTCAGCAAAACCCGGTGGACCGCGGAGAAATTGTGGACCGCGGGGATGTCGGCTTCAGGCCTGGCCAGGAGGGTCCCCTCTGATATATATGTATGTCCTCAGTGGAGAGGAGTAAGGTCTCAGGGCTGCTTATCAATTCCTCAGTGGAGTGGAGTACAAAGGGTCAGTGTGTGGCTGACTCCAACCCCAACTCAGGAAGTGAGATTAGTGGTTTATCACCCTTATGTGTCGAGGTGAAAAAGTAGCATTTTCTGCTAATTCTGAGGAGGTTTCAGGTTGCCCTCCAAATTAAAGACGAATGCAATTTGGGAAGCGTTCAAAAGGGTAGACATTATAGTTACCACTTGGTCACATTGTGACTATTATACTGAGATAGATTATTATCATTTATTCAATTAAGGAGATGGGAAACCTTGTAGAGCTGTATTATCAGTCACCTGTGGGAGTTACACCAGGTGGCATCATAGTAATTGCTGCTCATTAAAAGGGACTGTGCACGGTTTCTTCCCCAAGACGCCGGATTACTCATATTAAAAGTAAATAAATCCCAGGTTTAACTGGGATGGGCGTCTTCATTCACATAAATGTCTTTGCCTATGACAAATAATTATTAAGTTTGTTCCAGCATTTCCCACTATGTCTGATGTATGAGGGCCAGAGGCGCTCCAATTCTTCCCTATAGACGGCGTTGGCATCGGGAAGGAGCACGATTTGGAGTCGCTAGCACGTGCAGCCAGTTTGGGGAAGGAAGATACCATCAGAGTATCGAATTGCATGGCTAGTCTTGGCGGCTGCTGTAGGCAGCGACCTGATAACCCAACTCAGAGTGAGTGCCAAGCCAGGGGTATCAATGTCAGACAACATTGCGTCTTGTTGCAATCCAAGAACGCTCCATCGTAAGGCATGTCAGGCAGCAACACCTAGTAAAGGGTTGCAAAAGTCCCCCCACTCAAGGTCGGAGTGGTCGAGAGAGTGCTACAGGAGTATGCACATGTGCCTGAAGCAACACCTGTTTGCAGGGCTGCCATTACTCCCACTCGAGATGGTGCTAAAATACATGCACACAGGCCTGGGGCAGCTCCTGTTGCAGGTTGCATAAGTCCTCCCACGTGGATGTATAGTGGATGAAGATGGAGCCACACACACATATGTGATAAGATTGTGGGGAATGGAGTCGAACAACATGCTTGGTACAGAGGCATGTACAAGCAAATGGAGGAGATAGATGGTGATACCTGCTTCAGCTTCGATAAGCCCCACTCTAAAAGAGTGTCTAAGGTTAGTATGGATTAACTCTAAACAGGAATCCAAACATGGCTATGTGCCGGGATCCCATGCTAAATGCATGAGGGTAAGCAGTGGGCGTTTGCCTCTAAAATTGCTGCTCAGTCGCTGATTGCTGATCCATCCAGAGAAATCCAAATTAAAACCTGACTATTTGGGTCACAATTGATTCAATTAAGTGCTCTGCCCAGGGAAAAAGGGCAGAGCTAATTGACAGCTGTATCAAGCTAATTAAGGCATTAAGGATACATTCTGGTCATTATAATAGACCTATGCAGTTATCAGTAAAGACTATTCTGATTTGCAATGGTGGATTCACCATGTGTCCAGGAGTTATTGCAAGGTAATGCTTGACCAGCCTTCCATGATTTTGCAGATGAATGTCAGTGCACTCGGGTGGGGTGTCACGGATACGAGTTTCAACTGTGGAGGCAGATGGACTGAGCAAGAGGCATCGTTTCTGCAGACATGGGCAATTAACTATTAAGAGGTTTTTATGGACAAGGCTTATTGCTCTAACAAATGTATCTGCATGTTCAGTTTCAGATTGACAATACTACGCAAGTGGCATATATATTAATCACATCGGTGGAATCAAGTCGGTATTTTGTGACAGATTGGCTAATCAAATTTGGGCCTGGTGCATTGGAAAATATATTTCAGCTATTTATCTACCAGGTAGATTCTACATAGTAGCAGACGCCAAGTCACGAAAGTTCCATGACAACATAGATTGAATGTTCAACAAGGAGGTGTTCAATAATATAGGACTTGTTGAATAACCGTATGAATGACAGATATCGATTTGTTTTGCATCAAGGTCAACCATCAGATGCCTAAATAGGTTTCATGGGAACCAGACTAGGTGGCAGTTGCAATTAATACTTTGACATTGAGGTGGTATGTTTTATATATTTTCCTACCATTTTGCCTAATAGGTCGGAGTCTGCAAGAAATCAAGCAGGATGCCGCTTTGGGGGTGCTTGTAATACCTAATTGGCCGAATCAAGCATGGTTTCCCTTTGATGTTACAGTTAGGGATCCAACCTCTTTTTGGTGGTTCCCAAGCGTAGGAATTGACTGGAGCATCCGCTAACACGGGAAAGTCATCTGTTATGTGATTGTATTGACTTGTTAATTTGCAGGTTTTAAGAAGGCCATACCTGGAGCAAGGACTGTCTGGGTTTACGGTGGACATGCTCACTGTAGCCTGGAGAAAGAGTACTCAAAAGGGGTATATTACTTATGGAAAAAAATGGGAGCAATATTGTGTACAAAATAATATTGACTATAATACTACAGGTATTGTGGATATTTTAGAGTTCCTGTTGACACTCTATGATTATGAGGGGCTCAGTTATAGCACCATTAATACAGCTTTAAGTGCTTTGTCATCATATGGTTTGGATGGGGTCAGGAAAGATCCTATTGAGTTTCATCATATCATAGCTGGATTGATTAAGGGAATTTCAACTCTAAACCTCCTAAACCCAGGTATTTGGCGATCTGGGATGTAAGCGAGGTCCTCAAGATGTTTCGACAGTAGGTTCCTGGCATCTCTCTGAATTTGCCAAACTAATCATGAAAGTGGTTATGCTCTTGGCATTGGTTCAGCATAGCAAGTGCAGATTTTGAAAAACTTCTGTTTGACAGGATGGAAGTTGCTGAAGAGAATGTTATGTTATATAATTGTGTCCTGTTTAAGCAGAGCAGGCCAGGTGTCACAGGATTGTTAATATTGTGTTTCAGCATAACTAACTGATCCATGGTTATGTGTAATGGCACATTTATTTTCATTATATTGAAGCTATAAAGACCTTAAGAAATGTGGAAACAGCATTGTTTATCAGTTACATGAAGCCACACAGGAGAGTGTTAGTGCAGACTATCTCAAGGTGGTTTAAAGCAAATGTTGATTAAGGCAGGTATTAACACTGAAGTGTATATATCCTTTTTTTCCACTAGCAGCAGCAACGTCGTCGGCTAGGGCGATGAATGTTCACAGCGGCCAAATTTTTATAGGTGCCGGGTGGTCAAATGAATGTTTTTTTTTATTTTTTTATTTGACCATCGGCCGATCACCGATCGGAGAGAGGCTGTTTGCAAATTCAGTATTAAGTCCTGTTTAGTTCCCCTGGGATAGACAGGTTACTGTTTGTTTTGATTATTCAAATCAATTGTTACTGCATGATATTACCATTTCATGTTTAACGCATTATTGATTGTTTCTCATCGAAAGTCAATCAATGCAGTGAGGCCGGGATTTGGATCTGCGGCATAAAATCACAGAGCTTTGAAATCTTCACGTAGTCACTCACGTGACTCCGAAGTAAAATAGTAAGATTAAACGAGAACTTACCAGTTTGAAGTTTGATCTTTATTTTTATGAGGAGTTACGTTGGTGATTACGTGCCCGCCACGCCCAACCCTTTCTCATAAAAAAGGTCATATGGTAGTTCTCTTATTGCTCATCTTAATATGTTACTTCAATTATTGTGTTGTCTGTGATTTCATAGCACTGCTTTGAAGATTGACGCGCATGCGCCCTGACGGGTCTTCTTCACGTAATCACCAACGTAGCTCCTCATAAAATAAAGATCAAATTTCAAACTGGTAAGTTCTCGTTTAATCTTACTATTTAGTTGCATCTGGTTGGGTAACTATAGTAGGGTGGAGATTATTCCATGCTTTAATTGTGCGGGGGAAGAACGTATTGCTGTACACATCTATCTTGGTAGCTGGAATCACAAATTAGATCGAATGCCCTCGTCTGCTCCTAGTTGGTTTGGGTTTGGTGTAGGTCTTGTAATCTATGTCAAGCTGACCATTTAACATTTTGTAAAAACAGGTCAAACGGTCCATAGTGTTCATTTGCTAAGGTAGGATTAGGGTTATGCAACTCAATTCAAGAACTTGATAGTTATTGGAAAATAGCCGTTTCTGAACCTGCTGGTGTGTGACTTCAGGTTTCTGTACCTCCTGACTGATGGTAGCAGTGAGAAGAGATCATGGCCCAAATGGCAGGGAGCCTTGATAGATTCTGCCTTCTTGAGGCAAAGATTAATTAGATGCTTTCGACGTTGGGGATAGCTGTGCCCTTAGTGGACCGGGATGAGTCCACCATTCTCTGCAGCTTCTTGTGTTCCTGTGTGTTGGAGTTGCTGGACTAAGCTTTCTGCACTGCAACTGTCAAAGTTTGTTGGAGTATTTCATGATGTGCCAAATTTCGTTAAACATCTAAGAAATTTGAGGTAGTGACATCCTTCATAAATACATCTATGTGCTGGGCCCAGGATAGGCCATCCAAGATGCTGAGACCCAAGAATATGAAACTGTTCACTCTCTGCACTGCTAAATCACCTATGAAAACTGGCAAATGATCTACTGACTTCCCTTTAAGAAGTCAAAGATTACTTATTTGGATTTGATGAGCGAGGGTTTTTGGTGAGTCAGCAGTCAACCAGGTATTCCATTTCGACCCCGTACACTGATTAATCCCCACCCGTGATTCAGTGTTACCCATCGCAAATTTGTAGATGGCACTGGAGCCACTGACTCCTTGGGATCCCTGGCCCATGAATGCTCAAATTGAAGACAAAACATCAGGAACGAGAGGGACTAATGTATGGAGCTGTTCTATCACTTTCAATAATCCACAGACGTTACGGGGAGAAGGCAGGAGAATGGGGTTGAGAAGGAGAAATAGAACAGCCAAGGATTGAGTGGTGGAGTAAACTCAATGGGTTGAATGGCTTAATTCTGCTCCTATGCCTTACGGCAGGGGTCGGCAACCTACGGTCCTCAGGCCGGATCCGGCCAATAACCCCAAAATCATCTGACCCGCAGGCGTATCTTTTTTCAATTAGTTTTCACGACCTGGGAACTGCAGCCAGTCCCGGGGATGCGAGCTGATCTGGGAACTGCAGCCAGTCCCGGGGCAAGCCATCTGCTCACAGACAAATGTGGATCTATCTATGAGGTGGCACCATCTATCTGTGAGCAGATGGTGCCACCTCATAGATGTGGTCCGCCATCCACACACAGACATAGGTTCTGGCCCCTATTCAGAACAAGGTTGCCGACCCCTGCCTTATGGTCTTATGGTCCTAAGCGGCTTGGATTAAATTTGCAGACCTAAAGTTGCTTTGCCAACGGCTGAAGAAAAGCAAATTCAGCCAGTTTATTCAAGCAGTGTATCCACTAAGGGAATACTCATCAAAAGCCAGGACAGAGAGTGACAACAAGGTAGTAGGTCAATGATTGCCATTTACAAGGATGTTGCCAGGACTCGAGGGCCTGAGCTTTAGAGAGAGGTTGAGCAGGCTAAGACTCTATTCCTTGGCATGCAGGAGGATGAGGGGTGATCTTATAGAGGTGCACAAAATGAGAAATAGATCGGGTAGATGCAGAGTCTCTTGCCCAGAGTAGGGGAATCGAGAACCAGAGGACATAGGTTTAAGGTGAGGGGAACATATTTAATGGGAAACTTAGGGGTAACTTTTTCACTCAAAGGGTGGTATGTATATAGAAAGAGTTGCAGGAGGAGGTAGTTGAGGCAGGTACTATCACAACATTTAAGAAACATTTAGACAGGTACATGGATAGGACAGGTTTAGAGGGATATGGGCCAAATGCAGACAGGTGGGACTAATATGTTGGCCATAAGGTGTGGGAAAGTTGGGCCGAAGGGCATTTTTCCATGTTGTAAGACTCCATGACTTTATGACTATGTGCTTTAATCATTTACTATCCATTGTTTTTAAAAAGGGCTCCCTGTTATCATATGGACTGAGATAAAATATCAGTACCAGCTTTGCATAGAATATCTATGTGCGGGAACCAGCAAATATAATGGATGTTGTACGTACCACCTACCACATCAAGGAAATAGGCGTGGAATAGGAAAAGGATACCTAGCTTGTCTTCTTTCAGCCTCTTAACCCACTGCTACCTGTCCATTGTCCATGTTCACTGCATATATTTTACAATATAATTAATTGCCCAGTGGCCTTCACAATCACTGTTAAAGCTGGTCAATGTTAACTTTTGCATTTTCTTTTTTAAGATGATGCTTCACTCCAAAGAACATATATACAATAGTAAGCTATGATCTTCGGCTTATTTTCTTGTGAAGTGAATACTTGTACTTTCTGTAGTAGAAATACTTTTTTTATTGCTGACCTAAGTAGGCTGGATATAACAGATAACGGCTGCTCGTAAAGTTAAATACCCATTTCTCTTATTTAAAAAAACTAAGTTTAGTTATGTTTAAAGGTTTAGTAATACAAAATCTACTTGATTTAATAGACTTTTGGGATTCTGCAAAGTAGAATCCGGCCAAATGATAGAGAAGCCCAATTATTTTTGGATAAACTGCAGAGTTTCCCTCAATACTACAAACTGGCACAAACCAGTGGAGTGGTTAGGCAGCTTCTTGTACGAGAAGCTGAATAACTAATGATAATTAGGCAGCATTTCCTTGCAAGATGCTATACTGCATATCAAACATTCTTCCAAAATGTACACAAGGATGAATGGATTCAAACATTTTTACACCACTTGTTCTGTGGGAATTTCTCCTAAATTATATCATCCCTGAGAATCAGTTTTTTTTTTCTCTGTGTGCAACATTTGTCAACTTAGTTTGCTGAAGAAGAACATTGGGATCATTCATCAGATGGAAAAACTCACAAGCTTAAAATACAGCAGTCTCCATTACATCTGCCTCTAGCTACAAACTGTTACACTATTTAACATGCCAGTACAGACACACAGTTCATTAGTATATTGCAGCATATGCATTGATGTTCTTCCCATTAAATTTTCAATGCAGATGCACCGAACTGGGAAGAGAAAGAATGAATTACAAACTTGCTTCCATGCGCACATTGTGAGCTGTCAACAGAATTTGTTGAAGTAATTGAGCAAGGCCTTCTCAGCAGCATGATTCAAACCTGGAATAGCGGAAAGGGAAGGGAAGGACATTTTTGGAAACACTATCACCCAAACCAATTTACCCTCCAACCATCAGTATTGTTTGAATGGCAGATGGACATCAACCTCCTACTCAGACTGGTTTGTGGTCTCTTCCAATGCCTTGGTGGAAGTACTGAAAACCTATTGGCACATCTTTAAACCATTGTTCATTTGTATATTAAAGACTAGCAGTTTACTTCTGATTGGTAATTTTTCAGAACTACTTGCCTGTTCTTTCCAGCAGGTTTAGGAGAAGGCTTTATATAGCGTTAATGTTTTTGTCAGAGCTGCCTCTTTCACTAATAGAAAACGAATCCTTAATGCACACAAAATAGCAACTCAGAAAACCAAGTTCATTTCCTATCTCTCCTCTTTCAATGTTACTGTTCATGAACATTTTAAAAGTTGCAACCAGATTCTTTCCACCAACTCTTATAACACGTATGTTGCAAAACATACTTGGCTAATAAAGTATGATTATGATCATTAGAGAAGCTCTTACTGGAATTCAGAAAACACTCTCAAGAAATACATTAGGGTTTGAACACCTTATTGAGAAATAAATGAAAGGCACTTATACGCGAGGCAAAATGCTTCATTATCTTTATTGCATTCATGATTTTTGGCAACAGTATGGCTTCAAGGCAGTTTCCAAAGCCGCCTGGTGCAGAATATCATTAATGCAGAGATTGACAAAATGGTTTAATAGAATGTTAGAATATTCAAGTTCCTTGAAAGTGGTGTTACAGGTAGATAGGATCATCAACAAAGCTTTCGGCAAATTGGTTTTCATCAGTCAGAGCACTGAGTATCGAAGTTGGGAGGTTATGTTACTGTTGTACAAGACATTGGTGAGGCCACATTGGAGCATTGTGTTCTGTTTTGATCACCTTGTTATAGGAAATATATTGTTAAGTTGGAAAGGGTGCAGAAAAGATTTAATACAAACATAAGGGACAACTTTTTTTACACAAAGAAGGTTGGTATAAGGAACAAGCTGCCAGAGGAGGTAGTTGAGGCATGTCATGGAGTCATAGTCATACAGTGTGGAAACAAACCCTTCAGCCCAACCTGCCAACAATGTCCCAGCTACAATAGCCCCACCTGCGTGGTCTATATCCCTTCAGCCTGTCCTATCCATGTACCTGTCTACCTGTCTCTTAAATGATGGGATAGTCCCAGCCTCAACTACATCCTCTGGCAGCTTGTTCCATACACCCACCACCATTTGTGTGAAAAAGTTACCCCTCAGATTCCTATTAAAATCTTTTCCCCTTCACCTTAACCTATGTCCTCTAGTTCCTGGTTCTCCTACTCTGGGCAAGAGATTATGTGCATCTATCCGATCTATTCCTCTCATGATTTTATACACCTCTACAAGATCCCCCCTCATCTTCCTGTGCTCCATGGAATAGAGACCCAGCCTACTCAACCTCTCCCTATAGCTCACACTCTCTAGTCCTGGCAACATCCTTGTAAATCTTTTCTGAAGCTTGACAATATCTTTCCTATAACATGGTGCCTAGAACTGAACACAATATTCTAAATGTGGTCTCACCAACGTCTTACACAACTGCAACATGACCTCCCAACTTCTGTCCTCAATACTCAATAAATGCCAAAACCCTTTTTGAGCACCTAATCTACCTGTGACTCGACCTTCAAGGAACCATGCACCTGTACTCCTAGATCCCTCTGATCTACACACTATCCAGAGGCCTACCATTTACTGTGTAGGTCTTGCCCTTGTTCGACGTCCCAAAATGCAACACCTCACACTTTTCTGTATTACATTCCATCAACCATTCCTCTGCCCACCTGGTCAATCGATCCAGATCCTACTGTTATCTTTCACAACCATCTTCATTATCTGCAAAGCCACTCACTTTTGGATCATCAGCATACTTTCTAAACTTGCCCTGTATGTTCTCATCCAAATTATTGATGTAAATGACAAACAGTAACGAGCCCAGCACCGAACCCTGAGGCACACCACTAGTCACAGGCCTCCAGTCTGAGAAACAACCTTCCACCATCACCCTCTGCTTCCTTCCATGGAGCCAATTTGCTATCCATTCAGCTATCTCTACTTGGATCCCATGCGATCTAACCTTCCAGAGCAGCCAACCATGCGGAACCTTGTCGAATGCCTTACTGAAATCCACGTACACAACATCTACAGCTCTGCCCTCATCAACCTTTTTGGTCACGTCTTCAAATCAATAAGATTTGTGAGATACGACCTCCCATGTACATGCTGACTATCCCTAATCAGCCCTTGCCCATCCAAATGCCTGAATAACATAGAAACATAGAAACATAGAAAATAGGTGCAGGAGTAGGAGTAGGCCATTCGGCCTTTTGAGACTGCACCGCCATTCAATATGATCATGGCTGATCATCCAACTCAGTATCCTGTACTTGCCTTCTCCCATACCCCCTGATCCCTTTATCCACAAGGGCCACATCTAACTTTCTCTTAAATATAGCCAATGAACTGGCCTCAACTACCTTCTGTGGCAGAGAATTCCACAGATTCACCACTCTCTGTGTGAAAAATGTTTTTCTCATCTCGGTCCTAAAAGACTTCCCCCTTATCCTTAAAATGTGACCCTTGTTCTGGACTTCCCCAACATCGGGAACAATATTCCTGCATCTAGCCTGTCCAACCCCTTCAGAAATTTTTATGTTTCTATAAGATCCCCCCTCAATCTTCTAAATTCTTGCGAGTACAAGCCGAGTCTATCCAGTCTTTCTTCATATGAAAGTCCTGCCATCCCAGGAATCAGTCTGGTGAACCTTCTCTGTACTCCTTCTGTGGCAAGAATGTCTTTCCTCAGATTAGGAGACCAAAACTGTACACAATACTCCAGGTGTGGTCTCACCAAGGCCCTGTACAACTGCAGTAGAACCTCCCTGCTCCTATACTCAAATCCTTTTGCTATAAATGCTAACATACCATTCGCCTATCCCTCAGAGCACTCTCTAGTAACTTTCCAACTACAGATGTTAAGCTCACCGGCCTATAGTTCCTGGCATTTTCCCTGCAGCCGTTCTTCAAAAGAGGCACAACATTTGCCACCCTCCAGTCTTCCGGCACCTCTTCTGTATTTATGGACGACTTGTAAATTTCAACCAGGGCTCCCGCAATTTCCTCTAGTTTCCTGCAATATCCTCGGATATTTCTGATCAGGCCCTGGAGATTTATCTACATTTCTTTCAGTACTTCTTCGACGGTAACACTGACTGATCTCAAGACACTTCCATTGACAGCTCCAAGTTCCTCTTTCCTCCTGTCTTTCTCCTCGGTAAATACAGAGGAGAAATACTCATTGAGGACATTGCCCATCTTTCGTGGGTCTACACTGAGGTGACCGCTTTGATTCCTGAGAGGTCCCACCCTCTCTAGTTACCCTTTTCCCCCCTTACATGTTGATAAAAATACTTTGGGATTGTCCTGAATGCTACCCACCAGAGCTATCTCCTGGCCCCTTTTTACTCTTCTGATCTCCTTTTTCAGTTTACTCCTTAGTTCCTGAAACTCCTCCAGGGATGCACTTGAACCCAGCTGCCTATACCTGTCCCACGCATCCTTCTTGTTTTTTGACTAATGCCTCAATCTCCCTCGTCATCCAATCTTCCTTACGATTGCCTTTGTCCTTCACTCTACCGGGGCGTACATATCCTGAGTTTTTCATATCCTCAAAAACTCCTTCTGAACATTTTTGAGGAATTGCGCCCCATTTAACCCCTTCACGCTAGTCTAAATTGGGAAAGAGTATCTTATTTGACTTGCAGCTGTCTGCAATCTCCTGGCATATTTTTTTCTTCTAATTTCTGTTGAATATTCGAGGGTCTGTAGTACACTTCCAACAAGGGGACCATCCCTTTTTTACCCTCAGCTCCACCCATATAGCGTCACTTGAGGAACCGTCTGTAATGTCACCTCTGAGCACTGCGGTGACATCCTCCTTAACCAACAATGCAACCCCCTCCTCTTTTTCCCTCACCCCTGTCTCTCCTGTACCCTGGAACATTGAGCTGCCAGTCCTGCCCCTCCTTTAACGAGGTTTCAGTCATGGCTACAACGTCCCAGTCGCCCGTACCTATCCATGCCCTAAGCTCATCTGTCTTACCCGTCAGGCCCCTTGCATTCAAATATGTGCAGTTTCAACCAACCCTCCTTTCTCGCTCTCTGCCTTTCACCTGCCTATTCTGTCCATTAACTTTTCCCCCTACCACCCTCCATACCAACTTCTAGCCTCTCACGTGCCTCTGTCCTGGACAATATCCCAACCCTCTGCCAATTTAGTTCAAACCCTCCCATGTAGCATTAGCAAACCTGCCCGCTAAGATGTTGGTCCCCCTCCAGTTTAGGTGCAACCCCCGTCCCTTTTGTACAGGTCACCCCTGCCCCAGAAGAGATCCCAATGATCCAGAAATCTAAATCCCTGCCCCTGCATCAACTCCTCAGCACACATTCATTTCCCCTATCTTCCTATTCTTACCTTAACTAGCACGAGGTACTGGAAGCAATCCTGAGATCACTACCTTGCAGCTCCTCCTTTTCAGTCTTTTACCCAATCCCGTATACTCGTGTTGCAGAACCTCCTTCCTCTTCCTACCTATATCATTCGTGCCAACATGCACAACAACGTCCGTCTACTCCTGCTCACTCTTGAGGATGCCATGTAGCCACTCCGAGACGTCCTGGTCCCTGGCACCAGGGAGGCAACACAGGGGAGTCTCGCCTGTTGCCGCAGAATTTCCTGTCCGCACTTCTGACTATCTAGACCCTCACCACTATGCCTCTGCCTGATGTCACTCTTCCCTGTTGAGGCTCAGCACCATGGTTGGAGTCACAGCCTTGGCTGCCACTCAAACTTGACGTGTTGTCCGCTCCAACAGCACCCAAGAGGGTGTACGTTTTTTTCAATAGGTACAGCCACCGGGGGCCCCTGCGCTCCATGCTTGCTTCTCTTCCTCATTGTCACCCACCTTCGCTCTTCCTGTAACCTTGGTGTGACAACCTCACTGTAGGTCTTGTCCAGGAAACTCTTATTTTCCCAGATGATCCTGAAGTCATCCAGCTGCTGCTCCAGTTCCATAACACGGTCCTTCAGGAGCTGCACCTGTACATCATTTCCACAGGTGTAGTTGTCAGAGGCACCAGCAGTGTCCCTGACTTCCCACATCCTGCAAGAGGGATAGTGTAACAACTTGCCTGCCATTACATCAGTGGATTCAAGTGTAGCCTCCTTGCCTCGGCCTCCTCACCAAGACTCTTGGGCCAAAGACTCGCACTTTATCTCACCAAGGCCGCTCCCTGAGAGCTGAAATTAATTTTATCTAATCAAGTTAACTATCCACTCAACTAATTAGGATGTCTCAGCCAATCCACTCACTCACTCGCTGGTCTGGCTGCTGCTGCTCCTCTGCGATCTTCTAGGTAATTGCCCTGGGCTGACTCTTGGTGCTCTTTTTAAACCTCTGGAACTTTACTCACTTAGGAGAAAGCCTTCCTCAGCCAATCCACTCACTCACTCACTCACTCACTCGCTCGCTGGTCTGGCTGCTGCTGCCGCCGCCACCACCACCACCACCACCACCTCCACCACCACTGTCACCACTACCACCACCACTGTCACCACCACCACCACCACTGTCACCACCACCACCACTGTCACCACCACCACCACTGTCACCACCACCACCACTGTCACCACCACCACCACCACCACCACCACCGCCACCACCACCACCACCACCACCACCACCACCACCACAGTCACCACCGCCACCACCGCCACCACCGCCACCACCGCCATCACCGCCACCACCACCGCCGCCACCTCCACCTCCACCTCCACCTCCACCTCCACCTCCTCCTCCTCCTCCTCCTGGTATTATCACAATGTTTAAAAACATTTGGACAGTTACATGGATAGGACAGATTTAGAGGGATATGGGCTGAAGGCACACAGGTGAGATTGGTGTAGATGCTGCATGTTGGTCAACCTGGGCAAGTTGGGCTGAAGAGCCTGTCTTCCATGTTGTAGGATTCTATGACTCTAAAGATGAAATCTTAGGACTGGAGATGAGCAGTGGAATGATGGAGATATGAGTTATTGCTGGCAACTCTAGCTGCAGAGCGGTGAGATTGTCTTTCCCCTGCTTTCCTCAGTTTCCTCCTCAACATGCCTTGAAGACTGCCTCCTCCTCCGGGTGAAGCCAGCCATAATGTACTGTGCACCATGCAATAAGTAGCAATGTTACAGAATTTTGAGATTTTAAAAATCGTCTGTAATTTATCCCATCAGATAAAGCATAAAAAGATGTTTAATTTGACACCTAATTCACTTTCATATCTTCAGTATTAAAAAAGTTATGGCCATTTTCATACTCGGAAATTAGCATCTTGTTCCCTATTGCTTTTCCATTGACTTAACACAAAAGCTGTGATCGAGGACAGTCAAAAGCCCATAAATTTCTTAAAAATGAAGAGAACTGAAAGAATTGTTCAGTTATTATAGATTGAAGCATTCTGAAACAAATATGAAACAATCTTACTTAGATGACATGAAATTAAAGCATATAATTAGTTAGTTACCTAATTGTAGCTAATTACAAAATTCAATTACTAGATCTAAACATCTATCAATTTATTAAGAATAGAATAACATTTTTAAATAGGCTGTGTCCAAATAACATTCACACAAGAATTCACAATATTACATAATTTTTAAATCTCATTGTCATGGATTTATAGGCCAAATGGAAGGAATTTAATGTTAAATACCTGTAAATTAATGGCCATTTAAATCATCTTGCGAGTGGGTTTTTCTGGAATGCGATAATTTGTAACGTTGCGGTTGCGGTGAATTTAAACCCGTATCGGCATGAAAAATACTGCCGGATCGCTCGGTGAAAAAAATCACCGTTTCGCAACTTAAAATGTGAATTAAAGGCATCTTAAAGGAGCACTTTTATACATAAAATAAATGGCTTTCCTTTACCTGTCCCATGCATGAAATCCGTCCCTGTTGTCGGCATTGACGGCTTGAGAAGCTGATTTTAAAATTGTTCCAGCGCTGAAATTGTCGGGCGATTTAAAAAAAAAATACACAGAACGCCCGTCGGAATGATTCTTCAGCAAAAGCTTACACTCCAACGAAATATAATCCAGCACAAGGTAGGAGAAACACGCGTTTTAATCCCGCTCCCCTCTCAAAGGCGCCAAAAATCGCACACCGCCAGTGGCAGAATTGCAGCGCCGCTAAAGGTAAGTATTGTAACATACCTACAATAAGCTATACTCACACCTGCTGCTCTGCTTGTGGCTCTGGATCATAGAATAACACTGTCCCTTGCAGTGTATGGATTTGCTAAGAGGGTGTAAAGAAAGAAACAAGACTACTTGTTATGGTTTACCTTGAGCCTGATATTACACGGCAGCCTGGTGGCACAGCAGTAGTGTTGCTGCCTTACAGTGCTTACAGCGCCAGAAACCCAGGTTTGATCCCAACTACGTGTGCTGGCTGTATGGAGTTTGTACGTTCTCCCCATTACCGCATGGGTTTTCTCCGAGATCTTCAGTTTTCTCCCACACTCCAAGGATGTACAGGTTGGTATAAATGTAAATTTACCCAAGCGTGTATAGGATAATGTTAGTGTATAGGATAAGGATAATGTTGGTTGGTGCGGACTCGGTGGGCCCAAGGGCCTGGTTCCACTCTGTATCTCTAAACTAAATTAAACTACAGAGGATTCTCTGATTTATGGGGCACTGGGACACTCTCGGAAATGGAAATCAAGGGCTACTAGAAGACCATCAGTTTGGTGAAGGATGCTCGTTCGTCTGCCTGAAACTTGTTGGTCTCCCAGCACAACAAGATGTCTGTAAGGGAATGTTGCCTATTGGCCTATTCCAGACTGCAGGAGTATGTGTTGAGGGACTTGGTGCATCCAACACAAAGGCTCTGTGGGGGAGGACCACAGTCGAGGGTCCTTCTACTGCTGGACATTGTGAAGCTAAGTCCAGTGGGGACACCACTTAAACAAGGGGCCACACACGTGACTACATGCAAAGTAAAAGGGAGGAGCAACATTACTGGGTATAACACTAGCATTGATAAATAGGCACACTAAGAATGTGTTCGGAGTTTTGCACGGTTTTTGATTTGTATATACTTTTGACTATGAATACTTTCGACTTTTGAAATAGTCCACAAAGTCGTAGTAGAAGAAAGTCATCCTCGATCCGATGGGACTGCCTATAAGGATCATGGATTGCCCCATGCCATAATGAAAGCAAACATCTTCACAAGATGGATAATTATCTGGCCAAATCTGAGTACTTTGTTACATGTTGCAGGACACCTCTGACTATGGTTCCTTTGAAACTCTTGTCTCCAGCAGCTGATGGAGCCAATAGGATGAGCTTCTTTTCAGTCCAAATTTCTACCCTGGCAGACTCTCAGATTGCGGGGTGCGGGGGGCAGGGTGGGAGCTGGGATTGGGGGGGGCTGAGGGGGGGCGGGAGAGGGGCATGGGATGCGGCATGAGCGGGAGGGAGTGGGGGGGCGGGAGTGGGGGGGGGGCATGGTGTGGGGGTAGTGTAGGGGGAGGGAGGATGTGGGAGGGTGGAGAGGGATGTGTGGGCATGGGGTGTGTATGGGAGAGATGGTGAGTGTGGGGGGAAGGGGGTGTGTGTGGGAAGGATGTGTGTGGGGAGGAAGGGGGTGTGTGTGGAAGAGAAGGGGGTGTATGCGGGGAGGGGTGTGTGTGGGGGAAGGGGGGGTGTATGCACAGGGAGGCTTGTGTGTGGGCGGGGGTTGTGTGGGGGAGGGGAGGGGGTGGTGTGTGGGAGGAGGGGAGGGGACGGTGTAGGGGAGGGGTGTGTATGGGCGGGGAGGGATGTGTGTGGGTGGGGGGTGGAGGTGAAAAGGATTAAAATTGGGAGGTGCTTAAAAGCCAAGGTTTAAAAAAATAAATGGGTCCTTCCTGTGGAATGAAATCACTGCTGTTGGGGGGGAGGTGTAATACTGAATAAAACCACGAGGTGCTTTAAATAAACAGGAGTCTATCCTGTGGAATGAAATCACTCTATCGTTGGGGGGGGGGGGGGTGGGGAGGTGAAAACGGATTAAAACCGCGAGGTGCTTTAAAAGCCGAGGTTTTAAAAATTATATGGGAGTCTTTCCTGTTGAATGAAATCACTCTACCATTGGAGGGGAGGGGGGTGGGAAGGTGAAAAACGGATTAAAACTGCAAGGTGCATTAAAAGCTGAGGTTTTTTATATTAATGGGATAAAAGCAAATCTGAACACAATCTCAGTTGTTAATGAAAACAGATTAGTTTGATCAAAATGGAGTATTTCCTGTGGAATGAAATCACTCAACTCTTGGGGGGGAGGGGGTGTGAATAATCCGGGGGGAGATGGGTGTTGGCTGCCTTTTAGAGGCAGCAGGGAGAAAGGGGGTGATTGTGAATAACCCTTGGGGGAGGGGGCGGGAAGTGTGAATAACCCGGGTGGGAGGGGGGCAGAAGGAGGTGGGGGGTGTGGCACTGCAGCTTGAGAGCCCATTGTGATTGGTGCACTGTGAGTGGCATTGTGACATCATCATTTGAAGCTGCTGGAAAAAGGCTTTATTTTAAACTTTAATCGTGAATAACTTTTGAAATTGAGCATGAATTCTGAAGTGAACCTGATGAGGTAGTGGATGGGGAAAATGTGAGTAAGAATATGTAAAAATGTAAGCATTTGCACGTAGCGTTTTGAGGAAGATACAATGAATACACACACACACACACACACATGCACACACACACAGACACACACACACACACACACACACACACACACACACACACGCACACACACACACAAAATATCAGACTTTTATAGGTATAGAGATAGATAGATAAGAGCTCGGAGCAGAATTAGGCCATACAGCACATCAAATCTACTCCACCATTCAATCATGGCTGATCTATCTTTCCCCCTTAATGCCATTCTCCTGCAGTCTCTTCACAACCTTTGACACCCCTTACTAATCAATAATCAGTCAATCTCCACTTTAAAAGTACCCAATGACTTTGCCTCCACAGCCTTCTGCGGCATTGAATTCCTCAGATTCACCACCCTCTGACAAGAGATTCCTCCTAATTTCCTTTCAAAAGGTATATGTTTATTCTGATGTGGTGTCCTCTGGTCCTAGACTTTCCCACTAGTGGAAACATTCTCTCTACATCCAACCTATCCTGGCTTTTCTCTATTTGGTAAGTTTCAATAAGCCCACACGCCATCCCCCCCCCCCCACACCCTCACCCTTCTAAACTCCAGTGAGTACAGGCCCAGTGCCACCAAATGCTCATCGTAAGTTAAAAGGGTTCTGATTTTCATCTTCAGATCCTCATATTGAGGAAAATGGATGAACATGGATGTGAGGATAGAGACAAAATGCTGGAGTAACTCAAAGGGACAGGCAACATCTATAGAGAGAAGTAATGGGTGACCCTTTGGGTCAAAAAAGGTCTTGACCCAAAATGTCACCCATTCCTTCTCTCCAGAAATGCTGCCTGTCCCATTGAGTTACTCCAGCATTCTGTGTCTATCTTCAGTTTAAATCAGCAGTTCCTTCCTACGCAAAGATGTGTGGGTATTTGTGGCAGCAGGATTATACTACACACACAGATCTCCATTAGCCAGCAGCTGTGGCAGAACATGTGAAGAGTCAGCAGGCATGGACTGAGAACCACATTAGTGCCCAGAGTTTTCAGACCAGTAGGAAGCAACCCAATGCCTCCCATTATTTTTAATCCTGAGTGCACTGTGAACTCAGCAGTAGACAATTTGTCAATAAGGCACATCAAAGGCACAAAAGTAGGCAGAATGCCTTAAAACTGTATGATGACAGTCTGGTTACATTTGGCTATTAATCATTTGGAATTGAAAGTGCGTTTGCTTGGTGAATTCTTATTGGGGTCTGCTTCATGTACTGCTATTGCTGCATGATTACTTTTTTTGTAATTACTCTTCTGTGATTCATTAATGGAAGCATCTTTGTCTTTGCACATATCTTGATTTAGTTTCACTGTGCCGTACCACAGCTTTATCAGAAACTTCTTATATTGTGCAATTAGGCTGTTTGATTGGAAACTGATTTCGGTCTAAATCCACGAATACAATTCTGCAAAATATAGCTCTGGATCTTACAATTGATGTATTCAACTTGAAGCTTGGCTTATTTTATGCCTTCATATTCCTGAGAGCCTGGTGCATGGCGGTCATAGCTGCATTAAGGATGAATCTTCACTTTAATTCTTTGGTTTGTTAATCATTCACATCATAGTCACTCAAGACGTCGTCCAGAGGAATAGTGAGGCACAAGGAACTGCAGATGCTGAAATAAAAGTACTGGAGTAACTTGGCATGTCAGGCTGCATCTGTGGAGGAAATGGACAGAGAACGTTTCAGGTCAGGACCCTTATTCAGACTAACGGTAGTAGAGGGGATAATGCTGGAAAAGAGAGATGGAGATGGGTGATAGATGAATTTATTGAAATCTCCAATTTCATGTAATAACCCCCTATACTTTCTTTATTGCCTATGTGCCTCACCCCCCCATGCTCAACAATTTCTCCTACCATCTACCACCTTCCGAGTCCCCTCTCTATATTAATCTCCCAAGTGCCTAATTTCCCTATTTTCTCCCCTAGTTCACTCCCTCCTGTTCCCATCCACCTTTATCCCTCCCTCTGGCTTTACATTTCACTCCTCTTCTTCTCTCCGTATCTAACACACTCTGTCTCCTTTTCATCCCTAGCCTTTGACACTCCAACCATCTGCCAATCAAAACCCTCTCACCTGTATCCACCTATCACTTGCCAGGTTTTATCCCACCCATCTCTCTTTTCCAACTTTCTCCCCCTACCACTATCAGTATGATGAAGGGTCCTGACCTAAAACATCACCTACCCACTTTCTCCATAAATGATGTCTCACTCACTGAGTTCCTCTGGCACTTTGTGTTTTGGTCCAGAGGAATAGTTCTGCATTGTACATTCAGAGGATGAAAGTTGAATTTTTCATAAGTGTCTGAGATATTGTCATGTGCTATAGACAATAGACAATAGGTGCAGGAGTAGGCCATTTGGCCCTTCGAGCCAGCACCACCATTCAATGTGATCATGGCTAATCATCCACAATCAATACCTCGTTCCTCTCTTCTCCCCATATCCCCTGACTCCGCTATCTTTAAGAGCCCTATCTAGCTCTCTTGAAAGTATCCAGAGAACCGACCCCCACTGCCCTCTGAGGCAGAGAATTCCACACTCACAATTCTCTGTGTGAAAAAGTGTTTCCTCATCTCCGTTCTAAATAGCTTACCCCTTATTCTTAAACTGTGTCCCCTGGTTCAGGACTCCCCCAACATCGGGAACATGTTTCCTGCCTCTAGCATGTCCAAACCCAAAATAATCTTATATGTTTCAATAAGATCCCCTCTCATCCTTCTAAATTCCAGAGGATACAAGCCCAGCCGCTCCATTCTCTCAGTTTATGACAGTCCCGCCATCCCGGGATTTAGCCTTGTAAACCTACGCTGCACTCCCTCAATAGCAAGAATGTCCTTCCTCAAATTAGGGGACCAAAACCGCACGCAATACTCCAGGTGTGGTCTCACTAGGGCCCTGCTGGAATATATACAGTTTGCAGGCAATTTCTTTGGAATGCAGCTGGGGAGGACAGTATTTTGGAAGTGAGATAATGAAGTACTCTGCGAGACACTGCCTTTTGATTAACCAACTGGCGTGAAGTAGTGACATCTCCTGAAGGATCCTCAAGAGCACAAGAGCTGACTGTTCCAGGTCTTTTGATGCTGTAACCCACTTGCCAGAGACGGGTCCTTGCCCCAAGTCAAGATTGTGTCATTCACAGCAAGCATTTTCTTTGCAGCCATAGGAAACCATCTGCTTCCTTCAGGTACCTGATTTATTTTATTACGATCAATACTACCAGGTGACATCTCAGAGCTGCAGAGTTTCAATTCTAACTGGTTTTGACAGAATAATGTCCATCTGGGTTTATTTCTATCTGTAGCCA
The DNA here is from genome assembly GCA_038087875.1 of Malacoraja senta. Classification (NCBI taxonomy): domain Eukaryota; kingdom Metazoa; phylum Chordata; class Chondrichthyes; order Rajiformes; family Rajidae; genus Malacoraja; species Malacoraja senta. The sequence continues at coordinate 328,241,663 of CM075977.1, read as the reverse complement.
AAACTAAAATAACAGAAACCCACCCAATTCCAATACTAACTTTTCAAAAAGGTGCCAAGGCAAATATGATTTTTCTCCCAATACGATAATCAGAACCATTTAACTCAATTGGAATTACTTTCTGAACCACATAGCAATTGGATTCAATGCAACAATATTTTATTTTAATTCAGTTCAATTTCAATTTCAATCTTGCTTTCTTGGTTACTTTGTGCTGGTTTTCCTCGATGTCTCCATATTATTTATTATTCAAGTAGAAATGGCCTGGAATTAGCTCAATGGCTGTCTGATGTAGTTAAAATAGAGTAGAGTCAACTAATCATAGCATGGAGAGCAATTTAGCCTTCAATCAACCAGGCAATAATATCTGAGGTTTCCCTCATCTCTGGCAAACTAGTACACTCAGTGAAATAGTAAGATTAAATGAGAACTTACCAGTTGGAAGTTTGATCTTTATTTTATGAGGAGTTAACTTGGTGATTACGTGAAGAAGCCCCGCAGTTCACATTCGCGCGTCAATCTTCAAAGCAGTGGTATGAAATCACAGGGGTAACAGTAATTGAAGTAACATAGTAAGATCAGAAACTTGAGAACCAGATGACCTTTGTGAGAGAGGGTTGGGTGTGGAGGGCACGTAATCACCAATGTAACTCCTCATAAAATATAGATCAAACTTCAAACTGGTAAGTTCTCGTTTAATCTTACTATTTTACTTCGGAGTCACGTGAATAAAGAAAATCAGTAGCAACCCCTCTATCTCAGGGGAGGCTAAAGTGGACGCAAAACAGAATGGGCAAATAGCCCCAGGTCGGCAATGGTAAAAAAAAACGTGAAAATCAATTCACTTGACCATCCTGCGGCTGCGAGGATATGGTCGATGGGAACGTCCATTGCCCTGGCCGCTGACGTTGATGCCGCCCTGGTGGAATGAGATGTAAAATTGTCAGTGTTAATATCTGCATAAACCAGAACCTGCTGCAGCCACCTTGAAATAGTCTGAACCGATTTTTTCTTGTGTGGTTGTTCCTGGCTAATAAACAATGCTGATTCCACACCTCTTAGGATTCTGGTGGCCTTGATATAATTTAGCAAGCGTGCCCTCACACATAGACGTGAGACCGTGGGGTATGCCGAAAAAGATCTTAAACCCTGTCACCCCTGGTCTGCTCTGCTTGTGTAGACCAGAAATGTAAAACATAATGGCATCTGCAGCCACTTCCATCCTATCTAGCCGCAGCTTTTGCAATGTCTGCCCTCTTTGTGCTGATACTAGTGTCATGACTAAGGAAGTAGCTGGCCCCTGGTGAAGTATTGTTAACACAATGTCAATATCCCATACTGCCTATACTTGTACTGGGAGAACTTGTGTTAAGGATATCATTTACAAACTCGATATCCAGGGTTGAAACCCGACAGAGTGGGTGCTGTAGCTAATATGATGGGAAGGCACGTTTTGCACAGTTAATGGCCCTATACTCAATTATTGTCAGAAGACCATTTAAGAATGAACTGGAAGACGTCAGTAATCTGTACCATATTAAATGTAACATTAACATTAAACAAAACCGCTTCCCACCTCCTGAATAGGAAATGTACTGCATTTGTGGTGCTATCGCTGCACTCTGCAGTGAGCACATACATGGATTGATGTGACCACCTGAGCCATTGGGCAGTCTATTCAGAATCTGCAAGTCAATAAATTGATTTTATCATGCAGAGGCTGGTTTCCTGAACCACAGTTTGAACCAGCAAAGTTTTCATTTTTTAGAATAACCGTATATGTTTGTATTATTATGCCTGACGGAAGCGGGAATCATGGCTGCATAGCCAGTCAGACAGTACGAAAATTAAGCGAGATCTTGCTGGCTTTAATTCAAGACCCGACTGATGAGGCAAAATGGAGGAAGACATAAAAGATCATTCCTCCTTCTTATAGCAAAAATGTATCTCTCAACACTGTTATGCCACATATTTTTGCAATCAGTGAATAAGCATGAAACCAACATGTCGATATTCGGTGTTTCATTGAACAATACTTTCATAAATACTTTGTGATTCAACACCTATTCTGTGTTGTCATCGATCTGAACTTGATGATACACCAGTGGCAAAGGAGATTAGGTAAATTATTACAGGATACTTTTACTTGATTGCCATGTGACTAACATATGCCACCACCGTAGTGTATCAACTTGAAGTTGAGCATGTAGATTATGTATATTTGCTCAATAGCCCTTTACCCATGGGATGCATCTAGTGTCTATAGCTAGTTGATACCAATAACTGAAGAATTGGCAACTCATGCAAATCTCCTCCACCTCCAAACTAGAGATGACATTCGCAATTCTCCACCTTAAAGCCTTTAGCATCAGTTTGTAAAATAACTGAAATTCGACTGACCAAACTACTGGAGCAATGCTGAATACTGTTTGTTCATCATTGTGACTTAGGTAGCTTCAGCTGGTCATAGCATAAGCCTGTTAACAATGACCTACATGTCATATGAGAGGCTGCTACTTTGCAAGATGTCAGTTCCCCGACTTGGACAGCTGAATCACAGCTACTATATTGCCAATTACTCTTGATGAATAGAATTCAGCTTAATAACAGGTTTCTATTAACTCCAATCTCATGCCACAAGGTGGAGTCATAGGCTAATTAATAGTTAAAGGTAAATCCCAATGATCAACAAGTCTATTTGGTAACAACTTAAAGTTAACTTGATGGATGAGCCCAATTTCTCAAATATAGTTTGAGGCTGAAACAGGTGATTTTAACAAAATACAGCGTTAGAATATCATCCAGTCAAGACATAACAAGTTTTTTCGAACTCTGAGTCCAAACACCGACTTTACTAATTAGTTAAATAACCTGGGGAAATAGTTTATCCCATTTTGCAATGTTTTACTGTTATTAGTACAGTTATCATTGCCTTTTGATAATTTCCAATGTCTCCAATGATCCCTGTAATGGGAACTGCATAGAATGGATCCGTTGAGACCGTTATGAATCCGTTGTTAGTCAGTAAAGAAGTTTTCTATTTGGAAAGTTCATATGCGAGTTAAACGAAATTCTCCTTTTTCATAATGAACAGGCCACTCCTGCCATCATTCCATGGGTGCTTCGCACGATAAATCTGTCCCAATTTCTGAGCCTGTCTTGAAAACGACAATTCTGGCCCTAATTCCAAACTTGCTTGGGATGCTACTATTGTGCAGTTTTACACGGTTAGATGTCTCTAAGCAGATGACAATTCCTTTATCCTTTGTGTGCTGTACAAATATTAGTGTAAAGTGTAAAGTGTAAAATGTAAAAAAAGTGTAAATATTACCAACTTGTGAGTGGTCCACTTACCCATGTTTCGGAAGTGCCAGACCCACCTTGTTGAGTAGGACTGGTAGGGTGCGTGGAACCTCTGCCCAGCTGTCATGCTGCCACCAGCTTCAGTGAACCGCTTACTGCCGATGAAGGCATGGGGTGCGTTCTGAAATGATGAACCTTTGTCCGCTTTTGGTCTTGATTGGTCCGACAGCTTGTGCTTCGTCCCAGGTTTTTGCTGTTGAATAGACCTAACCTGAATAGAAGATTCGGCGGCTGGCTCTCACATCCCCCTGATAGCGCTGTTCACTGCCGGCACACATGTGCTCCAGTATGTTCCACGGACATCTTTAGAATCTGAAGTCAGTTACATCTGACCTTTCGCACTCCCCTCCTTAGAGAGGGTGATTCGTAGGCAGCCCTAAACAGGTGCTGCTGCAGGCCCCTGGGATACCTGCACTGATACGACCCCCAATGGACCTATACCAGGATGGAACATTCTGTTGGGATGGCAAACTTTGTTGTCAGGAAATGATACCTCTGATACGTGCCCTTCATCCCTTGGGATATGCCCCACGGCTATACCCTCAGACTCGGCTTCAGTATTACTCTGACCCGGCATGCTCTCCTCTTCAAAGAGGGAGACATGAAGCAGCCCTGTCCCAGGTGTTGCTGGCACGGCCTATCCTACAGGCCGGCGCTGTCACACATGAAGCAGCCCTGTCCCAGGCGCTGCTGGCGCGGGCTCTCCCGTAGGCTGGTGCTGTGAGAGATTCGGCGTCAGCAGTATAATGACCCGTGATGGTCTCCCCCTCCAACAGGGAGACATTAAGCAGCCCTGTCCCAGGCGCTGCTGGCGCGGCCTGTCCCATAGGCCCACGCTTCCAAATTCAATTTTAGAGTGTGGAGCTTCACCTGTAAAGGGTTAAAATGACAACAGAATCTTCCAAATACATTCTTATTTCCGGAAGGGAATCCTTGCAGCCCGACTCGTCCGAGTTCAATAGGGCTGATCGATGTATCGGTGATTTCACCCCATGCCTGGGGACCACTGCGAACGACAATATGTCTGTGAGCCGCTGACCGCACTGTCAGAGACTCTGGCGGTGATACCGCCTTCCTGCTTGATTTTCCCTCCCCGGGAACCACAGCAGGCTGGAAACCACTGACCGCCTTGTCAGTGACTGGGATCACGAACCTGACATCTGCCGACTATCCGCTTTCGCGGTCGGAACCGGGGTCTCCCCACAGCCCATAGCCGGTTCACTCGCCGGAATTCGCCCCAATATCTAGCAGGATACCTCTGTGAAAAGAGGTTCCTGCAAGAAATTCAAAACTCTGGTAAGTAATACAAAACTTACCTGTAGTTTTAAACTTACCGCCGGCAGGAGCGATGCCTTGCCAGTCCGGTGCTTCGCCATGCGAACGATGATATGACGCGCATGCGAACTGGCGGGGCTTCTTCACGGAATCACTCACGTGACTCCGAAGTAAAATTAAGAAATATATGGGAGAAGCCTGAAAATTTCCCACTTTCCGGTTTAATCACTTTTCAGTACATATTTTTACCAATATTTGGCTTCACTTCTTACTGCCTGCATATTCGAATTATCATCAACATCATATTATATTTCTCGTTCCTGACTTAATTGCAATAATATTGTGATAATGTGCACTTGGTGCTGCAGGGGCTGTAATTGAGTATCCAAAAGTTCTTATCAGGTAATAACTTTAATGCTATCTGAGCAGCAAGAATGAGCAATTGTATGTTGTACTGTTTCCCTCATCTCTGGCAAACCAATACACTCAGTGAAATTAAGAAATATATGGGATGTCCCACTCTCTGGTTTAATCACTTTTCAGTACATATTTTTTACCAATATTTGGCTTCACTTCTTACTGCCTGCATATTCTAATTATCATCATATTATATTTCTCGTTCCTGACTTAATTGCTATAATTGGGCCTCCATTCATGCATCAGTGACATAATCTTTCACTTATCTTGCATTAAAATATTTGCGACTATTTTTAAAATAAGCTCACTTTATTTCTCTTGTCTTTCTAATCTAAATTGCTTTTTTAACACATCCCCACTATATGTTGTATATTCTTCATCAACATTGCCAGCAGAGACTGTTTAATCCTATCTGATCCCGCTACACGAGTAGATTTGATTATCCTTCTTCTGTCAGAGGGAGCTGAGAAAAGGGTTGTGAACCTACAAATTAGGTGAGCCACTTGGCTGGCCTGAGAGCTATTCCTAATACAAAGTAAGTCCTCACGGGAAATGTGATCCCCTAGTATTATGCAGTCCCAGTCTTTGTTGGGAAAGTTAAATCTCCCTAATATGACAACCCTATTCATCTAGAAGCTGCCAGCAATCTCCCAGCATATTCTTCTAATTCCCATTAATGATTTGGAGAACTATGGTCCACTTCCAATAAGGTGATCAACCCTTTTTTTTATTTCTCAACCCAACCCATATAATCTCCACTGGACAAACCATCAGTTATTTCACCTTGGACTACTGCCATGATGTTCTCCTTAATCAATAAAGCACACCCCTCCCCTTTTCCCCACTTCTATCATGCCTGTTGCCCCAGGAACATTAAGATGTCAGTGCTGTCCCTCCCTATAATGAAAATCTTAATCACAGGTGATTTTGTAATGTACAGGAAGGAAATGCAGATTCTGGTTTAAACTGAAACTAGACACAAAATGCTGGAGTAACTCAGCGGGTCAGACAGCATCTCTGGAGAAAAGGAATAGGTGACGTTTCGGTTTGAGACCCTTCTCCAGACCGAGGGTCTCTAACTGGAACATCAACTATTCCTTTTCTCCAGAGACGTTGCTGACCCGTGAGTTACGCCAGCTTTTTGTGTCTATCTTAGGTGATTTGGTAAACTCACTGACAATTCCTGGGTGAGATGTCTGATAACATCCAGGGTTGAAGTGTCCCAATGGTTGGCTTACACCAAATTTTGTTTCTAGAATATCTGTTTGTGGAACTTTTGGTGGTAAATGTAAACAAGAGCTGAACCATCACTTTTTAATTAAGATATACATGTTCCCTTTAAACCATCTGTTTCAGTACACAGATAACTAGTCCAGATGTTATTATTGCACAATAACACATTTTATTACATTATGCAGATGCAGATCTTCGCAAACAATATGAACGATTTTGTTGATCCCCTGGACTGGAACGTAAATTTATGCAAGTAAATCAGTGTACAGTTTGTAAAGAAAAGAACAAAATATATTCATCAGAGGCTGGATGTAAACATTCTTAAATTCTTGATAAGAAATGCAGGAGTCAGCAACAGCCTCCCTCCTTTCCAGACACGTCTCTTCATCAATTAACTAAATCCATTTGAGGGATTGTTACAAGGGAACAGGTTCAAGGATATGACTAGTAGAATCGAAAAAAGGCATACTCTTCCGTTAAGTTACAAATCCAATTTATTGGCAAGAGAGAGAACAAAAATAATACATGTCTCAGTATATGCGAGGTCCGTTTTACAGCAGCACACACCTCTCTCTCCCTCTCTCTCTCTCTCTCTCTCTGCCTCCGTCCGCGGCGCTGATCGCGACTCAGCCCATCGGTGAACCCCTCTCAGACATTAAGTAACTCGAGGCTTACCGGCGCCTGCCTTTATACAGGTAATAAATCAGTCGTTGAAATAACTGCCAGTTAGTCCTTGGCCAAAAGCGCTGCTCCCAAATTTAAACTGCACCCAATGGCAGGGGACTGCAACCGTGCAAGAACCCCCCTCCCCCCCCCTCGGTAACAAAGTACTATCAGTTGCAGACTGGTGCATAAAGCAATACATGCAGCAATACAGAATAGGGGTAAAGGCTCTCCACACAGTGCTACAGACTTGGCTCATAAGGCGATACACACAGCAAGACAAACTTGGGGTAAAGGTAATACACAGAGTGCTGCCGGTTTGGCACGCAAAGATTTAAACATAACATTGTCAGCTTAGCACATGGGAATTTAAACAAAGTTCCACCAGCCACAGCGTTATGGCTTTTAAATATAGCGCTATGGCCACAGCACTATGGGTCACAGACTGTTTAGGCCAAAATTCTCATATAACATTCCACCCCTTGAATAGTCTGGTTACCCTCACATCCGGCCCACAGGCTTTACCTCATTACATCTGGCCTACAGGCTGTAGTACCGTCCACGCGGTCATGATGCCTATCCGCACATACAACGCAGTAGTATTATGGCCAACAAGATTGTCCCAAGTGTCGGTCTTCAGTGCACCACTGTTGTCCACCAGCCTCCAAACATCCCGAAAGGCCACCATCCTCCCTGGGGGTTGTAGTCATTGTACTGTTCTCCGACCCTTCAAATCGTCCCCATGGGTTCCTGGATGTGGTCAGCGAGGTTGGTGATGTTCTCTTTTACCTCGCTCGGGGTCAAACCAGTCACCGAGTCTGTATGACCATGCATGGTATAAATTAACTTGTTTTGTCGGAGGTCCCAAACGTTAATGTCATCATCAATACCACCAGAGATAATCTGAACGCTTGTGTAATTAAACGGTGCTGCCAGTACTTGGTAGGTGTTTTGAAACATATGGATTGTAGCTTTCTCCTGAATGACCCATAGCTTTACTGTTTCATCGTTTCTTCCTGTACAGACCTACTGTGGTCCCCATCGGGCACTCCGAGCTCACTGTGTCCACACCGTCACACTGACCACTCCGAGCTCACTGTGTCCACACTGTCACACCGACACTCACTGTGTCCACACTGCTACAGTTTTGTCTGTTGATGCTGGAAAAAGCGTGCTGCCATCTGTGTTATAATGCAATTCCATCACTGCTCCACTGTGGCCTTTCAATGGAGCATAATCATCGCAGTCGCCATATACATTCCAAAACAATACGAGTCAATCAAAACCTGCAGATGCCAGTGTTGATCCATTCAGGTGAAATTTACAACAATAAACCTCTTCCCCATGAACCGTTAAAAGTATTAGAGGAGCTTGAAGACTCGACCCGCTGCGCCACCCCCCCACCCCGCACTGAGGGTAGCAGCTTGTTGTGGGGGGGGGGGGGGAATGGGGCTTGGCCTGAACCAGCGCCATCTTGTTTGCTATTTATTTTTACCAAACATTTTCTAATATATTCATCAGCTCCTGCTGACTATGCCAAATGTTTCAAGGGAACTGGTTCAAGGATCTGACTAGTAGAACAGAAAAAAGGCACACTCGTCCGTTACAAATCCAATTTATTGGCAAGAGAGGGAATGAAAATAATACTTCTCAGTGAGCGTAGGGTCTGTTTTACAGCAGTGCAGCACATCTCTCTCTTGGTTTTTTTCCTATCCAAGGACTTTATTCAGCAATTGCACATTACAGCATACCAAAAGTACATAAACGTTCAATGATTACAATACATCAAGCAGTCATTATAATACAATGGTGCAATCAATATTAACAATGCTCTCAACACCCCGCAGTGACCAGCATTCATGGAAGGCCTCCAGAGACCCCGCGGACACCACGTGTTCCCTCTCCAGGGACACACGAGCACAGACATAGGCCCAGAAGATGGGCAGGCAGCCGACTATGGTGTGGCCATTGACCGCCCGCTGCCTGGACCCATGAGTGGCCATCTTGGCCAGGCCCAGGAGCAAACCAACAGGGAGATCCCACCCCCCGATCGGCCCTCCCCATTCCCTGCCTTGTGCCCTCACACCAGTAGCTAACAGCCACAACGCGCTACCAGCCACAACGTTATGGTCTCTAAACATAGTGCTGCCGGCCACAGCGTTACGGGTCACAGACTGTTTGTGCAAAATTCTCGGATAACGGGTGATTTTGAAAAGTTTAAGTAAAATGTCTTGAGATTTTTTTTACAACATAATAATTTTCAGAAGTCATGCACATAAGGATAGGATGTTAAGAGAGTGAGAATTAGCTAAGCAACTTTTATCTAGAGAGCTCATGATTCAATTAATTCTTTCTGGTTTAATTTCAGGTGGTGTTAAGAATTATACACAATTTCTGATATAAATACAGAGTAATGGAGGTACTAGAATTATGTCAATTTCTGGATTTTTCTTGCTCCAGAGTAACTCTTAAGTTTTAAACCAATGGATCAATAAATAACGTATCTTACAAAATAGGACACTATTTGCCAAGAATTGTGAAACCATTATTGTTTTGTGACCGGGTACATCATACAAGAAATGAAAATACTATTTTAAATTACATTTTACACGAAAAAGCTGAAAATCCTTATCCAATTGACTTGTTTGAATATTATTGGAAATTTTGAGAGAAGTAAAACGAATACTTTCAAAAGCGATCTGTACTTGTAAAATTGTTTATTTTTCACTGGCAGTGTATTCTTGCTAAGTTTTTCATAGCTGCTCATTGCTTTATCCATTGTAATAAAACATTTGTGTTTTGCTTTTATCGACTGTATGCACATGTTCTTCTTTCCAACTGTTACTGGTGGCACAGCTACCTAGTATACACTGCTGTGCTACTTTTGAGATTCTATTTGTGCACAAACAATAAACAGGCACAATGGGAATAGCTAACAAACAAAAAATAGAACATATTCTGCTATCCCTCTGGTTCGAAAAACAATGAGGTAACTTTGACCTGGTGTAAATTGACTTAGAAAATCAAAAAAATTCTAAATTGTTTATTTTCCATTAACCTTAAGGGTCAAAAGAGTAAAATATGTTTATCATGCACCAGAATTAATCAAACATCCTATAGTGTCATCAAAAATTAAAATTATCTCCAATATGCCAACATGTCTTTCACATTGAAATAGAAGAAGGAAAAGGTAATTCAGTGTAGCATTTTGTGATGAAGGTTTTGATTTTACTGTATCTTTTTCAAATGTAACACATATTAAGTGACAAAAACTGAACTAGTCTGTCTCTGAATTCCTAATGGCCAGTGAAGAGGAGAAATTTGGAGAAACATCCGCTCATGCCTTAGAGTTGCATTAAAAAAATTGAAGGAATTTAAGAGAAATTAAGTTAGCAGCAGGAAGTCACATTCAAAAATGCAATTAGAATTTTAGTATTTGGTTGGTTCCTATCTGAGACATAGGAATGATTCGTTCAACAGCATCTTTTTTAAAACATGAAATGATTTGTATTTTTTTCAGTGATATTTTCCTATGATCATTAAGATACTAGTGCATGTTAATGAATGAATGAATGAATGAATGAATGAATGAATGAATAAGTTTATTGGCCAAGTATTCACATACAAGGAATTTGCCTTGGTGCTCCGCCCGCTAGTGACAACATGACATACAGTGACAGTTAGGAATGACACATAAAAGATTAAACATGAATAATAAAACATTATTGATTAAACATGTGAATTAAATAAAATACCAGAGCATAAGGAGCCTACAGATTTGTGGTTATTGAGTAGAGCAACTACTCGTGGAAAAAAACTGTTTTTATGTCTGGCTGTGGCAGCTTTCAGAGGGAAGTGATTCAAAGAGTTTGTGGCCAGGGTGAGAGGGGTCAGAGATGATCTTACCCGCTTGCTTCCTGGCCCGTGCAGTGTACAGTTCATCAATGGAGGGAAGGTTGCAGCCAAAAACCTTCTCAGCTGAACGGACGATTCGCTGCAGCCTCCGGGTGTCGTGCTTGGTGGTTGAGCCAAACCAGACCATGATGGAGAAGGTGAGGACAGACTCTATGATGGCCGTATACAATTGGACCATCATTGCCTGTGGCAGATTGTGCTTCTTCAGCTGCCGCAGACTGCTTGCTGCTGCTGGCTCCGACGATGACTGCCACGGTGAACTGCTCCTTGCTGTTTAACATGAATTAAGCATTTTTATTGTTAATTGTCGCAGAACAGAAGACCGTACGATACATCAAATCTGTATCAGCTCTATGTAAGAGCAATCCATCTCCTCGCCAATTCCTCTTAGACCTGCAACTTCTTTCCTTTCAGAAATTCAATCAGTTCTAAGTTTAATGCTACAGTTGAATCTGCCTCCATTACAATCCCTGGTATACATTTAACCTTCTCCATTTGCTGTATGTATCTCTTGCTACTGTTATCCCAATTCCTCATCCACTATCAACATACTAGGGGCAATTTGTGGAGGCCAATTAACCTACAGTATAAACATGTCTTTGATAGGAAATCAGAGTACCCGGAGAAAATCCACTAGGTCACTGGGAAAATATGCAAACTCCACACAGGCAGCCTCCAATGTCAGGATGGAACCCTGGGCAACTATTGCTAAGAGTCAGCAGCTCTACCAGCTGTGCCACTGTGCTGCCCCTGTGGTCACAGGGGGAACATGCAAATTATACATAGACAGCACTGTAGTTTAGGATTACAGAGACAGAACCTGCATCATTGGAACTGCAAGACAGCAACTCCAGTGTGTAGTTAACAACTTCTTTAACCCCTCTATCACCACCAGTTATACCCTAAAAAGAATAATTTTAAACTCCCCTTACATTCTCTGTTCCAAAGACAACAACTCCACATTCTGCAGTCTAATAACATCTCAAGAGCCCCATCCAGAAATTATTATGGCAAATCTCTTTTATGCCTTCTCCAAAGCCTTCACTTATTTCATAAACGTGGTGCCCGAATTGGTCACAACACACCAATTGTGGCTGAAGGTTTGTTTTCTGAGTTCATCATGATTTCCTTGCTTTTATGGCTGTGCATCCTTGCATAATCAATGCCTTCTTGTTTTGTCCAAGGGCTCCATAATATCCTGCATTGATGATAAAATGTATTTCTCTTTTTATTTTGATAATTAACATTCCTAAATTCATCTTTTGATTTGTTCCTTAAATGGGTAAATTTAGATTATATTTAAAATACATTTGGACAGGTACATGGATAGGAAAGATTTGGAGGGATGTGGGCCAAACACAAGCAGGTGGGACTGGCATAGATGGTGCATTTTGGCCGGCATGGGCAAATTGGGCCGAAGGGCCTGTTTCCATGTTGTATAACTCTGTGAGTATGTGTCCTCATTCATATCCGCTTCCACTTCCACGCATTTGATACCAACTCTAAATTTAACATTCTTATTAACTGGCTGTATTGAAATACCACAGATGTTTAAGCTACAGGACTCATTGGCCATTCCCTTTAATATTGCATACTCTAAACTCTGCTTCCACCTTTATTGATTCAAAGACCAATCTGAATGACAGACTCCTGGAATGTTTGTATACTTTTTTTTTCCGTTTAGAACCAACGCAAGCAATATATAGATAACAGAATTAATGAATTTTCAGAGATTTCTAAATAAATATTTTGATCTGTTGGGTATTTATTTCAAATGCAAGAAGCTCCCTTTTCAAATAATGCCAATTTTCCTTTGTATATGATTCATTTCTTTATTATTCATTATTCAGGAAAAAGATTATTAAAATATTTATCAAACACACATTGCTGAAATTTGCAAATATGAATATTTTGGATTAGGTTTCAACTTTCACTGCTATGAAGCAAACTAATGAGAATCTAAGCACTGCACCTGAATTTCCTCTCTACTGAAGTCATTTAATTAAACAAATCAGCAAAATATACATCAGTTAGCTGACGAGATGTTAATCAGTTAATTCTAAGCCTTTTCATCGAAGAACATGGTGTAATCTCTTTTAAGAGTTTTTTTCCAAGGGCAAAGCTTCAAGGGCAGTCCAGATGAAATGTCTTGACCCAAAGCATTGACTGTCCACTTCCTTCCCCAGATGGTTCAGTGGTTCAACGATTCTTGTATATGTTCTCAATGGGCTATGTAAATAACTTAACAGACACGGGTCTGGAGTTTAAATCATCTTTAATCATAAGGTATAGTAGAGCGGTACAGTAGGTTGTTTGTTCATTGCTATTGCTAACATGACTACCTAATGTAGGAAGGGTGTTAATATAAAGTGTACAGTAAGGTGGAGTTAATGATGCTGCACTACTCTGATTGGTTCACATGCAATAACCAATCTACATCCTTCCCCTGTAGAGAGAAAAGGTTGTTAGACAAGTGTTAAACACACGCAGTTAAATGTACTCGCCATACTTGTCAGGTGGTCTACTAATGCGACCCAAACGCATACGGACAAACCCCTCTTCCCCCGTACCAGAAAGTCTAGGGATTACATTCTGGGCAACACTTTCACCATTGAGACTGAGCACCAGCCACTGGTCAGTATTCTGAACAAGCCTATCCATGTCGCCTCTTCCCGGTTGCAGCGGATGATGCTGCAGCTCCAGCGTTTCACGTTCCGGATTGTGTACCGCAAGGGCAAAGATTTGTTTGTGGCCGACACATTGTCCCGTGCGCCGCTCCCTTCAGTTGCCCGTCACCCGTACGAATCCTCTGACCTGATGGTACTGAATGTTAACATTGTTCCATCCCAGCAGATGCAGTCCCTGGTCAAACACACTGCTGATGATCCTGCCCTGCAACAACTTGCGGACGTTATCCACCGTGGTTGGCCTAACCGACGCTCTTCCCTGCCGGCTGGTGCCGTGCCCTACTTCCTGGTTTGTGATGAACTAGTGCTACACGACGGCGTGGTGGTGAAGGGTCACAAGGTCGTGGTGCTGGCCGCTCTGCGGGATCACAATTTTCAAACTGCACACAATGGCCACCCTGGGGTGGAGGCCACTTTGTCCCAGGCCCAGAGCCAATGTTTTAATTCCTCCTTGGAGCAGGGACCAGCTTATCACGGGACCGACAAGCCGCCGAAAAGTGGTTCAGTTTGCCACAGGAATTACAAGTCTTACCCTGCGCGGGGCAAACGTTGAATTGGTGGAAAGAAAAATTACAATTGGGGCAACGGCGTGGGGTGACCTTAGCGGACATTGTGGCGGGGTTTCGTCATGGCGGACCAGCGTTCCGCCGGCGGCCAGCTGCACCGGTAAAGTTAATGTCCTGGAACACCAGTTGAGACACGGAGCTAACAGCAGAGGTCATACGAGCGGCATGCATAGCCTCCCTTAGTGTCAAATCAGGTTTCATAAGGAGCTCGTCACGCAGCTTAGCGTTCAGGAGACCATTGACCAGGACATCCTTGATCAATTTGTCCATGGAGATTGTTTCAAGGCGACAGCGCCGAGCCATATGACGCAAAGAGGCAATAAAAGCGTCAATATGCTCGCCGGGATTCTGCCGCCTCTGGAAGAATTTAAAGCGTTTAATAATGTTATTGGTAGGAATATCACAGAGGGCAGTGAATTTAGCCATGAGACATACCGGGTCCCGACGGTCTTCTCCGGGGGCGAAGTCGAATGAAGCATAATGATCCATGGCCTCCGGGCCAGCGAGGTTGAGCAGCAGGTGAGCCTGCACAGCAGGGGTGGCATTAGGATGAGCGATGGCTCTGTAATGTTCAAAGTCACGCTGGAACACAGTCCAGCGGTGGACAATGTCTGTGTCAAAGGCCAATATGTCGGGTCGACGACAGGAATTGGACATAATGAAAACGGGGGGGAGACGTGAACAACTGGGAGAAAGCAAAGAATAAAAAGAAAAACCGATAAACAGGAGACGCGAGTCTACCACTGTGACACCATGTAAAATGACTTGGTTCCTACACAGAGTCTTTTACTGAAGGTTTATTATAATCACTAACAACACACTATGCAATAGCTGTCCGTGGTCATCACTGGAGCTAGAGAGCGAGCTGGAGGTGGGGACCTTACAATTATACGAGAGACAATGGGGAGTGGTTAGTAGTGGTGAGGTCACTAAGTTAAAGGAACATGCACCGATCTACAGGTAGTGTTTACCGTGCCATTCAAAAATCGCTGCAAGAGATGTCCAAGGTAGTGCTGGTGGGGGTTGTTGCTGTTTCTGTTGGTGTGGTGCCAAACTGTTGCAGATGGGGCAGGATGCTGTTCTGTCCCATATGTACTTGGACATCCCAGGCCAATAGAACATGCTCTGTACATGGGCCAGCATGGCCTCGGTGCCTGGGTGGCCGTTGTGTACCTCTTTATAGTATTCGTCTTGCAAGGATGATGAGATCACGACTTTCTGACCTTGACAATGACACCATCTTGTATTACCAACTCATCACAGACTAGGAAGAACGGCTGTACCTCCAGTGGTGTGCTGGATTGTTTTTCTGGCCAGCCTCTTTTGATAATGGATGAGAGCAGCTGTAGAGTCCCGTCAGCGGCTGTGTGTTCAGCCAGATGACGTAGGCGTTCCGTGGGAACGAAGTCGACCTTGAGAACTGTGAGCTCGTCACATTCATAGGGATGTCGTTCACTGGATGACACAGAGAGAGAGAGTGTCGGCGACGAGCATGTCTTTTCCTTTTTTGTAAAAGATTTTGAAATCGAATCGCTGGAGCTGCATCATCATGCGCTGCAAATGTGCAGGTACTGCGTGAATAGGTTTGTTCAGGATGGTTACTAGTGGTTGATGGTCAGTTTCAATTGTGAAAGTTTTCCCAAAGATGAAATCTTTAAATTTGGAGCATGCGAAGACAACAGCTAGCAGATTCTTTTCGATTTGGGCACAGCGCTGTTCGGTGTCTGTCATGGTGCGAGAGGCATACGATACAGGTAGCACTGTGCCATCGGCAGATGTTTGAAGGCAGGCTGCGCCCAACCCATATTGTGAGGCATCACAGGTTATTGTGACTGGTCGCTTCAGGTCGAAGTATGTTAAGGTAGGAGCATTGGCCAGCTGTAGATTTAAAAAGTCAAACACCTGTTGGTGTTGCTGGGACCAGATCCATTCAGTGTCCTTGCGGGTGAGCTGTCTCAGTGATGAACTGAGTTCGCTGAGATTGGGTATAAACTTTCCCAGATAGTTGACCATACCCAGAAAGCGTTGCAGGCTGTGTACGTCAACAGGGCAGGCATTTCGTTGAAGGCTGCAGTTTTTTTGGGGTCAGGCTTCAGACCATTGCAAGTGAATACATGTCCAACATAGGGGACCTCTGGAACACGGAACTTGCATTTCTTGGAGTTGAACTTTAGGTTAATCTCACGTGGCCTGTCCAGAATCTGCTTGAGATTGGAGTCATGCTCCGCTATGTCCTTGCCATACACCAGGATGTCATCAACAATGATAGCGCATGGGAAGCCTGTGAACAGCTGTTCCATGGTTCCCTGAAAGACTTCGCTAGCTGATTTGAAACCAAATGACATTCTGAGAAATTTGAATCTGCCAAATGGTGTGCCAAACGTGGTGAGGTTCGAGGACTCGTCATCTAGAGGTATCTGCCAGAACGAGCTTTTTACATCTAGCACGGAGAACACTGTTGCACAACCGATCTGGGCCGCAACGTCGCGTAAGTGATGTCATCAGACATTGACGTGAAAAATCGGGATTTTAATGGGAGTTTTAAATGAGCAAAGATAAAAGCTCACGAGCACCTAAGAAAACCACTGTCAGTCTCCATCTTGAGGAAGTTTTGGAAACTCTGCAAACGACAGAAGAAGGCTCAGAAGAAGAGTCTTACTCCCAAGGATTTGTGTCTGAAATGGCTGCAAAAGGAGAAAAAAAGGAGAAGGAGATGAAGCAAATGCTAATAGAAATGACTGCTACAATCAATACTACACTGGAAAAGATGCAGAGTATGGAGACTAATATGGAGACGAAAATGCAGAGTATGGAGACTAATATGGGAAGTATGGAGACTAATCTTTCTAAAAAAATTGATGTTGCTTGTGGTGAGTTAAAGGAGCTGAAGAAGCAGTATGAGCTTGATAAAAAATTAACATCAGAATGTGTTAAAATGGAAAAAGCTTATAATAAGAAATTTAATGAGATACACGATAACATGGAAAAGTTTGATGAGCTGATGGAAGAGATGAAGAATGCAATGAAAGAGATGGCTACGGAAAAAAAGAGTCTGAAAAAAGCACAGAAATCTGAAGGGGAGCAACTTGTGAGAACGACTGACAAATATTTGGACTTGGAGGCGAGATCGAGAAGGCAGAATTTGAGAATTGTTGGAGTGAGTGAGGGACGAGAGGGTCGTGGATCTCAAACACGTGCTTTCGTTGCTGACTTACTTAAAGATGTTTTTGAACTGCCGGAATACCCAAGAATAGATGTTGTTCACCGGGTTGGATGTGTTCCAAAAGGGACAAGTGCTCCTCTAAGACAGATAATTGTGTAATTCCCCGACATCTCTTCAGTGGAAAATATATTGAATAAGATTAACCATAGGGAGAATCTGACATATCTTGGGGATAATATTAGATTCTTCCGTGATTATCCCCCTGAGGTCGTCCAGAAAAGGAACTTGTTTACACAGACAAGAAACATTCTGAAAGGAGTACCCCATGAGAGATATGGGGTGGTCTACCCAGCAAAAATGAAGATTACTTATAAGGGCACTGAACGCTCATTTACGGATCCCGAAAAGGCTTTTAAGTACGCAGAGGATATCGTAAAGAAAACACATGGGGAAGATGACGACAAGGAAGACTATAGAACTTTTTAACTTTTTAAGACAAGGTTTTGCCCTGGTTAAGATGGCGGAACTTTTCCAGACAGTTACCAGATATGCTTATCTGTCTGGAATGTGTTTTCGAGAGTACAGTTCATGTTTCACCTTGAATGAAAATCTTAAAGATAAACAAAAGGACGGTGAAGATACAGAATTAATGAGGGAATTAATAAGGGACATGGAACGAGATAATATTGATTGGAATATAAAAATGTGTTGATTTAAGAAAATCTTTAATCATTATATTTAAATTATAAATAATCAATTAATTTAACAAATTTAATAATACTAACTATCTGTTAATGTAAGTGGCAAATATGAATAACCCATGAAGCGGGGAAGGAGATAATGGGAGTGTACATAATTTTGATTTTATAAATTTAAAATAGTTAAGGGAAATGAACTAATATTGATGATATATACTAATATACAGTAATTAACTAAAATGTTCATAATAATACTAACAAACTAATACTGTGTGTGAAGGAGGCAGGCGTAGTATACACTTGGAAAAGATCCAGAAGCATGGCTTTGTTTAACCCCTTGGTACCTGCTTGTATTAAAGTTAAAGAATGGGATATCAGGTAAGAATTTTGGGTGGATATACAGTATATGGTAAAGTTTAGACTAGATTAAGGTTAGATAAATTGGAAAGGCATATATACTTATAGAACTGAACATCCGTTGTGTTTTATTTTTGTTTTTTTTATTTTTTGTTCTTTTTCTGAATTCTTTCTGTTTTTACTGGTACTGGTTTGATAAATTTATGAAAAAAACAACATATGAAACGGTCCGTAGCCTTTCATGAGACTCTGCTTAGGGTATGGAGCTCAATGTATAACAACATCAAGGGAAGTCCATAAATTTTTCGCCACCTTAGGTGGCTTTTCGTTTTTAAGGTATCTTTTCTTAGATACCTTAACATAATTTGTTTTTTTAAATCACTATAAAGATTTCTATTTGTTTAATTTTTTTGTAATCAATTTCATATCACATTTCTTCTTTAGTTTTCTAAGGTACTATACAGGAAGGAGATGTGATATAAATTTAAAAATTCGGGATGATCACCCAGCACCCAGAATTCTGAGGTATTTGGTTGCACCATATGATTCAAGAACACTATACTGATATATACTGCAAGACGATAGACAAATAAAGAATGGAGGAATTGCATTCTGTAGTTGGAATATAAGGGGTGCCAATGAACCAATAAAGAGGGGTAAAATTTTTGCTCAATTAAAATCTTTGAATTGTGACATAATATTTTTGCAGGAAACACACATGAAACAACAAACAGATGAGATTAAAGGCGGTGGATAGGTCAAACATATTATTCTTCATTTACTTCTAAATCTAGAGGTATGGCTATTATTATTCGGAAAGGTATACCTTTTAAATTAAAGAATACTATTTCAGATAAAGAGGGAAGGTATATTATAGTTTTGGGAGAAATTTATTCAACCCCACTGACTATGATAAATATTTACTCTCCGAATTTTGACAACCCCCAATTTTTTAATAAAATTATAGATATAATATCAGAGTTTAATTACCAAAATGTAATAATAGGGGGGACTTCAATTGTGTTTTAGATCCATACTTAGACAAATCAGTAAAACAAAGGAGGGGTAATTTAAAATCTAAGACTAGTGAACTTCTAAATACATATATAAAAAATACTAATATAACAGATGTATGGAGAACTGCTAATCCAACTGGAAGGGAATACTAGTTTTACTCATCGGTACATAAAACGTATTCATGAATTGATTATTTTTTAGTGGATATAAAATTAATTCCATATACAATTAATCCTTCATACCACACCAGCATTATTTCTGATCATTCTCCGTTGACATTTCTATTAAAATTTGAGGGGATGCCAGGTAAAAAATATTTTTGGAGGTTTAATACACAAATTGTAAACGACTCACAAGGTTATAAATATTTAAAACAACAAATGAAACTTTTTTTTGAGACAAATGGAACACCAGGTATTTTGCCTTCTTTATTGTGGGAAACTTTCAAGGCATTTATTAGAGGAGTTATAATATATCAAATTTTTCAAAATAAAAAGAATAAGACAGAACAACTGACGCTAGAACAAGAAATTAAACAATTAGAGTTAGATAATGCCAAAGATCCTACTACAGATAAACATAATAAGATAACACTACTGAAATTTAAACTTAATCGCATTTTATTGGCAAGAGTAATAAGATTATTCAAAATTACAAAAGAGGAACATTTCGAATTTGGTGACAAACCACATAAGCTCTCTGCTCGTCAATTGAAAAAACAAGAAAAGGAAAATACTATCACTAAAATTAAATCAGAGAAAGGTGAATTACTAATATTACCTAAGGATATTAACAATAGATTTGCTCAATTTTATCAAAATTTTTATACATCTAATACTAAAATAGAAGATAGTAAAATTATAAATTTTTAGATAACTGTAATCTTCCAAAATTGGATCTTTCGGAACAAGAGGAACTAGGAGCTCAGATTACACTTGAAGAAATAGGTGAAACAATAAAATCGTTGAAAAATGGTAAGACGCCTGGACCAGATGGTTTTAGTAATAAATTTTATAAAAGATTTCAGGAGATAACGACTCCATACTTATTTAATTTATATACTCACGCCTTTAAAGAAAATAAACTACCAGAAACATTAGCAGAATCAACTATTACGCTTATTCCAAAAAAAGATAAAGATTTAGATGAACCGGGCTCATATAGAGCTATATCACTTTTAAATACAGATCAGAACATTTTAGCAAAGACTTTAGCAAGAAGATTGAGTAAATTGATAAATCCTGATCAAACGGGGTTTATACCCAAAAGACACTCATTTAATAATTTGAGATGCCTGTTTAATATAATGTACTCACATAAAACGGAGGAAGAAGATATATCAATTGTTTCTCTGGATGCAGAGAAAGCATTTGATCAGGTAGAGTGCCAGTATTTATATAAAGTACTGCAAACATTTAATATGGGAGAGAATTTTATTGCATGGGTAAAATTATTATAGGATAAACCGATGGCAAGAATATTAACCAATAATATGTTATCTCCAAAATTTCAATTATCAAGGGGCAATAGGCAGGGATGTGCGTTATCACCTCTGCTATTTGCCCTTATGATAGAGCCCCTGGCTGAAAGTATAAGAATTCATCCGAATATTCAGGGATATAATACTAGCGACTCAAATAATAAAATTTCATTATATGCAGACGATATACTTTTATATATTACAAATTCACAAACGAGCATACCAAATTTATTAAACTTAATAGAGGAATTCGGGTCCTTTTCTGGATATAGAATAAACTGGAATAAAAGTGAAATTATGATGTTAAAACCTCAAGAATCTACACACTTATTGAAATTCCACTTTAAAATTGCAACAGAAAAATTTAAGTATTTGGGTATTCAAATTACTAGAAAATATAAAGCATTATTTAATGCAAATTTTATGCCTTTATTAAATAAACTCAACGCCTCGATTAAATTCTGGAAAACACTTCCCTTATCATTAATAGGTAGAATAAACGCTATAAAAATGATATTTTTACCACAATTATTATACCTATTTCAATCTATACCATTATATATACCCAATTTTTTTTTTTTAAACTAGACTCTAATGTTACTAATTTTATTTGGGACTATAGATCACACAGAATTAAAAATAAAACACTTATGTAAACCAAAAGATGTCGGGGGACTTTCACTTCCGAACTTTTTGTATTACTATTGGGCAGTGCATATTAAGAATATAATTTACTGGTTGGACAGTTCTACCCAACAGACAGAATGGATAAGAATGGAGAAAGAGGATTGTTCCCCTTGTAACATAGGAGCGATTCTCTTCTCCCCGATAAAACTGAACAACATAATATATAAGAACAACCCAATTATACATGGTACAATAAGAATTTGGAAACAAATAAAATTATCTTTAAAATTGAGAAATCTATCATTGTTAATGCCAATAGTGAATAATCCTTCATTTAAACCATCTCTTATTGATAAAACATATAACCAATGGGAAAGAATGGGAATTAAAAGGATCGGTGATATGTATGAAATGGGAAACCTGTTATCATTCCAACAATTACAATTAAAATTTAAATTGAAAAATAACCAATATTTTTAATATCTTCAGATTTGCGACTTCATGAAGAAATACATACAAAGATATCAAAATATAACTTTTGATCCACTGGAAGAAGCAATAAATATTGTATTGTATATCCTTATTGTCATTTCCTGAGTATTCACATACCCAGAGGAAACAAAAAAACGTTCCTCAACCAGTGTCCATTTCAGTGTGCAGTAAAAAATAAATAGAAGTAAAAATACATATATCATGAACAAATTAACACTCTACTCTCTACTAAACATCAACAGGCGTTCCGATCGGCAGCGGCACGACAGTGGCTCTGCTGCAGTGTGTCCAGGTTGGTGGTTGGTGCACGATACTTTGGCAGGGGGCAAAGTCCGTTTATCACTTATAACCTGCGGGAAGAAGCTGAGGAGCATCCTGCTGGTTTTGCACCTAATGCTCCTGTACCTCTTCCCAGATGGCAGGATGGAGAATATGTGATGCGATGGGTGGTAGGGGTCTTTGATGATGGAGATGGCTCTGCTGATACATCTCGTCCTGTATATGTCCAGCAGGAAAGGGAGTGGAGCACCAATAATCCTGCTGGCGGTCTTCACAATCGTGTCTAGTTGGTGCCGTTCGTACGCCTTGCAGCTCCCATGGATACATAGATACATAGAAAATAGGTGCAGGAGTAGGCCATTCGGCCCTTCGAGCCTGCAGGAAGTGATGCCATAGGTTAATGTGCTCTCGATTGTCCCCCTATTCGTAGGTGTGTAGTGGGGAGACCTGCTTTACGTAGTCTTCGGAGAGGGTGTAGTCGCAGCTGGGCTCTCTTGACCAGTGCTGTGGTGTTGGTCGTGGACGTCAGGTCATCTGACAGGTGGAGTCCTAGGAACTTCACGCTGTTGACCCTTTCCACATCAGCTCCATCGATGTGCAGAGGTGTATGGTGTTGTTTTCCCGCCCTCCTGAAGTCAACCACCATCTCCTTCGTTTTTCCCACGTTGAGAATGAGGTTGTGGGATTTGCACCATCCTGTGAGCAGCTCCACCTCCATCCTGTACGCCGACTCATCATTGTCACTGATGAGACCCACCACTGTTGTGTCATCAGCGAACTTGTTGATGAAGTTGTTGTTGAGCCTAGCAGTACAGTCGTGTGTTAGCAGACTAAACAGCAGGGGGCTTAGGACACAGCCTTGGGGCGTGCCAGTGCTCAAGGCTATGGTTTTTGATGTCCTACTGCCCACCCTGACTGTCTGCTGCCGTTGCGATAGAAAGTTCAGGACCCAGTTACATGTGCCAGCATCAACCCCCAATAGCTCCAACTTCTCCACCAGCTGCTGCGGAATGATTGTATTAAAAGCAGAGCTGAAGTCTATGAAGAGGATCCTGGCATAAGTATTTTTCCGATCAAGGTGTGACAGTACGAGGTTCAGTGTTGTTGAGACTGCGTCCTCTGTGGATCGGTTGGCTCTGTAGGCGAACTGCAGTGGGTCTAGGTCGGCAGGTAGACTATTTTTGATATGCTACATAACCAGTCGCTCAAAACACTTCATTACTATGGGTGTTAGAGCCACTGGTCAAAGGTCATTATGGGAGGCTGGGTTTGGTTTCTTCGGGACAGGGACGATGGTGGCACTCTTAAGACAGTTGGGCACTACTGCCTGGCTGAGTGAGATGTTAAAAATGTCTGTGAAGACATCTTTCAGTTGCTCGGCGCAGTCTCTTAAAACGCATCCAGGAATGTTGTCCGGCCCTGCAGCTTTGCGTGGGTTGATGCTGGAAAAGGCCTTTTTAACTCCGGCTGCGGACAGCCTGAGCAACTGGTCACTGGGAGATGGCAGTAGTGCACGTGTCTGGGTGGTGTTTTCAACCTCAAACCGTGCTTAGAACACGTTCAGTTCATCTGGTAGAGAGGGGTCATTTTGGCATATCCGCAGCGGGGGGGGGCTTGTAGTCAGTGATGGTATGAAATCCCTGCCACAAGCGACGTGTGTCTTTGTCATTTGCGAAGTGGCTATTAAGTTCAGTTCAAGTTAATATTAAGGCTGACTGTGAGTCAGCCTTAATATTAAGGCTGACTCACAGAAATCACTATCATATTTATATAATAGTATTTTAAATATAGACCTACCATCGACAGAGGTACTTAGAGAAGAGTTGGAACGAGAATTAATGAAAAAAAATTATGAAGGAAACATGGGAAAAGTATTTGATATATATACACAAATGTTCGATTAATGTAATACATAATTTAATTCAATTAAAAATTTTACATAGATTATATTATTCAAAAACTAGATTGAATAAATTCTATCCAAATATGTCCCCCATTTGTGATCCCCCAAAACGCAACTATAACACACTTGTTCGTTTCCTGCATAAAACTTTATAAATTTTGGAGTGATATTTTTGAAATATTTACAAAATTATTCAAGATAAAAATGGAACCTAATACTGAAATGATTATATTTGGAGTAATGGAAGACGGGAATAAATTGAACTCATCTCAAATTTTATTTTTTAATTATGCTTTAATAATGGCAAAAAAACTAATACTTAAATTTTGGAAAAATACACCAATACCAACGCTTAAAATGTGGATTTCAAGCATGTTGGACACCGCACACCTTGAGGAAATGCGATTCCTCCTAATAGATAAATCAGACCAATTTTTAACGAGTTGGTCTCCATTTGTCGTGTTTTTGGAAGCATATGGTGCAACATAATTGTGGAAGCTAACTGTTCCAGGACTGGGTGAGGGATGGTCAAGATTATATATAATGATCTCCTTAATCTTCTTACTTTCTACTCTTTTTCTTTCTATCTTCTTTTCTTCACTTTTCTTCTTTCACCCTTTTTCTTTCTCACACACTATATATCACACGTTTTTCTATCTTTTATTATCTATTCTCTCTTTTTCTTCTTCAGTATAATAAAAAAATAAAAAAAGAAGTTGTACATAAAATGTAATGTCAATATATATTAGGCACTTTGGTGCCATATGATTGTACTTACTGCTAATAAAATTAAAATATTTTTTAAAAGAAAGAGACCAGCCCTAGGTCCTGGCACGCATGGATTCCCAGTAAAGTCATAGAGTTTGATTTTAGGATGTAGAAAATCAGATTTTTGGTGGTATTTTCCAAAACACACTTGAAGCTAGTTCTTCCAAGGGGATGCAGCATCTCACCCCCATAGGCATGCAAGGTAGAGTCATCTCTAGTAAAGGTCTCATTATTTCTTATCTTGTTATAGACGTTCAGGGACATTAAATTCATGTGAGCCCCGGTATCCAATTTGGCCTTCACAGGCTTGTTATTAATTTTACTTTGGAGTCACGTGAGTGACTACATGCAGAACTCGTCAGGGCGCATGCGCGACATATCATCTATCGCATTGCGCAAATGACAGACTGGGGGGAGCGCTGCTCCACCAGTGGTCCAACCTGAAGGTAAGTTTTAAACATTTCCAGGTTGTGTTTTGCAGGAATCTCTGTAAGCCTTACAGAGGTCCTGCTTTATTTCGTCGAAGTCGGCCGGGCCACGGGAGATCCTTTATGGACCGCGGGGACCCCAGTCGCGGACCACAGGGTCGGGGAATCCCGGTCACGACCTCAGGGAATCCCGCCCACGGATCGCGAGGAACCCGCTATGGAGGCTTCAATGCGGGTAGCGGGCGGCGGTTGAATTCGCCTTTTTCGAGTCGCTGGCGGTGGAGCCAGCGGCTTCAGACTGGTGGCAATCCACTGGAGGGTAAGCCACTATTTCTTCCAGGGACCGCAGAGGCAGCTGTGAGAACCGCGGGGACATGGACCTCGTGGGGAATCCCTTCTAAAAGGGCTGCAGAGGGAACCCCGGCTGCGAGAACCGCGGGGATACCAGGCTCTGGGGGAAAACCTGAAATGGATCTCGCGGGGAATCCCTACTACAAGGACTGCAGAGGGAATCCCGGCTGCAAGAACCGTGGGGATACCATGCTCGGGGGAAAACCCGACATGGACTTCGCGGGGAACCCCTTCTACAAGGACTGCAGAGGGAATCCCGGCTGCGAGAACTACGGGGATACCCGGCTTGGGGGGAAAACCCGACATCGGCTTCGCGGGGAATACCTTCTACAGGGACCGCAGGGAACCCGCTACAGAGACCGCAGAATGCGGGTAGCGGGCAGCGGTCGAATCCGCCTTTTCCAGATAACAAGACCTGCAGGTAAGTTCTTTACTCTGGGGTCGTTTTTTGTTCTACTTCTGTGTTAAAGGGAAGGAACTATGGACAAGTCGGGAACGAAGTCCAAACGGGCTGCATCCAGACTGGCTGGACCGCGGAAGTATGGGCAGTCAGCAGCGGCCGACTGCACCTGGATCGCAATCTATGCGGTCAGCAGTCTCCGACCCGGCACCTGTACAGTCTGAATCAACACTACTGACTGGCGGAAAGACCAAGCAGAGGACGGACAGGCCATAGACTCGGACGAGTCGGGCTGTGAAGAATCACCGCCGGCAGGCAGTGACTGAGATCGCATATCCCGCATGGAGCGGTTGATGGAGCAGATGCTCCAATGTGACTTGCTCCAGGATATGGAGCCTTGTCACCATGGGCCTCCTAGGACGCCCATTGCAGCACCTCGTTGAGGGCTGCATAATGCATCTCCCTCGACAGAGGGGAGCATTCGGAGTCACTTCTGGGCTGACTCTGAAGACATGGGGTTGGCTGAAGATGCCATAAGTGTGCTATGCACCCACCAGCAGACACCGAAGCTGGTGAAAGCCCGAAGGCCGTACGATCAGGACAGAGGTCTTTTTGAGACCGCGGCCTAGAACGGCCTTCGGGGAAGATGCGCCAATCCCGCAAGAGTGTGGAAGGCATGTCAGACAGCAGCTCCTGGTTCAGGGTTGTAAATTTCCTCCCACTCAAATGAGCCAGAGTGGTAGAGGGTGCTACTGAAGTGCACATATGCCTGAAGCGACACCTGATTCAGGGTTGCAATTCCTCCCACTCGATCAAACTGATGGATGCAGATGATGCTAAAATACATACACACATACCTAAGGCAGCTCCTGACTCAGGTTGCATACGTCCTACCATTCGGATGTATGAAGGATGAAACTGATTAAGAAGGATGAAGCTGATTAAGGCAGCTCCTGGTTCAGGTTGCATAAGCCCTACCATTCGGATGTATGGAGGATGAAGCTGGTTGAAGCAGCTCCTGGGCAGGTTGCATAAGTCCTCCCATTTGGAGTATGAAGGATAAGCTTCTGATTACGGATACTAGTTGGTAATATTTACACTTGGGTTTCTACAGATCAGATTAGTTTATACTGCACAGCATTCAAGCACCAGAGTTCTCGAAAACATGGTTGGCGTTGCCTTTTTAGACAGAATCGCAATTGTGGCAATGAGGCCTGTTCATTGTTAACAGGTACAACTCGCTTGTGCAGTATAGACATTTCTGAATAGGGAACTTCGTGACTGTGAACTACCATGGGATCAGTTTCCATTCACAAGGCACCAGAGGTATTTCAAAATTTAGCTGGAATTGAGTTCTCATCCATCCAGTTAAATTTAAGTTAAATTTAAGTTAAATTTACGTTGATACCAACTGAAATTGTCTGGGACTCCGCCCTGAGGCAAGACATTGGAATCAATTCTCAAGTACCATTGTTACCAGACCTTTCCTATTCCTGGCTGAAACTATCAAAGTCACCATGATGGACGAATAGTATTCAGCATTGCTCCATTAACTTTTCATCAATTATCTTCAGTTATTTACAAACTGGTGCTATTGCTCAAAGATGGAAAAATACTAATATCAGCTCTAAATTACGGAGACGGATGGGATTTGCATGAGTTACCAAATGTTCAGTTATATGGTATCAACTACCTACAGACAACAGGTGCATTCTGTGGATTAAGGGGTGCATGCTTAAGTCCAAGTTGATTCACTTTGGTGGAGGTATATGTTGATCACATTGGTATAATCAGTCAAAGTATCCGGTGATAATTTACCTAACCTCATCTAGCACTGGTATATCATCAATTGTCAATACAGAATTGATGTTGGATCGCTAAGTGTTTAATGACATTGTGGTTCGATGAAACGCTGAAGATCGAAATGTCTGCATCCAGGCTCAATCACCAGTTGCAATATATGTGGCATATCAATGGCGATGGATGTATTCTCGCTACACAGGGGAGGAATGTCTTCCTCCATTTTGCCTCATCAGACGGGTCTTGCAAATTCAGCAAGCTCCCGCTTCATGTATTTTCATAGTGCCTGTCTGGCTTCTACAGCCATGGTTCCCGCTGATATGGGGAATGATGACAGAACCTTATATGGTTAATTCTGGACATAACATTTGCTGGTTTTACCGTGACTCGGGGAACCATCCTTTGCATGATATAACCAATACTTTGATTACAGACTCTGCGAAGGCCATTCCTGCAGCTCAGGTTGTCAAACCATACCTTGGACGTGCTCACTGCAGATGCAGGGATAGCACCAAACAGCAGTATCTCCTCTTAAGGAGATGGGAGGTATTTGTTTTATGTTATATTACATTCAGCTCGGCATGGATGACTGACGGCTTGAAGGTCTGTTTTGTATAGCGTTGACAATTATCAAATTAAAGTGCTATTTACTGTGCCTAAAGTGCCTTCTCATCATGCTGGCTGCGGGGAACAGAATCCACTCTGTTGGGTCTCACCCTCTGGGATTCAGGTAATGAAGGGTATCTTCCACTCTAAACCTCCCAGGCCTAGGTACGCAGAGTTATAGGATGTTAACATTGTGCCACTTTGTTCGTCGGTGGGCTCTAGCTACATCCCTGTCCTTGGTCAAACTCGCCTACAAGTGGTTATGCCCATGGCGCTGAGTTCAGCACAAAGGGTCCAGACATGGCATTAGCAGTGACTGGACATAATGATAATATCTGCGGGCTAAATAACATTAGGTTTATGACTTTGTCAAGCAGAGTAGACCAGGGGCATCAGGTCTAACTAGATTGTTCACATATCTCATGGACCTTCGGTTGTGTGTAGTCACACATCTACACCAGAATGTAGGTCACTAGAGCATTAAAGACTCTGAACTAGCAATATTGTTAGTTACATTAGCCTCGTAAGAAGGTATCACTACAGACCATCTCCAGGTGGTTATAATGGGGCTGGCTTATACAGGAGTGAACACTATATTCAAGTCTCACTCCACCAGGGCTGCAACTACCACAGCAGCAGGGTATGGACATTAGCAGGACCACATCCTAGCGACTGCAGGGTGGTCAAACTAACGATCTTTCCAATCATTTATAACAACCTATTACCAGATTGGGGGTATTTGCCAACTCTATGCTAAGTTCTGTTTCATAGTTCCCTCCCGGTTGAGTGAGGTTACTATTATC
Organism: Malacoraja senta; assembly: GCA_038087875.1. Lineage (NCBI taxonomy): Eukaryota > Metazoa > Chordata > Chondrichthyes > Rajiformes > Rajidae > Malacoraja > Malacoraja senta. The sequence continues at coordinate 328,212,372 of CM075977.1, read as the reverse complement.
ATTGTTTGTTCATTAAAAGCATGAACATGTCTATATCTAAGTCATGTCTGAATGCATTATTAATGATCACTCATCAGTAGTCAACTGATGCAGTGTGTGATGCATGGACTCGTTTCCATGGCATGAAATCGCAGAGCTTCAAAATCTTCATGTAGTCACTCACTTGACTCCGAAGTAAAATAGTAAGATTAAACGAGAACTTACCAGTTTGAAGTTTGATCTTTATTTTAAGAGGAGTAACGTTGAGGGATTACGTGCCCTCCACACCCACCCTCTATTATAAGGTCAGCTGGTATTCTAGTTCTCTTATCTTACTATGTTAATTCGACTACCGTAATCTGTGATTTCACACCACTGCTTTGAAGATTGCCGCGCATGCGCCCTGACGGGTTCTTCACGTAATCCCTCAACGTTACTCCTCATAAAATCAAAATCAAACTTCAAACTGGTAAATTCTCGTTTAATCTTACTATTAGTATGGACACAGAGGGATCCAAAAGCTTACCAGCTGTGTGGAGGAGGGTGTGAACAGTGGACACTTCATATGAGCTAATTGGATCATCCTCGTGGGCAGCTTCGAGCTGGTCTTGGGAGTCTGAAAATGTTTGGTCTTGTTGCAGCAGGTGTAGATTAGACGCCGAGCTGGAATTGCGGTTCCCACGGGACCTGCAGCAAACGGCGAAATGGTTCATCTTCTTGCAGTAGTTGCATGGCTTGCCATTCGCTGGACAGAATAGCCGACCTTTGTGGAAGTAGTTACAGTTAGGACACCTTTGCTGCAGTTCATTCATATATCTTCTGTTAGCTGTCGGCGTGGCTCATTTAGTGAAGCCTGTCTGGTTTATACTCTTTTTCTGAGTGTCAAACTGGTCGCTCAGTGGGGCCACAACCTCCGACGTGTGGCAGGCATGCACAGCTTGTTCATGAGTTAGGTCGGCATTACGTAGTAGCGCTGTTTTGAGCATTTGATCAGCCATACCACTAACAAGTTTGTCCCGTATCAACTCATTTGACATTTCCCCAAAGCGACATAGCTGAGCCTTGTATTTTAAGTCACAAATAAAACGTTCAACAGGTTCATCAGGAAGCTGTTGTCACGCGAAGAATTTGGCCCTTTCCAGGATACGGTTAGAGGGTAGGCCGCACAGTTCATGGAATTTACGTAGCAGGACATTTGGGTTACGCACAGTCTCAGCTGGTACTACTTCCTGGCCGTTACCGTCAAGTACGGCTTGGGCAAAGTCGAAGGTTTGCACGCAAATCAGAGCCTCGCGTCCCGCCAGGTTTAGCAAAAGCGAAGCTTTGACCTCATCTGAATCATTTCAGTGGACGATGTTGATATAGTGTTCGTAGTCAATCTCGAAAAGCCTCCATCGTTCTCCAATGTCTGAATCAAAGATGAGCTGTGTTGGCTTGCGGCACGAGTGAGCCATGGTAATACAGAATAAACTAATAAAATGCAAATAAAACCCGGTATACGGACGCAGTGGGTCACTTCACGCTTTCTGACAACATGTAAATGACTTAACAGACACAGGTCTGGCGTTTAATCATAAGGTATAGTAGAGCGGTTCAGTAGGTTGTTAATTCATTGCTATCACTAACATGACTACCTAATGTAGGAAATGGATGTTAATATAAAGTGTACAGTAAGGTGGAGTTAATGATGCTGCACTACTCTGATTTGTTTCACATGCAATAACCAATCTACAGGCTATTTCGATACACTTTGTGCAGTGAATTTATTTTTGCATACAGGTCAGTAAATTATTACTATACATAAAAACAATTCCAGATTAAGTACAAAGTGTATAGAAATTGCCCATTGAGACCATATAAAAGAATCACCAGTTATTGGTGGATTTTCAAAGTCAAGCTGCAGCTGACCATAAAGGCTCGTTGCTGCCATCACCTCGATCCAGATCGTCCAGCGAAACATTGTCCTTCACCTCGCCCGGCCACCATTTAACCTTTTTTGCTCCGGGGGTGCCTTCTGTAGTCATCCTTGAAGGTACAGAAGGTAAGATCCCGGTTCTTCTTACCAGCCCTTAGTTCTTACATCTGGCACCGATGATTTCCATTAACTTCTTCTCTGGTTCTCCAATCCTTGAGGATGGACAGGGGCCTCAGCGGCTTCCCACTTCGGGCTCGGCAGCTTCCCTCTTTAGGCGGGTTTGCCGGTTCTGCCATTGTTGAGCCACCCCTGCTGCCGGAATATGGCCATGGCATGACGGTCCCTTCTTGCAGCCCAATGGTCCCTTCGCATGCTGACTGACTTGTTAAATTCCTCCAGTAGTTTTTTTTTTTTTTACTGAAATTGAAACTCACAAATAGAATATTCTGCTCTGGCTATTTTCAATAAATAGAACTTTAAATTGATCTGCTACAGGCCTGATATGGTGCAAGCAGACCTGCTTTATGTCAGATAGCAGGCAATTAGATCGACTAAACAACCAAAATGTAGAAACTAAGAACTGCAGATGCTGGCTTATACCAAAGATTGACACACACTGCTGGAATAACTCAGCTGGTCAGGCAGCATCTTTGGAGAAAAAGGATGGGTGATGTTTCGGGTCAGGATCCTCTGTTGTACACACAACATAAAATGTTACTTGTGAGTTGTAGCACCATAAATATAATCAATGTAGGGCAGACAAAGAAAAATTCCATTCAGTCTTCAGAGCCCATGTTGGCTGTGTCTTTCACGTTTCCTAATATTCAAATTTCTTTGCCTTTCCTTTAACTCGTATCCAAGCAAGGTGAAGAACTGATCTTCCTCTCGAGATGAGCAGTACAAAAGCACAATAGACTGCACCAGGATATCAGTTGTTAAAACTGTGTTGTATTATCATAGCTTGGAAAGTTAACCCTCATTCTTTTTTGTAACATGGGCCATCCGCTTTTCCCATCTTAAGATATTGGGTTCCTGCTGATGAAAATAACCTAAACTATGCATGAAATATTCTCACAAATCATTGAATTTTGGAATAGATTAAAGATGCTAAAAAGTGTTGATTGTGGTGGAAGGGACATAATGGGCAATGATACAAGCTTGTGTCAAAACATTGTATGTGTCATCCAGTTTACATATGATGCTGGAAAAAAAATCTCTTGAGTCTCCTTCCATCTGTGATATTAATGTGTCTGACTCTAACGTTTAGAACTGCAATTATCATTACTGAAGCCGCGATGTCCGATTCTCATTCTTTAAAATTTTTGAAAATTATGTATGTCTCGTAACATTGTTCACATCAATAGCTGACCTTGTAATATATTCCTGACATAATGTTAAATTAATTAGTACAATGTATCATGTCCTGTCAAACAAAATTAAGCTCTGAGGACTTTAAGGCTGAACATGAGTTGATTGGTAGCTCTTGTCACGGCTACTTTATAGTTAAAGGATTCTTGGATACATGCTTTGCTTGTACTGTTTAGCTTTTATAAGATTTCACCACAAAGTATTTAATAGTGACATAAATATGAAACTAAATCAATTTTTTTCACATAGAGCATAATTCATCTCTGATGTTACACACAAGACAAGAAAATATTGGGAAACATCTACTACAATAATGTTTGTTTACTGAAATTAAGTGATTTAGAACTGCACAACAAGAGTGTAGAGAAATCATTTAAATTGCTGTGTTTGACTATCGAATGGAATGCTGGCCTTTGTAAGGTGAGGACTGCAATACAAATGCACAGACAAGTGGCATATGCTGTAGCTACAGGTATATAATGGCCAGTTAAATCGCAGATGGAGCAGTTTTGTGCACAACCTTAGGAAGAGTTATATTGGCCTTGGATTGCAGATAAAATAATGATAATGATACCAGCCTGCGAAAGCTTGAGATATGAGTTTGTGGAAAATATGGTTGCATTCTCTTGAATTTAGAAAATTGAAGTAATTTCACTGAAGCTATCCAGAAATCAATTGGAACTGATGGGATGATAGCAATAAACTCTCTCCATTGATTGGAGATTCCAGGGTGATGATGCTTAATCTACCGAATAGAACCCTTCTGGAATGAAGCTAAGAAACTTTGCTCTGTATGGTACATGGTCGAAGTCTGTAATTATCTTTAGCAAATGGCTATTGATACAAGGTCAACTGTGAAGTTTAAATCTAAGATTAATGATTTTCTTTGTTAGCTAAAGGTATTAACAGATAAATTGAAAAATGTCAATATATAGAATTAGATCACTGATCAGAATATGAATTTACTGAAGGCAGTGTCACTTTTTTGTCTCTTTGAAGGGTGGCACAGTGGTGCAGTGGTAGAGTTGCTGTCTTGCAGTGCCAGAGAACCAGGTTTGATCCTGACTATGGGTGCTGTTTGTACTGAGTTTGTACGATCTGTGTGGGATTTCTCCAGGTGCTCTGGCTTCCTCCCGAAGACATATAAGTTTGTAGGTTAATTGGCTTTGGTACAACATTATATAGTTCCCAGTATGTAGGATTGTGCACGTGTGTGGAGTGATCACTGGGCGGCATAGACTTGGTGGACCGAAGGGCCTATTTCCGCGCTGTTTCGCTAAAGTAAAGTAATGCAGGACAGGAATAAATGACTTGTTTCTTTTTTATGGCCTGATGCTCATATTAAAGACATAGGGTCATGGATCATAGAAACATATGTTAATTCCATGTACTGGCACTTAATCTGAAGCCTATTGTTGTTAAATGTATGACTACTTTGCTCCATGCAGCCGTCTGTTTTTTATTTTTTTATTTTTGTCTAGTTAAATGTAGTTGTTTGTGTTTTTTTGTACTGTTTTAATTGTGTATATGTGGGTATGTGGGGGTGTGGGGGTGGGGGAAACTTTTTAAAAATCTATTCCCTGCACGGGAGACCCGACCTTTTCCCTGTCGGGTCTCCGTTGTCGTTGGGGCCTAGCTCCGTGGAGCGGCCTCCGACCGGGACGACCTGGGGGCTCCAGTCGCGGAGCCTGTGGAGCTGCGGACTTCCCATCATGGGGTTGGCCGTCCTCGGAGCGCGGGGAGCGGTGGTGACTCGTTGCTGCTCACTCCGGAGCTCCAGCTTCAGCTGCAGACCCATGGACTGGGACATCGGGAGCTCGCGGGTCCGGGTGAGAGACCGCTTTCCGGAGCTCCCGCAATGCAACTTCTCCAGCTCGAGTCGCGGGGTTGGAACGACCCGGAGCGTGGCCGTAAATCGCCCGGCGCGGCTTTAATGTTAAAGCCGCGGGACATTCCAGCGCCCGCCGGGGCTCCAACTTTGTGACTTTTGGGCCCGGAGCGAAGCTGTATACCGCCCGGCGCGGCCTCAACGGCCGTGGGACTTAACATTGCCCGCCTGGGGCTTCAATATCGGGAGAAAAATGGTGCAGGGGAGAGAAATGACTTTGCCTTCCATCACAGTGAGGAGGAGATTCACTGTGATGGATGTTTTTCTGTAAATTGAATTGTTTGTGTGTCGTGTAAGAATTGTTTTGTTTGTATGGCTGTGGAAACGGAGTTTCGTTTGAGCCTCTTTGAGGTTCAAATGACAAGAAATAAAATAAATAAAAAATAATGATAGAGCCCGCTGACATTTTGTTCTAGAAACTTCAAGTGACAGAATCATTTCCCAATAGGTTCATAATTCTACAGAGTAATTGAAGATTACAAATTCCAAGTACCTCTACAACATCTCTTTAGGATAGACATGGTTTAAAAAATATTATAAACCCCTTGCATGCAGTAAAGCCACTTTGTGAGAAGAGATTTTCTGTATTCAAGGAAGGCAGGATGTGTACAGGTTAGTTTTCAACTGGAAACAGATGGTGGAATTTCCAACAATTCTTTCTGAATTGGTAGAAAACACAGTCTCTGCCTTCCTTGTTCTAAATGAAATTACCTTTGGGACTATCACTTACACCTTCCTCCCATCTGCCTCATTCAAATAAACATGACAACACCAAGCTCAAACACCTGTGAGATTTCCACCACCATCCCCATCACTTACTCCCACATAGTTCTAGATGTAATTTGCTTGGATTATTATGCAGTGAGTAATAAAGAATAAACCCTGGCACGATGCAATAATGATTCTGTATTTCCTCCAGGAACAGAACCAAATTACCAACTCATCTCCTGAATTTCCAAGCTCAAAATGTGTAAGCTTA
>CM075977.1:328176726-328206043 GCA_038087875.1 Malacoraja senta | reverse complement strand
CTCTACACCTCCATCCCCACCAGGATGGCCTCAAAGCCCTCCGGTTCTTCCGCGACCAGAGAAGCAACCTATACCCGGCCACTGATACTCTCCTCCGCCTAGCGGAGTTGGTCCTCACCCTCAATAACTTCTCGTTTGATTCCTCCCATTTCCTCCAAATACAAGGCATAGCTATGGGCACATGCATGGGCCCCAGCTACGCCTGCCTCTTTGTCGGGTACGTCGAACAATCCTTGTTCGATACGTACCAGGGCCCCATCCCCGACCTCTACCTCCGCTACATCGAAGACTGCTTTGGTGCCACCTCCTGCACTCACACACAACTGACTGACTTCATCCACTTCACCACCAACTTCCATCCGGCACTCAAATACACCTGGACCACTTCCCTAACATTCCTTGACCTCACTATCTCCATCGCAGGTGATAGACTTCTGACTGACATTCACTATAAACCCACTGACTCCATGGCTATCTGGACTACACTTCTTCCCACCCTGCTTCCAGTAAGGACTCCATCCCCTACTCCCAATTCCTCCGTCTACGCCGCATCTGCTCCGAGGATGAGGCGTTCCACACCAGGGCATCTGAAATGTCGTCATTCTTCAGGGAACGGAGGTTCCCCTCCTCCACCATAGATGAGGCTCGCACCAGGGTCTCTTCCATACCCCGCAACACTGTTCTCTCTCCCCATCCCCCCACTCGCAACAAGGGCAGAGTCCCCCTAGTCCTCACCTTTCACCCCACCAGCCGTCACATACAACAAGTAATCCTCTGTCAGTTTCGCCACCTCCAACGTGACCCCACCACTCGCCACATCTTCCCATCTCCCCCCATGTCTGCCTTCTGCAAAGACCACTCCCTCCGTAACTCCCTTGTCAATTCTTCCCTTCCCTCCCATACTACCCCCTCCCCGGGCACTTACCCTTGCAACACCAAGAGATGCTACACTTGTCGCTTTACCTCCCCACTCGACTCCATTCAAGGACCCAAGCAGTCTTTCCAGGTGCAACAGAGGTTCACCTGCATCTCCTCCAACCTCATCTATTGCATCCACTGCTCTAGATGTCAGCTAATCTACATCGGTGAGACCAAGCGTAGGCTTGGCGATCGTTTCGCCGAACACTTCTGCTCGGTCCGCATTAACCAACCTGACCTCCCGGTGGCCGAGCACTTCAACTCCCCCTCCCATTCCGTATCCGACCTCTCTGTCCTGGGTCTCCTCCATGGCCAGAGCGAGCAACACCGGAAATTGGAGGAACAGCACCTCATATTCCGCTTGGGGAGTCTGCATCCTGGGGGCATGAACATTGAATTCTCCCAATTTTGCTAGCCCCTGCTGTCTCCTCCCCTTCCTATCTCTCCCTCAGCCCTCGGGCTCCTTCTCCTCCTTTTTCCTTTCTTCTCTCCCCCCCCCCCCCCCACATCCCCCCACCCCCTACCAGTCTGAAGAAGGGTTCCTTCGCTCCATAGATGCTGCTGCACCCACTGAGTTTCTCCAGCATTTTGTGTACCAGTGAATGAACAATATGTTTACTGTTATCTGCATTCCACAATCATGGAAGTTGGCTTGCTCTGTGCATTCTCCTGAATAGTGCAAATTAATGACACAATATTTAGATGCTGTTGAATTTAGCCTTCGCGAGATCAGTGAAGTTTCAAATAAATCCTCTAATATAATTGTTTCCATTTTATTTATTGCTACTCTGTACCTTTATAACAAGCTTCATTGGATAAATTAAGCTTTATGATTTGAACAGATGCTCACTGTAGGCAGAATATAAACATCACAACAGTTTTCCCCTTTAACATTGGAAAATATTTCTATAACTAAATACTGCTGTGTGTTTTATGATGCTCAACTTATTGCCAATGGCTTAAGAATCAGCCATGTTTTGCAACTAACAGACAGCCTAGTTTACCACAACAATTACTTACACTGCCTGTGAATATTCTTCCAGCTACTCTGTCAGTTTCCCAACACTATTTTGAGTGAGAAAAATGTTTTGGACTGGATATTTTGATTGTTAGAAAGATACTTCATGAAACAGTCCCTTCGGCCCACCAAGTCCATGCTGACCATCGATCACCTGTTCACACTAGTTCTATGTTATCAAACGTTTGCATCCACTCTCTACACACTGGGAGCAAATTACAGAGGTGAATTAACCTACAAACCCGCACATCTCTGGGATGTGGGAGGAAACCGGAGCACCCAGAGGAAACCCATGCGGTCACAGGGAGAATGTGCAAACTGCACACAGACTCCACCCGTAGTCAGGATAGAACCACGTCTCATGTGATGTGAAATAGCATTTATGTGCTACTGTACCAGCATATTTCAGTTTCAAAGGTTTCAAAGGTCTTTTATTGTCATGTGTAATAATTAAGGTACAATGATATTCGTATTACCACTATATTGGTACACTATATTCCTATGACTTAAAGATTCTTCAATTTTATTTTATGAAAATACTTTCCTTTTTCTCTGTTTGTACCTACACTGACTGAATATTAACCCCTCAGAAATATTCTCTCCTATAACCACAGACAATTCTTTATTCCATTGCAAGTGATGAATTGCCCATGGGAAAATTCTGATCTCCTGTGGCAATTTCTGTGCAAGCCCTGCTGTGAATAACTGGGAACCCCATTCCTTCAGGGCTTGTCCATTATACTCAGCAGCTGTCCACCACATGTGCTGCCCTCACTGGGTTAGCACAAGGAGAGGCAAAAGGACTTGGGAGAGAGGCATTAAGGGAATGCCTGAAGGTGCTTTATTAACTTTTGAATATGGAATGTGCCATGATCTGATTTATACATTTGGAATTATTATGTTGTGGTAGCTTTAATTGTTTCTCTGTGGTTAAGTGCATCAACAACAAAAAACTAAATGACTGAAATGGAATATAACATGGTTCAATATGGGGAGAAAAATGTAAAAGGAACCTGAGGAGCTTTTTTACACAACCGGTTGTAGGTATATGGAACAAGCTGCCGGATGAAATCTTTGAGGCAGTACTATCACAATGTTTTAGAAACATTTATACAGACACAGGGATAGGACAGGTTTAGAGGCATATGGGCCAAATGCAAGCAAGTGGGACAAGTGAAGATGATGCATATTGGTTGTTTCCACGCTGTGTGACTATGATTCTATGACCAATATTTAGGCTGTTTTGGAGAGGTCATGCTATGGGTGGCATGTACATTGTGGAGTTATTGATGCTGGGTGAACTTTGGGGTGAATAATGACTAGATAAGAGCTGCGATTTCTGAAATAGTGTACTGATGGATTCTTTGTGCTCAACCTCTGCATTAAGTCACTGATTAGGTTGTTTTATCAATTGCTCTATTTCTTCTTTTTTCACTCACTCTTCCATGTTATCCACCTCCCCTTCATCATTCAAGCCTTTCAGCTGCTCTCCGATGTGGTGTGCAGTAGACCACTTGGACTCACAACCCATGCTGTGGCAAGTAGTCAAAGGCTCCTTTGGTGGGCTCCAATGTTTCAGTATGCCGCTCTGCTTCATCACCTATTTCTTAGCTGTCAAGATTTAACTTTGAGCAAGTTGGCCACATAGGTTGAGCCAAAGCCATCAGCTAAGTTGCCAACAGTATGCCAATCTTGCCCGATGGCCACTAAGTTTGTCATGGTGGCTCTAATGCCTAAATATAGAGCATAATCAGGGAGAAAGTAGGCAGCCAGCATGTCAAACAGCGACCAGCATGGTTCACTGTGTAGAACCAAACGGAAGGTGAAAGTCTTGAAACTGAAATATTTTTGATTCTTGTTAAAACACAGAGTTGGCAATACACCTCTGTGATGGAGGTGTAATCAATATCAGCTTGCACTATGAGGATAAGCAATAATGCTATCAATGTCATGACCTATCCCAACCTTGGTAGGCCATTTAGAACTGAGATGAGGAAAATCTTTTTCACAGAGAATTGTGAATTTGTGGAATTCTCTGCCACAGAAGGCAGCGGAGGTCGATTCACTGGATGCATTCAAAAGAGAGTTAGATAGAGCTCTTAGGGCTAATGGAATCAAGGGGTATGGGGAGAAGACAGGAACGGGGTACTGATTGTGGATGATCAGCCATGATCACATTGAATGGCAGTGCTGGCTCGAAGGGCCGAATTGCCTATTCCTGCACCTATTGTCTATGTATCTATGTACGTAACTTATGGGTGAGAAGTGGAAAATGAAATGTTCAATGTCAAAAATGTCGATTAGTCGCAGTGACCTTCATTATGCACGCCTGAAGTGGATAAAACAACCGTTGCTTCTGCCACAACTCATTCTTGATGGAAGAAAAACACATATATAAGAGTCCACAATGAGAACAACAGATACAGTACATGAGGCTGGAGGACGTGCAAGTGAACCTCTGTCTCACCTGAAAGAACTGTCAGGGTCCCTATTGATTAGAGAGACCAAGCACAGACTGTGCTACCGTTTCGCTGAACACCTGTGTTCAGTCTACCTTGGCCTACGCGATCTCCCAGTTGTCAAACATTTTAACTCCCCTTCTCAATCCAATACTGATCTTTCTGTTCTGGGCCTGCTCCAGTGTTAGAGTATGACCACATGCAAATTGGAAGCACAGCACCTTATATTTCACTTGGGCAGCTTATAACCCAGCTGTATGAATATTGATTTCTGTAATTTCACATATTTCACTTGCATTCCCTCTCTCTCAGTCCCCCCCCTCCCCCCCACACCCTAGTCTTCCTTATTAGTTTCACTATTCATATCCCTTTGTTATCACCTCCGCAGCCAACAATGGACCATTGTGGGCTCCTTAGCAATCGATGCCAGCTCTGATTACGTTCTGTAATTTTTAAAACCTCTAGTTTCCCCCTCCCCTGACTCTCAGTTTAAAGAAGAGTCTCGATCCAAAACATCACTGGAATTCTCTGCCACAGAAGGTAGTTGAGGCCAGTTCATTGGCTATATTTAAGAGGGAGTTATATGTGGCCCTTGTGGCTAAAGGGATCAGGGGTTATGGAGAGAAGGCAGGTACAGGATACTGAGTTGGATGATCAGCCATGATGATATTGAATGGCGGTGCAGGCTCGAACGGCCGAATGGCCTACTCCTGCACCTATTTTCTATGTTTCTATGTTTCTATCACCTATTCCTTTTCTCCAGAGATGCTGCTTGTTCCACTGAGTTAATCCAGCTTTTCGTGTCTATCTTCAATGTAAACCAGCATCTGCAGTTCCTTCCTACTCATTCTTGGTGGGCTTCTGCATGTTGAACTGATCCTTAACAAAATATTTGTCGAATCATAAGAACTGTCTAAAAATAAATCAGCAACTAACCAGCAAGTTACCCCTGCCAGCAAGTTACGCCTCCCGGCAGTCCGCGAAGACGCCAAGGCCGGAGCCTCGTGGGTCGGATCCCATGGCCAACGAGGAGACTGTGGAAAAGCCGGAGACTCGCGGGTTGGAGCCCATGGCCGGCCCCTGGGTCGACGGAGCCCGCAGCTGGGGCCTGGGACAGAGCCACGGAGGTGTCCGGGAAGGACCAAGCAATGATAGTGGAGACGTCAGTGTGGTGGTCAATGATGGTGCTGACCGATGGACGAGGACGGACTACATGGAAGTGAGATCACTGCTGCCGGTGGAAGGAACAAAGGAGGACCCGTCGTGGGGAGGGGGGGACTGCCGTGAGGGAGGTGGAAGGGGGAAAGAACAAAGGTGGACTTGGTGCAGGATACTTTGTAACTTTGTAAGCGCCCTCTATGTGGCGACTATTTTCCCATCTTGGGTATGCAAGCAAAACATTTAATTGTGACTTGTCACATGTGACAATAAAGTATTCATTCATTCAAGTAGCTGATGGCCGCATAATAAAGGCCGCAGTCTTGATCCCATTTTTGGGAAATCGAGAAAAGTGGGATAGGTCTAATTTGAGAGGGAAAAGGTTTAATAGGAACCAGAGGTATAACTTTTTCATACAGAGGGTGGTCTGTAAATGGAAAGGGCTGCAAGAAGAAATAGTTGAGGCAAGTATGATAACAACATTTTAAAGATATTTAGTAAGGTACATATATATGAAAGATTTAGAGGGATATGGATCAAACATGAGCAAATGGGTCTAGCATAGATGGGCATATTGGTTGGCATGGGCAAATTGAGCTGAAGGGCCTGTTTTGTGATGAATTACTCTTTGACTTTGCATGTTCAGTATGTGTGCTTAAAATAATTTATTGCCCATTGCTTGAGCTATAATATGCTAGATATTGGAATCAAGTAGGTATTGCCAGTTGACTGCTGTCATGATTGGCATACACTGCATTTGTGCATTTTGACCTGCAATGACTACCCCATATTACAGTAAATCATGCAAAGACAACTGTCACCCTGCAATAAGTAGTTTGGGATGTGGAATGTCAGGACCCTCATGGACAAACCCAAATGGTGCTCTCCTAGTTTAGCTCAGGGATTCAGAAGCTTCGACATCAACATCATTGCCCTGTGTGAGACACAACAGGTAGAAATGGCCAATTTATAGCACAAAGCACTGGTTAGACCTTCTTCAGAAAGGGAAAGCCATCTCATGGAATAAGCATTGCTATCAAAAATTAGAACCCGGCATGACAGGGGTGGGGCTCAAGCAAACATAGAGGGACCAATCGTGGTAGGAAATTCATTCATTAGATGTCTTGCCATTTCCACCATTCAGTGCAGAATTAGTGAATTTCGGCAGTCACATTGGCCTCATCAGTAACCTACTAAACTACAAACCAAGGGGCAGTCTAGGGTGGAGAAGAATAATTTGGCATCTACATGCTAATGCCATCAACAACTGCCATCCATAACAACCCCAAACAAAAATCACCTACACTCTGGGATCCTTTTTGGAGAAGCAATGGTCTTGTATTCCTGGAAGAAGATGCTACTGCGCTAATTTCATCCTGGGTTCATGTTTTTTAGCATAGATTTGCAATTTTCTTCCCTCAAATCCCTTTTATATTATTTTCTGTCAGTGTTAGCATATCAGGATTTCATTACGAAACAAAACACACTTGTATGCATCTATCTGCCACTCAGAGAACAGACAAAACCAGAACCATCTCCATTTCAACATGGTTCAAAAATATCTTGAATGCATTTGCATCGAATCTGCATGTATTCCATATCTGAATAGTAATACACATTCAAAGAAAGCCAATTTAATAAATACTGTCATTGGCAATATATTACCTTGCCTTTTTGAATAAAATAGCTAATTGGAAGACATTAGTTGAGAATATACATATTAACCTTTAGATAAATATAACTATAATCTCTGTGGACATCTCACAGTCAACCACTGAAGCTAACTAATCACTTTATATTTACATTTCAACATGAAATATATGCAGTCTCACAGAACAAAATGGTGATGGCATAAATTGCTTGTTTTAAGCTTCCCCCAGTCTAGTTTCAGTCAAAAATCACTGAGTCAAGCACTTGCGCATCTAAACTTTATTTTGACATAAAAACAATTACAATTCCCACTTCTGTACCTAACCACTGCGGGTTCGATCCTTGTATCTGCCTGATCAAGCCCTCTTGGCCTCGCTCAAACAGAGACACTCCAGAAGGTCACGCAGACCTAAGCGCTCTCCCAGAAGATCGACACAGGACCTCGTGGTAGCGGACCTTTATAGGTCCCTGAACCTCGAGGGGCCGAACCACATGGGGGTGGTTTCTTTACAATCCAATAACAAATATCGATTAACCCCATACATGGCAGACATTTCCTTAACCCAATAATAAAGTGGCTAATACATAGTATTCAAACAGTGTTTTTTAAAGGAAATGAACATTGCAACATGTGCCCTGCTATGCAAGAAAACCAGACAAGGCTCATTCTGCAGCTTGTCCCATTTCTACAGAAGGCACTTTTAAATTGACCAAATGGCCTAGCAGCCCAGAAGTCTTTACTCAATTTTAGTCCTAGCCTCTCCAATCTGGCCAGGATTAACATTCCTTCCTTTTATCATATATGATAAATCATCATTTATGATAACCAAGTAGTCAGATAATCAGATAACCAGATATACATATGTCTGTCTATTACATTCTCCATCTATCAACAACACAAGATGATGATGTTTCTTCCCAGAATCTTGTCAAGCTTCCTGAGTTTTCGTGGGGGTAGCTTCACAATTTCCACCTGATGAGGGCGCAAATTCCCTTCATCCGTCTTGTTGCCGATTCTTCCATCCCTTTCCATAGTCGAACCTATAACCTATGATTCCCAAAAAACTTGGGACAAAGCAAGTTACCATTCATGCACCAATGCTTCCCATACATTCACTGTAATTCTGCAATACTATCCCTTTTCTATTTCAATATTCTGCTCTATTATATTCTATTCTGTGGAGGAGACTTCAACTGTGTTTTAGATCCGTACTTAGATAAATCAAGCCAAAAACAGAGAGGGAATATGAAATCGAAAACCGGGGAACTTCGCAATACTTATATAAACAATACTAATATAGCAGATGTTTGGAGAATTGTTAATCCAACTGGCAGGGAATACTCGTTTTATTCAATGGTACATAAGACATACTCACGTATAGATTACTTCCTGCTGGATACAAAATTAATCCCTCAAACATTTAACCCGACATACCACACAAATTCGATTTCAGACCATTCTCCACTAACTTTCTTTTTAAAACTGGAAGGAATGTTTAAGAATAAATCGTTTTGGAGATTTAATTCTCAAATTCTAAAAGATCCACAATCGAGTATATATTTAAAAGAACGAATGGAGGCCTTTTTTCAAATAAATGATACTCCAGATATATCGTCTACTGTATTATGGGAATCTTTTAAAGCATACATTAGGGGTATTATAATTTCATATCAAGCTTTTCAAAATAAAAAAAATAAGAATGAACAAAGACAGTTAGAAGAACTTATTAGACAAATGGATATAGATAATGCTAAAGATCCATCAATAGATAAACATAATAAAATAATAATTTTGAAATTTAAATTAAATAAATTATTATCTGCCAAACTTATAAGACTTTTTCAAATTACAAAACAAGAGCACTTTGAATTTGGGGATAAACCGCATAAACTTTTTGCTCGCCAGCTAAAAAAACGAGAAAAGGAACATACTATACCAAAGATTAAATCAGATAAAGGGGATTATTAACAACACCGAAGGATATTAATAAAAGATTTGCGCAATTTTATGAGAATTTGTATACATCTAAAACGACAATTAATTCCAATAATATCACAAAGTTTTTGGATAATTGTAATCTTCCAAAGTTAGAGCTGAAGGAACAAGAGGAATTGGGTGCACAAATTTCAATTAAGGAATTAGAAGATACAATAAACTCACTAAAGAATGGAAAAACACCAGGCCCTGATGGATTTACTAATGAATTTTATAAAAGCTTTTATGATAAAATAATACCAAGATTACAAAAAATGTACCAATATGCTTTTAAAAAACAAATACTACCTGATACATTAGCGGAATCAATGATTACACTAATACCTAAGAAAGACAAAGATTTAGAAGAACCGGGTTCATATAGAGCTATAGCATTGTTAAACACAGATCAAAAAATATTAGCGAAAACATTAGCTAGAAGATTAAGTAAATACATTAGTAAATTAATAAACCCAGATCAGACGGGGTTTATCCCTAAGAGATACTCATCTAACAATATGAGACGTTTACTCAACATAATGCACTCACACAAATCTGAAGATCAAGAATTATCAATTATTTCGCTGGATGCTGAAAAAGCATTTGACCAAGTAGAATGGAATTATATGGATAAAGTATTACAAAAATTCCAACTGGGAGAGAATTTTATTCTATGGATCAAGTTATTATATAATAAACCTACAGCTAGAATACTAACTATTAACATATTATCCTCGAAATTCCAACTATCAAGGGGAAATAGACAAGGATGCTCATTATCACCACAGCTGTTTGCTCTCATTATTGAACTGCTAGCAGAAAAATTAAAATACACCCTGATATCCATGGATATAATACTAAAGACTCATATAATAAAATATATTTATACGCAGATGATATATTACTGTACATTA
The DNA here is from genome assembly GCA_038087875.1 of Malacoraja senta. Taxonomy (NCBI): domain Eukaryota; kingdom Metazoa; phylum Chordata; class Chondrichthyes; order Rajiformes; family Rajidae; genus Malacoraja; species Malacoraja senta. Next base: position 328,195,951 of record CM075977.1, on the reverse strand, counting down.
CAAAACCTCAAATCACTATACCAAATATATTAAATTTAATTGAAGACTTTGGATCTTTTTCTGGATATAGAATAAATTGGAATAAAAGTGAAATTATGTCAATAAAACCGAAAGATTCAACACATCTTTTAAAATTCCCTTTTAAAATAGCTACAGAAAAATTTAAATACTTGGGAATCGAAATTACCAGAACATATCAAGGTATGTTTAAGGCAAATTTTGATCCCCTACTTAATAAATTAAACACACTAATTAAATTCTGGAAAACGCTCCCGATGTCTTTAATAGGCCGAATAAATGCAATAAAAATGATCTTTCTACCACAAATTTTATACCTATTTCAATCGATTCCTATATACTTACCAAAGAAGTTTTTTAAAAAACTTGACTCAGATATCACTTATTTTATATGGGACTATAAATCACATAGAATACAAAAAACTCATCTGAATAAACCTAAAGTATTAGGGGGTTTAGCACTACCTAATTTTATGTATTATTATTGGTCAGTAAATATTAAAAATATGATTCAACTGATGGATAACTCCGCCCAGCAAGTGGACTGGATTGTAATGGAGAAAGAGGATTGCTCCTCTGGAAACATTGGAGCGATCCTCCTCTCTCCAATGACACTGAATAATATAAATTATAATAAGAACCCAATTATTCATAGTACAATCCGAATTTGGAAACAAATAAAACAAAATTTAAAATTAAGAAATGTATCACTTTTATTACCCATAGTTAATAACCCTTCGTTTAATCCCTCTATTATAGATAAAGCTTTTACACATTGGGATAGACTAGGAATTAAAACGCTCGGTGACTTGTATGAAACTGGAAAATTACTTTCATTTCAACAATTACAAATAAAATATAAACTCGGAAATAATCAATATTTTAAATATTTTAAAATATGCGACTATTTGAAAAAATATACAAAAGATCATTATAATAACCCAGCAGATGTATTGGATGAGGCAATGCAGATAAAAGCTGAATCAGCAAACTTAATATCATATTTGTATAATATTATCTTAAATGTACAAATACCATCTACGGAGGGTATCAGAAGAGACTGGGAACAAGAGTTAGCTATTAAAATTTCAAAGGAAAGTTGGAATGAACACTTATTAAACGTGCATAAATGTTCGATTAATGTAAGACACACTTTAATACAATTTAAAATTTTACATAGATTATATTATTCCAAAACTAAAATTCATAAAATTTTCCCAAATGTATCATCTATTTGTGATAAATGTCAATCCCAAGAAGCTACTATAGCGCACTCATTCGTTTTTGTACAAAAATTCAAAAATTTTGGAATGAAATTTTCGAAATCTTTGCAAAATTATTTAAAATAAGACTGATACCCAAAGCAGAATGGATTATCTTCGGAATAACGGAAGATGGTCCAGAACTAAATGTGTTTCAAAATAAACTAATAGACTATGGGTTAATAACTGGAAAAAAGCTAATTCTAAAATTTTGGAAGAAGGCTCCAATACCAACTATAAACATGTGGATTTCAAATATGTTCGAAACATTACACCTAGAAGAGATAAGACTCCTCCTAGCAGGTAAACCAGTTCACTTCCACCTGACGTGGTCTGCATTTATAGAATTATTACAAATATAGGGTGCAAAGGTACCTTAAAAAAAAATTGAGGTCAGGTAAGGGGGGATGATAGTTGAAGAGTTGGTATGTCCCATTTGCGTAATGCTCATAAAAATATTTGTTTCTCTCTTTTCCCTCTTTCTCTTTCTCCTACTTTTCTAGGGTCTATTTCTTAACTCTTTTTCTTTTGTTTTTAATTTTGTTCTTATAGGGTCTTTGTCCTTTTTTGTTGTCACATTTTCTACACTCTCACTTTTTCCTGCACTTTCTTCTTTCTTTCAATCTTTTCCTTTTACTAGTGTAAAAAACAAATGGAGTACATTAATTGTAAGAAGACATAAGTGACGAGTACTAATGTATGTGGTTGTAATGTAATGTACTTCTAATAAATAAATTAAAAAAAAAAAAAAATTTAAATTAAAAAAAAAAAAAACTATTCTGTCACTGTACTCCTATTACTATTCTGTTTTCTAATACACCCTTTACTCTTTACTATCCTAGGACACTGATCAGCTCTCTCCATATTCACGCGATGTTATAATATGTATATCTGATGATGGTTTCACATATAAATTTCAGCTGGGTTCAGTCCAGATTTCCCTACAGGCATGACTCTTATTTAAAACAAACCATGATAAATGTTCCAATATAACCAAATTCAGTCTCAACCTTCAATTTACTATTTTAATTTTCAGTGTCCGTCTTACTCTTCTCATTCCACAGCATTCTGGTCGAAAACACATTTCCATTCCAATTCCTGTGGAATTCCCAGCTGTTCAAATTTAAACAATCAATTTCCATATGTTGTCAATTCTATCATAAATCCAATTAAGAATGCCAATTCTAGGGACAATTACTTTCCACCTTGATAATAGAAGCCGCTTTACCATCAAGGGTTAAACTATTTAGAACCATCGGTCAAATACATCGACTCTGATATCTCCACACCCATTCAAGTTTCTCCTTCTAATCCAATAGACTTCTCCTCCAGTACTTCTTCATTGGCTCAGCTCTCATTCCATATGGGTTCTCTCCTATACTAGTTTCCTAACCACTGAGTAATTTCTAGTCTAGTCTCTTAAAGGGAAGTCTTGCTGTTCACAGTTCCTCTTTTGACCATTTCCAATTCCAACTCTCATGTTCCCTGAATAATTTCCATGTTCCTAAATTCCATCCTTCCTGATGTTCTCTGAATAATCCTTCCCATCTTTAGCTGCCTGTCCGGGGATGAGACAATAACAATATCAATTAATAATCAAACTCCAAATATCCCTAAGCCAAATCTCACAAGTCAGTTCCAAATCTCAAAAATTTAAAGTCCCTCCAATTCATTACCACACAATTTAGAGACCAAATTCAAAACATTATAAATTTATTTCTAATAATCATAATTTAGACGCAAATTAAGTGTTTTACCCCAAACCACAGAGGAATGTCTTTTATTCAAATTCAGTTCTTCAAAGTGGAGCTCGTCCCAATAGTCGTCATAGGTTGTCTATGTTTCTTTAGGAAAGGTTAGATAGTGTTACTTTCCTTTCCTTTACTGGCATCAAAAGCTAGATGATGTTAAAGTTGGGCACTAGGGTAGGTTTTCTTCTTATTCTCTGATGTCAATTTCAAGGGAGTAGGGATACTGAGGAGCTTTCTCTATCAGTTGGCCTTCCCAGATTTGTCTTAAAGGGACAGGACAGTATAATTTCCTCCTGCTTGTTTCTGGGAAGCTACATTACCTGTGCTGTCTTCTGCCTGTTCTCAAGGGGTCTGTATATTCTTTACCTCACTCCCCAGATAGTATGTTGTTGATTATACTGTCCGGCAGGCACAAACTCAGTAAAGGGGCAGTCCCACTTGGTCGACCTAATTGGCGAGTTTAGAAGAGTTAAGGGCCTGTCCCACTTGGGCGACCTAATCCGCGAGTTCTGGTGAGTTTGCCCTTGACTCATATTCGCAGCATGGTCGACACGAGGTCGTAGGAGGTCTTCGTAACTCTCCTTCATGCTCGAGAGTGGTCTCCGCATACTCGAGGCCTCAGCTAGGTCGCGGCGGTTTTTTCAATAAGTTTTAAAAATGCCTGCGAGTAAAAAATGGTTGCCATGGAAAAAATGTATACTTTTTTTACTCGTAGGTTTAGTTGTAGTAGGTCGTAGTAGTTCGGCATGTTAGTCATAGGTAATCGAGGGTAGTCGAAGGTAGTCGAAGGTAGTCATAGATAGTCTTCATCATAGTTGAAGAGAGGTCGAAGGGAGGTTGAAGGAGATCGAAAGAGGTCGAAGGGAGGTCGAAGGAGATCGAAAGAGGTTGTCTTCACTCTCCACTATTCGGTGTCCAATTTTCCCAAAGTTAGTCATAGCTAGTCGAAGCTCGTCTTCAACATAGTCGAAGGAGGTCTTCTACGTAGTTGAAGGAGGTCTTCAACATGTCATTTTTTCAAACTCTTCTAAACTTGCCAATTAGGTCGCCCAAGTGGGACAGCCCCTTTAAAAAAAGTGACATGTTGAAGACCTCCTTAGACTATGTAGAAGACCTCCTTCGACCTCCTTCGACTATGTTGAAGACCAGCTTCGACCAGCTATGACTAGCTACGACTGACTTCGGGAAAATTGGACACTGAATAGTGGAGAGTGAAGACGACCTCCTTCGATCTCCTTCGACCTCCCTTCAACTATGATGAAGACTATCTACGACTACCTTCGACTACCTTTGTCTACCTTTGACTACCCTCGATTACCTATGACTAACATGCCGACCTACTACGACCTACTACAACTAAACCTATGAGTAAAAAAAGTATCGATTTTATCCATGGCGACCTTTTTTTACTCGCGGGCATTTTTTAACTTATTGAAAAAAACGCTGCATCCTAGCTGAGGCCTCTAGTACGCGGAGACCACTCTCAAGCATGAAGGAGAGTTACGAAGACCTCCTACGACCTCATGTCAACCATGCTGCGAGTATGTCGAGGGCAAGCTCACCAGAACTCGCGGATTAGGTTGCCCAAGTGGGACAGGCCCTTAACAAGTTAGTATAATAGCTCCTTTCCCCACTCCTGTACCTCCTGCACAATAAGTTTGTTTATTCTCTTCCTAGTGCCATTTCAGTTCTCCTTAGTTCCCATTCCTTCTCACACCAGCTACTATGTTTTCCTTTTCATAGTCCTTTCTTCACTGAGGGTTCTCGATAATTAGATTATTTGTGTCTCCTCCTGGCATTTGGAAGGGGGTTTTGTTCTTTCTGTTTTTTATTGCTGTTTTGGGCCATGGGAGGACACCTTCAGATTGCATAGGTGGTATTAACTAACAGATTAGGGCTAACAGAATGGGTTCGATTGCCAAAATGTTCCTGCCCCCTGATCTCCTTGCAAGTGTCCTCGTCCTCTACCCTTGGGGTCCCAAGTTTCCCGGTAACATCTCAGGATCCACTGGTTTCTGAAACCCCATGGCCCTCTTCTTTGCCTCCTTCCTTCTTGGTACTCCCTCACAGGACATGATCGACTCCAATGACCTAATTCCCCACAGTTGTAGCACTGATCAGATCTGACAGCTCAATACCCTCTCCAACCAAACCGAGGAAAAGTTGGCTCTCGGAAGGGCAGGTCAATCCAAGCTTTGAGATCCTCCTTCTCCTTGTCTTCCTCCATAGTTATTTCCCGTTTCTGAATTCTTAATACGGGTCTCTGAGCTGCCGTTGGATCAGGTTGCATTAAAGTGTGAATGTCTGTGGTCCGGGGGTCATTTACACCGACTGCGGGACCTAATACCAAAGATGGAGTAGGCAGCGTTCTACAAATGAACTGCCTACAAGGAATTTGTTCTATACCCCCATCGTCGGGAAATTGCTCTGACATAATAATAATATCAATGTCAGGATCAACCCCTCCGTATCCTCCTGCTGTCTCACCCTCAGAAAAGCTACTCGTTTTCAGGAAGGGTTCATTCACTTTCCCACCACTGGATTTTCTAATTAACTTTGGTACCCACTTCGGCAGAACCTTCCTTCTAGCCCCTTGATCTCCTATACTACCCCACACTGGTGGAGCAAACATAGGAGCTAGAAGGTCACTCCCCGATTTTTCCACTTTAGATTTGAATTTAGTGGGAGGAGTCGAAGATACCGCTGACTCCTCCTGTGTGCCCTGCTCGTAAGCTGCACATGGTGTCTCTGAACTGAGAACATGAGAGTGCTGTGAGGAATGCTGTGGCTCCATTCTGAAAAATTCTACCCATCCTGGCACATTGTGAGCCTCATTCCATTCGAGATCTACAGATACTGCTGCACTCTTACCAAATTTAATAAGTTTAATTTTTGTCGGCACCTCTTTAAGAGCCATCTCAGTAGTTTCCCCTTTAGAAGATGGTATTCTCTCCTGCACCTGCTGTTGGCTTCCACGATCTTCCTTTCCCTGTTCCGGAATGTCTCGAGAAGGACCAGTTCTCTCGTGTTCCTCTCTAATCCCTAATTTACACGCTGCCATTCTTAGAGTAAACAGCAGAACGATCTCTTTATTTATTTTCCTTTTAGTGAAGAACATTCTCCATATTCCAATTAGCTCATTCCCTTCTTCACTGTTTCCATATCGTTTAACAGTTGTTTCTATGTAGTTTATTCCTATTACAGATTTTAGTCCACCCAGCGGTTAAAGTTCGCTTCTCAAAACTCCATTTAATTCTCCAGATTCTCTTAACCTGTCTGCTTCATGTGAAAGCTTCTCGTAAATTATTCTTATCGGGCTTCCGGGTTTATTTGATAAGTCCTTCTCTGAGACATTCCCCATTTTTCTGCACAATAGTTACAATACAAAATAAAACTCCAGATACTCACACCTATTCAAACTCATTCCTTCCTTTCAGACTCCAAAGTCAATGGAGTTGCTCCCACACAATGGCTAACCCTCTCTCAAATTCACACCTATTCACATAATTGTTCCCTTCCAACCATTACTCAATCACCCACTCAATCGCTCCTATTTAATTATTCAAATCAATCGCTCGTATTCAATCTCTCTCCCAACTTTCTTATCAGTTAGATCACAATCACTTAATTCAACTCTAAACTTTCAAACAAACGATCTCCGGTTTCTCAACCCAAGACTCCAACAAGACTCTTCCAAGCAACAATCTCTCCCACTCAAACCACTTTAAGTTCGCACAAATCAGATTCTCACAATACTACAATCTAAACAATTACAAATATTGAATTCAGACACACTTTTCAATTATCTAAATCCTTAAAAATCCTTGAACATTCACACAAGCAGCAATACAAATAGCGGTCCACGAACTTAACACACTCTAAATCTTAACTTTCTAAATCTTAATAAACTCTAAATCTATTTACATACAGTAAATATTTATTTAATTCGGATCCGATAACAATACAAAAAAGACAATACAAAATGTTTACAATTTACAAAAATGATTTAACGTGCTAGCGCACAGTTTACAAACACTCGATCTCAATGCCGCATCACGCTGTTATCAATCAGTGAATCTTTTCTTCCGATACCGAAGATTTTCCCCTTCTTAGTTACTCGTTGCTGAGGGGTACTCCTCCTTCAATGACTACATTTCCTCCCGGATGTTACTATCCTCACGCTAAGACTGGACTTCTATATGGGGACCTCTATCCCTCCTCTCTAATTTCTACAGAATTAGGGGTACCCTTCGCATTCGGGTTACTTTTCACCAAGTAAATCAGGTTCCCATCTCTCAGTTACTCTTCGCTATCAGGTAATAATCAACAATCGATCAGAGGGTTATTATTCACTGTTGATCAGCTGCTATTCGGAATCGATCATGAACATGCACAGACTCTGAAGTTCTATCTGCACAGAATTCGAATTCTACCGTACGGGCAGAATTCAATGTGAAATTCTGTATTTGGAAATTTGATTCTGCAAATCTAGACTCGTTCTCGGACTCCAAGTTTTGGTGCGTATCCCTCCACATACGCGGGCTCTCAAATTCAAACTATATTGCCCAATGAAATCTCGAATGGACTAGAGGATTATCAGCCAATCTATACTCAAGCCACCAAGCCAGTACCTTTACGAGATTCCTCATCCGTCACTCCAGGAAGGGACTCAGATATCTTCATGCAGACACACCTCTCTGCAGGGCACTGAGGGTTCAGCTCCTAGCCTCCTCACGCTTGCAGTCGATGCCAATTTTTAGAACGCACCTTTCCAATCATCATTCCCGGCAAAGACTGATCAATACGTAGACCAGACCTGTGTTTCAATACCCCACCAATTGGATACCAAATCTGGACAGTGGGCCACCCCTCGCCAATGAAGAGCGTCGGGCTCTCGTTAAAGCAGCTGCAGTCTACTAACTACGACCAAGTTTTGGGCCATTCCATGCCCTGTTTTATGGGCCCCTAACCCAAAGGAGTGCTAACTACCCCCCCCCCCGTGCTTGCTAGATTCTGTTCTAATGATCTCGCTTGGACCCTTTCCCAAGCCTGCGAATGATCGATCCGCTCCGACTAGCGAAGTGCCGAAAACCAATGTGAAAACCGCACAGTGGGCCCGATTTCTGCACGCGATCTAAACAGGTCAATACCCTTGATCGGAAACTTGTGTTTGGGAGTTTGTTGAGATCCCGGACGAGCCCCCAATGTAAATTGCTCATTCTAAGCTTCACCCCAGTCTAGTTTCAGTAAAAAAATCACTGAGTGAAGCACTTGCGCATCTAAACTTTATTTTGACAAAACACAATTACATTTCCCACTACTGTACCTAACCACCGCGGGATCAATCCTCATATCTACCTGATCAAGCCCACTTGGACTCGCTCAAACAAAGACACTCCAGAAGGTCACGCAGTCCTAAACACTCTCCCAGAAGATCGACACAGGGCCTCATGGTAGCGGACTTTTATAGGTCCCCGAACCTCGAGGGGCCGAACCACATGGGGGTGGTCTCGTTACAATCCAAAAACAAAATATCGAGTTACCCCATACATGACAGACATTTCCCTAACCCAATAATTCAGTGGCTAATACATTGTATTCAAACAGTGTTTCTCAGACGAAACAACATCGCAACATGTGCCCTGATATGCAAGAAAACCAGACAAGGCTCAATACCTAATCCAATCAACATCCAGCAAAGTAAAGCTTTGCAACATTATTTACAATTTGTATGTCTGGTTTGCATTCATCCAATCCATTCCATGCATTTTGCACCTACTTGTCAGGGTCTGCAGATGTTCCCATTCTCTTCCTGCAGCTCTGATCTAGGCTCTAAACAAACTGGCACCATTCTGCAGCTTGTCCCATTTCTACAGAAAGCACTTTTAAATTGACCAATTGGCCTAGCAGCCCAGAAGCCTTTACTCAATTTTAGTGTCCTAGCCTCTCCAATTCGGCCAGGATTAACAATGGTTTAAGCTTGTTGTGACTAAACAGACAATTTTTTTGCAATGCAAATCCAGATATCTACTAAATACATAAAGAATTCTATTATTTAGCAATCATGTATAGATCATCATAGATAGCTCCCTATAATTGAACTCCAAAGGATTGACACTTCTGAGGATTTGTCCAACTCCATATCTATAATTTTCACAGAACCCTTGGAAAGGACATTTTTGACAAAATTAGCAAATAAGTTCATTCCTTTTGGAAATTCACCAGAGAAATGACAATGAACAATGAGAAATCAACCTTGCAAAAATATTAAAAATAAATGTGCATGCATTATGTGCACAGGAGGAATATGTGGTGGTGATGAACTATGAAACGTAAACTGATTGTGGAATTCAACAGTCAAAAGTGGTTCATTGTCATATGTAAAAGGAACAATGGAATTTTATTTCAAAGTCACGTGAGTGACTATGTGAAGAGCCCACCAGTCGCATGCGCGTCAATAAGTCGAGGCATGGTGCGCGAGTCGGAGCAGTTCGAAACTGCTCTGGCAGGTAAGTTAATTTTGTTTTCAGCGGGCCGCTGCGGTACAGCGGGCCCAATGTAGCTGATGGAGGCGGCCAGATTTGGACTGCCGTGGAGGCTCCATAAGGAGCTAGATACAATATTATGGCTGCCGCTGTTGGAGCTCCATACGGGAGCAGGCGGCCGAATTTGGAGGCCGCCGTGGAGACTCCATAAGGAGCTGGGATGCGATATTGCGGCTGCCGGCATTGGAGCTCCGAACGGGAGCAGGGGGCCAGATTTGGAGGCCGCCGTGGGGCTCCGTAAGGAGCTAGGATTTGATATTGCGGCTGCCGGTGCAGCCAGGTCAGCAATCGCTGCAAAAGATTAACAGCAGCCGGTGAGTTAAAAATAGCAACCTCCAGGTAAGCTCAGCTGCCGTAGCAACGAGCAATTTTAAACATATCTGCTGCCGGCTGATGTCGGCTCAGTTTACACTGGAGCATCATATAGTATATGCTTTACTTTTAGGGCGGCTATAAATAGAGTTGGCAGGTTTTTAATAGCGGTTGCCGCTCGGTCACGTTTGTGACTATCGGAGCAGATAGCATTCAAAGGTCATGTTTAATTCTTTGGCAATATAACGATGTATCTTATCATGCCAATAAAGTTTTAAATTGAAAATGAATTAAATTAATTACAAAGGACATTTGTTATCACATACACCAAATGGTGTAGTGAAATTTGACTTGCCATTGCAGTCCAGAGCTCCTGGCTTGGGAAGCCTTTTTTGAGCTGTGTCTATCAGACACCTGTGGGAGCTACACCTGGTACAGGGTGGTGTCATGATAATTTCCGCTCAGTAGAGGGGACTGTTGGAGATTCTTTTATTAGAGACTCCAACGATGTGGATATCGATAGAGCAGTTGAATCTCTGATCTAATGGGGATATGCTTCTTTTAATCATATGAACACACTATGCTCCGTGTACCGGAAGCATTAACAGGTGGCTCCAGCCATATGCCTGTGCTAACACCTGGCTGGGTTGCAGTATTTCTCCCACTCTGTTGTGGGGAGTATCGGAAAGAGGTGACTTCGATTATGATGCCGGCTCATCTAGGTCATATGCGGCCAGAGGCCTGAGGTAGCAACAACTTGTGCAGGGTTGCGCTCTATTTCCTCCCCTGATATACTCCGTTGAGGCTCCAGAAGGGAGCAAGGACACGGAGTCGCTAACAAGTGCAACATGTCTGGTAAGTACAATAAATAATGATGATTTATACCGACAGCAGAGGACTGCGGCAGTGCGGAAAGCCGACGGCCACGTCGGAGTCGCTGGCAGCCGCGAGCTACACAGCTAGTTCCGATTCGGCTCCTAGAGGGAGCAGCTTGGCAACCCAGAGTCGGGGCAAAGCTAAAGTCAAATCTGTGAGACAAGTCCTGTCAGACGATTCGGGACAAGAGGATTCTGTCCCCACATCTATGGCAGATGTGATTGGCCATTTGTCTCAATTGAAACATCTGATGGATCAGATGGTGGCACAAAATATGCTCTGTGTTACAGGGGCATGCACGGGCAGTTTGAGTCATACGCCTGCAGCAACACCTCCTTCAGGGTTGCAATATTCCTCCCACTCCGATGAAGGGTGTGATGGTGATGGTGCCAAAAATATGCTCCGTGTTACGGAGGCATTCACAGGCTGTTCGAGTCATATGCCTATAGCAACACCTGGTTCAGGGTTGCAATATTCCTCCCACTCGGATAAAGAGACTGTCGGAGATGGTGGCACAAAATTTGCTCCATGTTACGGAGGCATACACAGGCAGTTCGAGTCATTCGCCTGTGGCAACGCCTGGTTCAGGGTTGCAGTATTTCCCCCACTCTGTCGAGGGAAGTGTCGGAGATCAGTATGGAGCTGACTCCGAACATGAGTATGTGACTGAATCCCATGCTTTAATGCATGATGTACGAGAGTCGCATAAGAGCTGCCTGCTCTTGCCTCTAAATTTGCTGTTCCCTCGGGGACAGGCAAGCCACTACAAGAGGAGTTGGCCAGCGACATCAGCTACCTAACATCGCACCAGCTGAAGGAGATGTGGTCAGACAGGGTCTGCAAATGGAACTTCGCTGAAGCTCCAACAAGCAAATCGACCCGGGTTCAGAGACGCTGGCAGGAATGGTCTCTTTATTAACCTCCGTAAAACTCCGAAATGGAGCAGACTCTTGGCCCAGGTTTGGGTTTACTGGCAGCATGGGCTGTCTAGTATACTTTCACTGTCTCTGGGTAAGATCAGGTTGATGCAGAGACATTGGCAGGGTGACTTTCATAGTAACCTCTGTAAGTTCCATGTAGGAACAGCTTGGTTACCCTGGTTCAGGATACACATGGAACTGGCTGGCCATATGGGGCATATTGACCAGGGAAGCACTGCCTCAACATATGTGATTGAGGTTATCAGGCTGCTCAGAATGAAGTAGTTCAAGTCTCCCTCAACACATGTTTATATTTCTGCTCAGTTAGTGGAGTTGCCAGTTCATTGGAAACATCATTGCCATCCTCTCTGGGATAGGTAGCTACCAGCAGGAAGCTGGTCAGGCATATAATATGTTTATCTAACCTGCAGGTACAATCTACTTCAATCTGCATATAGATTGGGTGAATCAAATTGGTAGGGGTGCTGAGGAAGAGGATTTCTTGGAATGTATGCGGGATAGTTTTCTAAATCAACATGTAGAGGAACCAACGAGAGAGCAGGCTATTCTAGTCTGGGTATTGAGTAATGAGGAAGGGTTAGTTAGCAGTCTTGTTGTGCATGGCCCCCTGGGCAAGAGTGACCATAATATGGTTGAGTTCTTCATTAGGATGGAGAGTGACATAATTAATTCAGAAACAAGGGTTCTGAACTTAAAGAAAGGTAACTTTGAGGGTATGAGACGTGAATTGGCCAAGATAGACTGGCAATTGATTCTTAAAGGGTTGACGGTGGATATGCAATGGAAGGCATTTAAAGGCTGCATGGTTGAACTACAACAATTGTTCATCCCAGTTTGGCAAAAGAACAAATCAGGGAAGGTAGTGCATCTGTGGATAACAAGGGAAATCAGGGATAGTGTCAAAACAAAAGATGAAGCATACAAATTAGCCAGAAAAAGCAGCCTACCAGAGGACTGGGAGAAATTCAGAGTCCAGCAGAGGAGGACAAAGGGTTTAATTAGGAAAGGGAAAATAGATTATGAAAGAAAACTGTCAGGGAACATAAAAACTGACTGCAGAAGTTTTTATAGATATGTGAAGAGAAAAAAGTTTAGTTAAAACAAATGTAGGTCCCTTGCAGTCAGAAACAGGTGAATTGATCATGGGGAACAAGGACATGGCAGACCAATTGAATAACTACTTTGGTTCTGTCTTCACTAAGGAAGATTTAATTAATCTGCCGGAAATAGCAGGGGACCGGGGGTCAACGAGATGGAGGAACTGAGTGAAATCCAGGTTAGCCGGGAAGTGGTGTTAGGTAAATTGAATGGATTAAAGGCCAATAAATCCCCAGGGCTAGATAGGCTGCATCTCAGAGTACTTAAGGAAGTAGCCCCAGAAATAGTGGGTATTAGTGATAATTATTCAAAACTCTTTAGATTCTGGAGTAGTTCCTGAGGATTGGAGGGTAGCTAATGTAACCCCACTATTTAAAAAGGGAGGGAGAAAGAAAACAGGGAATTACAGACGTCAGTCTAACATCGATAATGGGGAAACTGCTAGAGTCATTTATTAAAGATGTGATAGCAGCACATTGGAAAATGGTGAAATCATTGGACAAAGTCAGCATGGATTTATGAAAGGTAAATCATGTCTGACGAATCTGATAGAATTTTTCGAGGATGTAACCAGTAGAGTGGATAATGGAGAACCAGGGGATGTGTTATATCTGGACATTCAGAAGGCTTTCAACAAGGTCCCACATAAGAGATTAATATACAAACTTAAAGCACATGGTATTGGGGGTTCAGTATTGATGTCGATAGAGACCGGGCTGGCAGAATGGAAGCAAAGAGTAGGAGTAAACGGGTCCTTTTCAGAATGGCAGGCAGTGACTAGTAGAGTACCGCAAGGCTCAGTGCTGGGACCCCAGCTATTTACAATATATATTAATGATTTGGACGAGGGAATAGAATGCAACATCTCCAAGTTTGCGGATGACACGAAGCTGGGGGGCAGTGTTAGCTGTGAGGAGGGTGCTAGAGGCTGCAAGATGACTTGGATAGGCTGGGTGAGTGGGCAAATGCATGGCAGATGCAGTATAATGTGGATAAGTGTGAGGTTATCCACTTTGGTGGCAAAAACAGGAAAGTAGACTATTACCTGAATTGTGCCTGATTAGGAAAAGGGGAGATGCAACGAGACCTGGGTGTCATGGTACACCAGTCATTGAATGTGGGCATGCAGGTGCAGCAGGCAGTGAAGAAAGCGAATGGTATGTTAGCATTCATAGCAAAAGGATTTGAGTATAGGAGCAGGGAGGATCTACTGCAGTTGTACAGGGTCTTGGTGAGACCACACCTGGAGTATTGCGTACAGTTTTGGTCTCCTAATCTGAGGAAGGACATTCTTGCCATAGAGGGTGTACAGAGAAGGTTCATCAGACTGATTATTCCTGGGATGTCATGACTTTCATATGAGGAAAGACTGGATAGACTCGGCTTGTACTCGCTGGAATTTAGAAGATTGAGGGGAGATCTTATAGAAACTTACAACATTCTTAAGGGGTTGGACAGGCTAGATGCAGGAAGATTGTTCCCGATGTTGGGGAAGTCCAGAATAAGGGGTCACAGTTTAAGGATACAGGGGAAATCTTTTAGGACTGAGATGAGAAAAACATTTTTTACACAGAGAGTGGTGAATCTCTGGAATTCTCTGCCACATAATGTAGTTGAGGCCAGTTCATTGGCTATATTTAAGAGGGAGTTAGATGTGGCCCTTGTGGCTAAAGGGATCAGGGGGTATGGAGAGAAGGCAGGTACAGGATACTGAGTTGGATGATCAGCCATGATCATATTGAATGGCGGTGCAGGCTCGAAGGGCCGAATGGCCTACTCCTGCACCTATTTTCTATGTTTCTATGTTTCTATGTTGTGAATCAAAAATGTATTTATAATAATCCGTAGGCTCTCAATACCAGTATTCCTGATTGAGTGGCGGGTCGAAGACATTGTGTTGCGTACTCTGCCGACTGAGACAATTGGTTTCAGTCAGAGGACGGCGAAGCAATTCCTGATTCAGGCTTGCATTATGCTAAATTCCACTCTGAGGAAGAACGCTGAGAATTCGTGGTGACTCTTATTCCCACATCAAGGGGAGACTGTGTTTTCAGCTCTAGTCATAAGGTTCTGATTATATGTTGCCAGCGAAATGTATGAATAACTAGATAATGCATTTTCCGTGGCAAGAGAAGCCAAAACATTTTCTGTCCGTATGGTCAATAGAGGAACGGTGGTTCCAAGTGGAATCAGTGACATCTCACGGAGGATGAGTAGTCTGCCTAAGAACAAGAGGGGTATATTTCTGATACTTCTCAATATTACAGAAACATGGAGCATGCCGAATCAGGTTAGGATTTGGCTAATCTGATCATGTGTTTAGTTGCCCAGTTTAAGATGGATGATTGGCTTTCAGCAATTTAACTGATTCAGAGAATCAATCTTCAAGATGCATACTTGGCCATATCTATACACATGAGGCACCGATTATCTGGTGTTTTGATAACAAAGCCAGTGGTGGAAGCTAATGCTGCCCTACTCAGATCGAAGGGCACTGTGTCATCGAGTTTTAAATAATATGCAAAATTTGCAGCTGATAAAACTTAGGGGTTATCAGTAGATACCTCTTGCGATATTAAGAATGATGCAACGTGAAATTTAATAGTGACAATTTTGCCTATTCATCCAGGCCATGGTAAGGCAGCTGAAGCAACTCCTATTTACTCGGTCACGAGTGATGGCTGGGGCAGCCTGTCTTCTCGGGCAGCTAGCTCTGCACGATTGTATGGGAAGATTGTGTACAAAATATGTGTTACTTTTAAACGGAAGTAACAGAGGTTTGTGTCGCTTTCAGTTTGAGCCTAGAGAAGCGTTTATGTGATAGCACAATTGACACTGCTTGTGCTGCTTTGTCATTCTCTATAGTACCATAACTGGGATAATAAATGATTGGTTATTCACCCCGCTGTTCACTAACATTTTGCAGGGTGTCGTTTATATGACCACTCTAAAAGCCTACACTCATTGTAGTGTGCGATGTATATCAGTACATTATTATGCAAATATTATTCTACTGTATTCCTAATGGGAGCAGTATTTTTAAGATGATTATGCTTTCAACATCTGTTCTCAGCACAAAGAACACAGTCTTTACTCAATCTTTGGCTCAGTCTCTGGGTCATAACTGACATTAGGGTAGCTTGTTATGGGAATGATCTCATAAGCAAAATGGGCATGATTGCGTACATTTGAAGTTGACAGCATACCCACCAAAGCAGAGATTGGGGATGTAGTTAGGTACACAAGTGCACTGAGCTTGCTAGTATATATGAGATGTAAGATAGTTTCTTTATTGTTATTCAATACTCAAGATATTGCTGATGGCTCATTTGCAGCCAATAGAATGGATAGTTCCCTTTTATCATACAGCAAGAGGCTTACATAGTGCGTGTTAATAAATTATAAAATTTGGTTGAATATGTCCGGATATTTGCAGATAGAATTCTGCACAGTGTTGCATGAGTTATTGTCAAACTCAAAGTCAATTGGGACTATGGTCCGGTTAAGAACAATGACCATGTATGCAAGTTAGCATCATGGTATTAATAACCCATGTTTATCTACCATTAATGGTTTATCTCTTTAAGTGTTTCACACACAGATTGGGTTACTGCATGAAACCACAGAGCTTTGAAGTCTTCACATAGTCACTCACGTGACTTCAAAATAAAATAGAAAGATTAAACGAGAACTTACCGTTTGAAGTTTGATCTTTACTTTATGAGAAGTTGAAGTGAGGGAATACGTGCCCTCCACTCCCAACCCTACTTCTCATAAAGATAATTCTGTAGTTCTAATGGGCCTGTCTCACGGTGCGAGTACACCCACGAGTGACCCCGAGTGAAAGAAAAAATCACACTCGTGGTTGTCTACGAGATTCCAAGTTTATGTTCATGAGTTTAAACGAGTTCCCACGTGTATGTCTAAGTTTGCCGTTTACTTTTCATTTCTGCGATGTACCAAGTTCCTCTCCCGAGTTACCAAGTTCCTCTCCTGAGTTACTCTTGAGCCAACTGTGAATGAAGGTCTGTTTTAAGTATCAAATAGAGCTGGACAGCATCTTATACAGTAAGTATATTCTGATCCAGTATTAAAAGTTATTCAATTTCAGAACTTAAAAAAACTAGGCAGTATCTCGGTCCCGCACTCGCCGCCATTGTGCAGCAAGGAGGCGGTGGCTGCGAAGCAACAGTGTTAAAGAAGACAGCTCCATCCTGAATTTACTGCCAGGTCTACACACTGCGGGGAGACGGGAGATGAAATCTTTGAATGTGGACGGATATCTCCGCGCCTGCTCGTTCTAAGCGGAATATATTTTAGGTCCCTTTCAAGCCGAGCTTTGGTTTTATTCCTTGTTTTTGTTTATTCGCACACACATTTCATGTGTGAGGGTGTGAGAAGTCCATGCCGGGTGCCGGCCGGCCGCAGCCGCTGTACTTTCACATCAGTTGCACATCAGATTGTTGGGAGACGGAGCTCAGGGTTCGCCGCCTGAGCTGCTTTGGTGCTCGGGCGTGTTGAGGTGGAGGGAGATTGGGGTGGGTGGGGGGGGGGGATGCGCAGGCATCATTAATCTGTCTGGGGTGACAAGGCTCTTGGGTTAGGCTGGGATCATTCTCTGCTCTCATCTCTCTCTTTCTGTGTGTGCATTAGCAGGGGGAAGAGCGGTCTACCTCGCTGGGGCACATGACCTCTGCCGCCTGCCCCTTGCAGCCATCAACTTGTTTGTTCCTTTGATGCGCCTCATCTGCCCTGCTCCCATCCCAGCCCTGCCCCAGCTCTCTGCCCCATTCTCTTGGAAATGTCGCTTCCGCCGCTGTAGAAAGGAGGGGTCTGGATGGCTGGCTTGGTGGGTGGGTGGGTGGGCAGGGAGGGGGAGTGGGAGTGGGTACAAACCACCGAATCCATGCTCAAAAGTCAAGCAGAACAGTGTAGAAATTAAGTTTCTGCTCCATATACGTGGGAATTCCCTCAGTATGATCAATCAGCGGGACATGCAGCATCTCTAGAGAGAAGGAATGGGTGACAGGCTGACGTTACCAAATTTCTGCTGCGTCTTTGTGTTACTCCAGCACTGTGTGTTCACTTTTTGTCAACCAGCATCTGCCCGTTCTTGTGTATGACATTCCTTGTATCCGTGGCAGTTGATTGTCGCTCCCTTCAGTTTCCCAGGGGGTCGGGACGGGATTGGAGTTGGGAGGGAAAGGTGGGGGGGGTTGTGGGTGGGGGGGGGGTGGGTGAGGGAGGGGAGGGGAGTGGGGGGAGGAGGGGGGGTTGGGGTGACTTACTATGGGAGCCAAGTGTAGGTGAGGTGTACTGACTGTGTGGGCAGACACTTTGGTAGTGATTGCCCACCAGTCTCAAATGCCGCTGTGTCTCTCTGTCCCTGGGATAGCAGGGGGTGATCAAACAGCACAATACCCCCCACCCCCTCCATGCCAACATGAAGGGCAACGATCCCAAGGCTTTAGCGTCAGAAACAGCGGGCAGGCGACAATCACCCACCATAATGCGATAGAGATCATGCACTATTGTCGATGTTTCTGTCTTTCTCCATCTCATTGTTGGCCCTGTCTGTCGCCACCCCCACCCCCACCCCCACCCCTCTGCTTCCCGGTCATGTGTGTGACCTCTTCCCTCCACTCTCCAGCTCCCCGCCCATTGCACCGGGCATGGGGGCTTTGCACCGTCTTCACATCGGCGACGCCAGCTGATCTGTGACAGTTGCCCCGGGGCAGGTGCTCGGGGGCTCTCTCCCAGCGTGGCCCTGGACCAGGGGGGGGGGGGGTGGATGGGAGTCAGCGGGCACGCCGGCTCTGCCACACCATGGGCCGCCGCCAACCACGCTACCCGTCCACGTCCACACTCTCGGTAGAACAGGAGCTGAGACTGGGAACTGTACCGCCCTTGCCCCCTCCCTCTGCATCTGCAAACAACCACACTCTTCTGCTCACCTAACCCACCCATCCCTTCTCTCTGGGTATTGAAGGCGCTTCTGGTCAGCAGTGTGCAATAGTCATCAAAATACACTGCATCTTTAGAAAGGAAAAATACAAAACATGCCATCCCACTGGATAGATACATAGATACATAGATACATAGAAAATAGGTGCAGGAGTAGGCCATTCGGCCCTTCGAGCCTGCACCGCCATTCAATATGATCATGGCTGATCATCCAACTCAGTATCCCGTACCTGCCTTCTCTCCATACCCCCTGATCCCCTTAGCCACATGGGCCACATCTAACTCCCTCTTAAATATAGCCAATGAACTGGCCCCAACTACCCTCTGTGGCAGAGAGTTCCAGAGATTCACCACTCTCTGTGTGAAAAAGTTTTTCCTCATCTCGGTCCTAAAGGATTTCCCCCTTATCCTTAAGCTGTGACCCCTTGTCCTGGACTTCCCCAACATCGGGAACCATC
>CM075977.1:328099355-328176526 GCA_038087875.1 Malacoraja senta | reverse complement strand
CCTTTAATCCATTCAATTTACCCAACACCACTTCCCGACTAACCTGGATTTCACTCAGTTCCTCCATCTCCTTTGACCCGCGGCCCCCTGCTATTTCCGGCAGATTATTTATGTCTTCCTTAGTGAAGACGGAACCAAAGCAGTTATTCAATTGGTCCGCCATATCCTTGTTCCCCATGATCAATTCACCTTTTTCTGACTGCAAGGGACCTACATTTGTTTTAACTAATCTCTTTCTCTTCACATATCTATAAAAACTTTTGCAGTCAGTTTTTATGTTCCCTGCCAGTTTCCTTTCATAATCTATTTTCCCTTTCCTAATTAAGGCCTTTGTCCTCCTCTGTTGGTCTCTGAATTTCTCCCAGTCCTCTGGTATGCTGCTTTTTCTGGCTAATTTGTACGCATCATCTTTTGCTTTGATACTATCCCTGATTTCCCTTGTTATCCACGGATGCACTACCTTCCCTGATTTATTCTTTTGCCAAACTGGGATGAACAATTTTTGTAGTTCATCCATGCAGTCTTTAAATGCCTTCCATTGCTATATTTAAGAGGGAGTTAGATGTGGCCCTTGTGGCTAAGGGGATCAGGGGGTATGGAGAGAAGGCCGGTACAGGATACTGAGTTGGATGATCAGCCATGATCATATTGAATGGCGGTGCAGGCTCGAAGGGCCGAATGGCCTACTCCTGCACCTATTTTCTATGTATCTATGTATCTATGTATCCACCGTCAACCCTTTTAGAACTAATTGCCAGTCATTCTTGGCCAATTCACGTCTCATACTCTCAAAGTTACCTTTCTTTAAGTTCAGAACCGTTGTTTCTGAATTAACAATGTCACTCTCCATCCTAATGAAGAACTCAACCATATTATGGTCACTCTTGCCCAAGGGGGCACGCACAACAAGACTGCTAACTAACCCTTCCTCATTACTCAATACCCAGTCCAGAATAGCGTGCTCTCTCGTTGGTTCCTCTATATGTTGGTTTAGATAACTATCCCGCGTACATTCCAAGAAATCCTCTTCCTCAGCACCCCAGCCAATTTGATTCACCCAATCTATATGTAGATTGAAGTCACCCATTATAACTGTTTTGCCTTTGTTGCACGCATTTCTAATTTCCTGTTTGATGCCATCCCCAACTTCACTACTACTGCTAGGTGGCCTGTACACAACACCCACCAGCGTTTTCTGCCCCTTAGTGTTTCGCAGCTCTACCCATACCAATTCCACATCCTCCAAGCTAATGTCCTTCCTTTCCACTGTGTTAATCTCCTCTCTAATCAGCAACGCTACCCCACCTCCTTTTCCTTTCTCTCTATCCCTCCTGAATATTGAATATCCCTGGATGTTCAGCTCCCAGCCTTGGTCACCCTGGAGCCATGTCTCCGTGATCCCAACTATATCATAATCATTAATTGCTATCTGCACGTTCAACTCATCCACCTTATTACGAATGCTCCTTGCATTGAGACACAAAGCCTTCAGGCTTGTTTTTACAACACTCTTACCCCTTATACAATTAAGTTGAAAAGTGGCTCTTTTTGATTTTTGCCCTGGATTTGTCTGCCTGCCACTTTTACTTTTCACCTTGCTACCTATTGCTTCCGCCCGCATTTTACACCCCTGTGTTTCTCTGCTCACCCATTTAAGAACCACACCACCTCTTATTCTCTGTTTATTATTGTTTTCTTCTTTCCCCCCTACATGTTGGGTCTGAGTGCTTTCCTTCTCTGCCTCCTGCCTCACACACTGTCTAATAGCATTCTCTATTTGAGTCCCTCCCCCCAACCATTCTAGTTTAAAGTCTCCCCAGTAGCCTTTGCAGATCTCCCCGCCAGGATATCGGTCCCCCTCAGGTTCAAGTGCAACCCATCCTTTTTGTACAGGTCGAACCTTCCACAAAAGAGGTCCCAATGATCCAGAAATTTGAATCCCTGCCTTCTGCACCAGTCCTTCAGCCACGCATTTATCCTCCACCTTGCTCCATTCCTACTCTCACTGTCGCGTGGCACAGGCAGTAATCCCGAGCTTGTTACCTTTGCTGTCCTTCTCTTTAACTCCCCTCCTAACACCCTAAATTCTCCTTTCAGGACCTCTTCTCTTTTTTTACCTATGTCATTGGTACCTATATGTACCACGACCTCGGGCACCTCTCCCTGCCCTTTCAGGATATCTTGGACACGTTGAGACACATCACAGACCTGGCACCAGGGAGGCAAACTACCATCCGGGTCTCCCGACTGCGTCCACAGAATCGCCTGTCTGACCCCCTAACTATAGAGTCCCCTATTAGTATTGCCCTCCTCTTCTTTTCCTTGCCCTTCTGAGCAGCAGGGCCGGTCTCTATACCGGAGGCCCGGCCGCTGTCACTACCCCCAGGTAGGCTGTCCACCCCAACAGTGCTCAAACAGGAGTACTTATTGTCAAGGTGTACAGCCACCGGGGTACTCTCTAGTCCCTGCCTGTGCCCCTTGCCTCTCCCAACCGTGATCCACTTGCCTGCCTCCTGTGGTGTTGGAGTGACCACATCCCTGTAACTCCTCTCAATGACTTCCTCGCTCTCCCTGACCAGACGGAGGTCATCGAGCTGCTGCTCCAGGTTCCTAATACGGTCCATTAGGAGCCCCATCTCGATACACCTGGCGCAGATGTGGACGTCTGGAGGGCTATCAGACTCCATGACTTCCCACATCTGACATCCAGAACAGTAAACTGCCCTGGCCATCATACTCCCCTTACCTAGGATACAATACAAAACAAACTGCTACAATACAAAACAAACTTCTACAATACAGTACAATCAGCAGGGATCTGACTCCCAATCAGCTGCTCCCTCTTGTCTGCTTCCACCAATCAGCGACTCCCTCAAGCCTTAGTCATGGTGCTGTACAACACGGAAACAGGTCCTTCGGCCCAGCTTGGCCGTGCCGTCCAAGTTGGCATCTTGGGGTACTCCTATTTGCCTGCATGTGGCCCATAGCCCTCTAAACCCTTCCCATCCATTTATCTGTCGTTAATAACCTCAAGAAAATATTAAGTCTACGTGAGCATGCTTCAGTTTCCTGGGTCCAACTCAGAGAGAAGTCTCCCCCCCTTTCCAGGGTTAATCGCTCTGTTTATAATGCTCTCTGCATTATGAAGTCCTCGACAGTGAACCCCATGGGCAATCACTATCAAAGTGTCTGCTCACACAGTCAGTACACTTGTCACCCCAACACCCCCTCTCCCCTCCCTCCACCCCCGCTCCCCCGCTCCCCCCCCCCCACCATTCCCTCCAAAATCCAGTCCCGTCCCGACCCCCTGGGAAACTGAAGGGAGCGACAATCAACTGCCACAGATACAAATAATGTCATACACAAGAAAGGGCAGATGCTAGTTGACAAAAAGTGAACACACGGTTCTGGAGTAACATAAAGACGCAGCAGAATTTTGGAAACGTCATCCCGTCACCCATCCCTTCTCTCCAGAGATGCTGCCTGTCCCGCTGAGTTAAAGAGTGCCCACGGTAGACTCAAGAGTTACTACGGTTAACTCACGGGCCACTACATTCTTACAACAAGTTTAAATGTTTCAAATTTTAACCAAGAGTAAATTTGACTCGTGGAAATCTTTAAACATGATTAAAGTTTTTCAAGAGTTAACAAGTTTCCCGGGTACCTGCCGTTAGCGCCACGAGTCACTAAGTTGCGTCCACGAGTTCCGACATTCCCGCTACGTTAATTGTACGTGATTACCACGAGTTTAATTTGTTTTAAACTCTGGGTCACTCGTGGGTAGACTCGCACCGTGAGACAGGGGTTTAAGGTCGTTAATCTTTCTATAACTTAAAATAAAGATGAAACTTCAAATGGTAAGTTCTCGTTTAATCCTTCTATTATAATTTGCAGTGGCATAATAATCCTGTAACACAGTGCACATAAACCAACAAATAAATAAACTAATTTCCACAATACAGGTACAATAAAGGCCCAAAGTCCATAGTGTGAGGCAAGACAATCAAATGGTTCATCTGTTAGTGTTGTGGAGTGTTCAAGACCCTGATGGTTTTTTGGAAGAAGCTATTCTTGAACCTATGGTTTTCTTTTCCATTGTAGGAGTGAAATGAAAATGTGGTCAGGGTGGTGGAAGTCTTTGAGGCAGTGCATCCTATAGATCTCTTCGATAGTGGGGAACTCAATACCTGTGGAGTGCTTTGGAATGTGGGGGGGAACCGAAGCACCTGGGGAAAACCCATGCATTCACGGGGAGAACGTACAAACTCCGGACAGACAACACCCATAGACAGGATTGAACCCGGGTCTCTGGCGCTGCAAGGTAGCAACTCTACCGGAATGTTGATGAGAATGTGGGGAAAACAAAAAGGATTCGTGTAAATGGGTGCTCAATTGGCACTGTGGACTCTGTGGGCCAAGGAGCTGATTCTGTGCTCTATGACTTTATAACTAGATTTATGATTTTATTTCAAATCTCTTTGTGTATTGCTTTTCTAAGAATTCATAGTTTACTGTGTCCACTCCACTCTCAACTCTTCCTGTACAACATTGTTAATACTTCACCGCAGTATTATTACCTCTTATTCATTGCTTCTATTCTCCTGACATGGACACATCTCAATTGATGTTGAATTGTGTGAAATCGGTGATGTGAGTCGTTGACCTTAATGTGCTACACTGCCCTTCACTAAATCACATCATCTTGTCCATGATTTTCCCTCAACAAAGCAAACCAAAGGAATTATTTTGAGAAATGACAACTATCTAGTGTTTCTTCAAGGATATTGCAACACAGTAAGGGATCTACCATAAACTTTGAGTAGCCGAAAATAGTAGTAGCTCATTCTATTAAAATGTAGTTCAGAATCCTGTTTTTAGCAGATAACCTACTATTTTTCCATTTCCTGTTGCCTGACCCTGTGAATGTTTGCCTGTGAATATTTCACCTTTACACTTCCACCGTGGGGGCATTATTTGGTGCTGTCTATGGACAATCCATATCCCTACAAGAGAAAATACATACATTAATATGAATATGAATGTCAACATACATGATAAATCTGGGTGGTGTTTTCCAATCCAGGATCGTGCTTTTATGCAAATTTGTCTTCTTTCCTTTAACATTCATTAAGTACCACTCAAGTATCAAGGAAGAGGAATATTAAGAGCAGGTGGAATAGAAAGCTCCTCAAATACAAAATCAAAATCATTAAACAATGACGGTGGGCCCAATTAAGGTTGAAGAGTCCACCGTCAGTTCTGTAGAGGATTGGGATCCTCTGTGGCAGCTCTTCACCAATGAGGTGAAGCATTAAATCATATCTAATACATCTAATATATCTAGTACAACTGAATGTGTAAGTGAACTTGTATCTTGTGCAAACAAAATGACACAAAGTCTCAGCGGATCAGGCAGCAACTCTGAAAAACATTGATGGGTGACTTATCAGTGGGGACCCCTCCTCAGACCCTTGTATTTTGTGTGTTGATCAGCTTCCTTATGAATATCCTCCATTTTGTGCTCGTTCACAAGGATTACACTGATTGCTTTGAGCAACACCCTTTGTAACATCTGTGCTCATGTCACATGGGGATTCCTTCACTTTTTCTACTAGAGGACTATCCCACGTTGGAATTATTTCCATTAGCTGTAAGTCCACTTTGAAAAACCAGGGGCTCTTTCTGATGCTGATCTGCTGAGGCTGTTCTTTCTTCTGACAATCATACAATCTTCCATGCCCTGCAGTGTGTTGCCTCTTTAAATAACTGCAGCATTTTAAATGCTGCAATTTCACAGCTTCTCATCTGCCCACTGGTGATTAAGCTATTAGAAACAGAAATACTTCTGTCCACCCACTCCACATAGATGATTAGGTTCTCCCACATCCACCTCAGGAGAAGTGGCAGCTTTCTAGTTGCATCATTGGCAAATTTGCCGCAACTTTTTACAGAGCAGCTGCTGTATTGGATCCCAAAAGGCAGTGTGACAGTTAAAGAAGGAATATGTCCGTTGCTTAACAGAAATACTGGGGTGACCCTAGCAATCAAGGTGAACCTTAAACTTATGGACATATCATTTCTACACATCCCAAGCACTTGTCTCACATCTTGCATACACTGGCAACCATAACAGCAACATTGCTGACTCAAGGGCCTGTCCCACTTGGGCGTTATTTGCGCGTCATTTACGTGACATCATTTACGCGTCATGACGCACCACGTAGTGTCATAGGCAGTGATGCGCGGTCGCGCGTGGTGCCCCAGGATTTGGGGATTCTCAAAATCCTCGCGCGCCACCTGCGTGACGCGCAAATGACGCCGAAGTGGGACAGGCCCTTCAGACTGCAGAGCATTCTTCCCTTTCACTTGCAGAAGTTGGTGCACCTGTGGAGGTCTTGTACTCATGGAGTTATAGAGTTATACAGCGTGGAAACAGGCCCTTTGGTCCACCTTGTTCATACCAACCAACTTGCTTAACCAAGTCCCACTTGCCACTGCTTGGCCCATATCCCTCCAAACCTTTCCAATCCATGTACCTGTCTCAGTGTTTAAAAAAATATCCAAATTGTATCCTACCTACCACTTATTCTCACAGCTTGGTCCATGTATGTACCACCCTCTGAATGAAAAACTTGCCCCTCAGGAACCTATTAAATCTATTTCATCTCACCTTAAACCTCTGCCCTTTAGTTTTAAACACCCTACCCTGGGGATAAGACAGTGGCTATTCTCCGTATCTAAGCAAATCATGATTTTATATACTGTCATAATATCACCCCTTAGCTGCCTAGGCTCCAGTGAAAATGATTGCTTTAACTTCCTCCCTCCCTTTTTGCTCCCAAATTGCTTACTATTGGGACGTTTTATGTTTTTTTCCACCATGATAACAGATATAAAATATTTGTTCAGTCTGTTATTTCTTTACTTCACATTATTTTTTCTCTTCTTCTTCTCAACACATTCAATTCGCACTTCAGCAACTCCTCCTTTCTATAAATTCTTTCTGTCTGATTTCTTTTTTTTTGTGCTTTTTTTTTCTCATAATCAATTTTCATTATAGTTTCATAGATTCATACAGCATGGAAACAGGCTATTCAGTCCAACTTTCCCGTGCCATGCAAGATGTCCCATCTACATTAGCTTCAATTGCCTGCATTTGGCCCATATTCCTCTAAACCTTTTCTATCCATCTTTTTTATTGCTTTGCTTTTCCTTTGGTAAATTACAAGATTATTCCAATCTTCTTTCCCACCACTAACCTTTGATTCCTTGTTTTTTTTTCCTGTACACTTCCTTAGTCATTCTCCTTGTGGAGTCTTGGAAATATACTCCTGTTATATGTCTGCTCACAACAGATCTTGCTGACGTACAACCACAAACTTTAGTTTTTGCAAAAAGAAAAAGTACAAATACACAATAGTACAGAAATGTGTGCAGATCAATTTATCGTAGGTAGACACAAAACTTGGCCTGCTCTGCTCAGATTCTTTGCATTCACCCTGTCATACAAATTGCTCAAGAGGTAGTTCCGTTTGTAGATCAAGTCCAATCTGGTCTATGCAAAGACCTTCAAGTCAGGAAAAGAATGCATAGGCGCAACAGCTAAATGGATAACTTGTTTTTAAGTTGTCCCTAGACTAAGTGGGAACTGTGGTGTCCCATTCTCACACGGAAGGCCTGGTCCCCCTACGCAATATTCCACCACTCACGCACAGCCCCCAACTGCACAGGCGCGGCTGACGGATTTGTGTTGTGACGCCCCTGATTCCCCCCTCCTCTCCTTACCCCTCCCACTCCGCCCCTTGCCCTCCACCCCCCCATCCACTCTTAGCATCTCTCCGGCGGCGCAGCCATTCCCTCCCATTGGGTTCCAATTGTGACGTAGAACACGCAGGTATTACTGCGCAGGCGCAGCTGACGGGCACGGCAAGTGGAAAAGGGATTTATTAAAGCTTAAAATGTGAATAACTCTTACAATATAACAAAAATATAAACGTGAAAGATGAGATTTATTCAATCCATTCTATCTTGTTGCATCTCTTGTGTTCTACAGCTGGGGGAGGGGGGGGATGGAGATTGTCCTGCAGCCGGGGGAGGGAGACGTCTTCAGTCGGGGGCTGTTGTGGGTCAGTGTGGGGGGGGGATTGTCCTGCAGCAGGGGGAGGGGGGTGGATTCAGGTGGGGGATGTCAGGGGCCGGTAGGGTGGGGGGGAGAGTGTCCTCCAGCCAGAGGAGGAGGACGGCTTCAGTCGTGGGCTGTCGGGGGCCGGAGGGGTGAAGGGGAAGTGCGTCCTGCAGCCGGGGGAGGGGGAGGGCGAAGTCTTCAGACGGGGCCTCTTGTGGGTCGGTGGGGAGAGGGGGGAGCACTGCCGTGGCGTACCACTGCCATAGCCTATTGTTGCTTACCGCTACCGCTGCCTACCGCTGCCGCGACCGTGGCCTATCACTGTCATGGGCTACTGCTGCCGCTCCCCACAGGCTTCAGGCCGGGGCCGGTGGGGGGGGGGAGGGCATCCTGCAACCAGGGGAGGGGGATGACTTCAGGCAGGGCTGTTGGGAGCCGGAGGGGGAGGGGGATATAAGGGTGACCAACCACTACCCTGGCCTGCTGCGGTGGCCTGCCGCTGCCATGGCCTTCTGCTGCCATGGCCTTCCGCTGCCATGGCCTTCTGCTGTGGTGGCCTTCTGCTGCCATGGCCTTCCGCTGCCGCTCCCCACCGGCTTCAGGAAGGGGTCGGTGGGGAGCATCCTGCATTTGGAGACAGGGACGGCTTCAGGCGGGGGCTGGTGGGGGGGAAGTGTCCTGCAGCTTGGCACGGGGATGTCTTCAGGTGGGGGTCGGAGGGGTGGGAGCATCTTGCAGCCATGGGAGGGGGAGGGCTTCAGTCAGGCGGGGGCCAGTGGGGGGGCTGGAGGGCCAATATGGGTGTTGTTGGTGGAAGGGACTGGTTTCCAGAGGGCTAGTACAGACATTGTGGGCTGAATGGATTCTTGGGCTAGTCCTGCAGCTGGGGACGGGGAGGCTTTAGGTGGGGGCCAGCGGGAGCATTCTGTAGCTGGAGGAGTGGGACGGCTTCAGGCAGCGGCTGGTAGGGTGGTGAGCACTGCCGTGGCCTGCCACTGGGGGGCTGTGCGTGGGGAGGCAGATGGGGGTGTGTGGGCAGGGGTGGGAAGCCCTGCCAGCACCCGGCTCCCTCAATCCTCCCACTCTCATTCCTCACTTCCCCAGGATCTCAAGGTTGCAGCAGTTGAGCAGGCTCCGCATACCAGGCCGCTTCCGCGCACCAGACCGCCTCCGCACACCGGGCCACCTCACTCACAGATTCCGGACTCATTCATGGCTTCTGGATTTACTCATGGCTTCTGGACTCACTCACGGCCTCTGAACTCACTCGCGGCTTCTGAACTCACTCACAGCTTCTGGACACTCACGGCTTCTGGACACTCACGGCTTCTGGACTCACTCATGGTTTCTGAACTTAGCACGGCCTCCGGGGCTTTATTCTTGCCGCCCCGGTGATTGACAGTGGGTGCCAGAAGGGACGTTGCTGTCGCTGTGACTGACAGGAGAGAAGACCAATCGGCTATCTACGATCTTTAAACCTCCATAAATTTTTTAATAATTTACCGATCGGAAAAAAAACTTGATGCCCTTGGAGAACAGGAGAACGGTGAGTAAGGTGGTGAAAAATCATAGCGCTATCGTGTACCGTTTTTGTGAAAATTTAAAAACAACGCAAACTGGAAGAGGACAAGATGAGAGTTGGGGTGGTGTTAAAAAAACAACGCAGACTGGAAGAGGACAAGATGAGAGTTTTAGTTAAGTACTAGACTAAGTGGGACCCGTTGGGTCCCAGTCACATGGGAGGTCTGGTCCCCAATGCAATCCATTCCCCAAATAAATATTCCACCATGGTGTGGGAGAGGGGGAAGTGTGCGGGAGGGGGTGTGGTGTGGGGGAGGGGGGTGGTGTGGTGGAGAGGGGGTGGTGTGGGGGAGGAGGAGTGTGGGTGTTGGTGAGGGGTGTCGTGGGGGACGGGGGGTGGCATGGGGGTGGCATGGGGGAGGGGATGGCATGGGGGAGGGTGTGTGGCATGTGGGAACGGGGGTGAGTGGCATGTGGAGCATGGTGGTGTGGGGTGAGGGTGGCGTGGTGGAGGGGGGGGGGGTGGCCTGGAGGAGGGGTGTGGCCTGGATGAGTGGGTGGCATGGAGGGGTGTCGTGGGTGTGTGGTGTGGTGTGGGGGGTGGGGTGGGGTGATGTGGGACGGTGGGGGGAGGGGTGGTGGTGTAGGGGGTGGGTGTGATGTTTAAAACAACGCAAACTGGAAGAGGACAAGATGAGAGTTTTATTTAAGTACTGGACTAAGTGGGACCCGTTGGGTCCCAGTCACATGGGAGGCCTGGTACCCCAATGCAATATTCCACCATGGTTTTGGGGGGGTGTGCTTGTGTTGGGGGTTGGATGGTGTTGGGGGGGTGAGGTGGTGTGGGGGCTGTCGGGGATGTGGGAGGAACGGGGGAGGGGTAAAAGGGGTTATGGGTTTGTGGGGGGTGTGGAGAGGAGGGGTGGGGGGGAAGGGGGAAGGGGGAAGGTGGAAGGGGGGATGTGTGGGTGGAGGGAGATGGGGTAGGGGAAAGGGCGTGTGCGGGGTTTGGGGGTGTGTGTGTGTCGGGGGGGGAGGGAATATACTCAGCGGCCAACGGCCACGACACCACACAGCGACTTTCCCGACTCCACACACCGGTTACCCGACACCACACAGCATCTCCCAACCACACAACGATTTACCCGACTCCACACAGCGACTTTCCCGACTCCACACAGCGAATTTCCCGACTCCACACAGCGACTTTCCCGACTCCACTTTTGCAGATTGAATCAGCACTTGTGGACTCAGCCCCGCCTCTGGGGATTTTTATTCTCCAGTGGGTGCCGGAAGGGGCGTTACCTTCATGGTCACTGACAGTCGAGAAGGCCAATCTGCTGATCTCACGATTTTTAAAACCTTCATAACTTTTGTAATCTTCCACCGATCGGAACAAAACCTGGTGCGCTTGGAGGAGAGGAGAACGGTGAGTAAGGTGGCGAAGAAATCCTAGCGATAAAGTGTACAGTCTTTGTGCAAATTTTAAAAAATGCAAACCGGAAGTGGTCAAGATGAGAGTTTTAGTAATAGTATAGATAGAAGATAGATGTAGCCCTCTAAACAGAGCCGATAGAAGTTCCTTCATGATATTTAATACAGTGCACCTCTTGAAAGGTTAAGGAATGATGTAGGGTAGACTGAGCAGCTCCAGATTAAGCTGTGCTGCTACCTGCTCAGCATTGTATGCTGATTCATATCATAACCAACATATTCCTCAGATTGTCATGTATGCAAGAACCATTACAAAAATGACATTCATTGCATTTCCCAATTAAATGCATTTTGACACAAAGGTGACATTTATATTCTTAAGGTGTCTTGTTATGTTCATGGAGTACCATAGTACCAGAGTTTGTAGGTTAATTGGATTGGTATAATTCTAAATTGTCCCAAGTAAGTGTAGGATAGTGTTAGTGTGGGGATCGCTGGTCAGCACAGAATTGGTGGGCCAAAGGGCTTATTTCTGCACTGAATCACGAAACTAAATTAAGCTATACACATTTTACTGCCTTGAAAAACAAGTCTGGGCACCAAAAAAAGAATGAATCAGTAGGAATTGGTAACAACATTTCCTCCTCGATAACCTTCAATACAGGAGCACAGGCTGTGTGTTTAGTCTATTGCTCTACTCTCACCAGACTGTGTAGTCATGCACAGCTCCAATGCCATCATTAAATTTGCCGAAGATACAACCATTGTTCAAGAGATTCAAGATTCAAGAGACATTTATTGTCACATGCACCAATTGGTACAGTGATATTTGTGGTCACCATACAGCCATACGGATAATAAAAGAACACAGAACATGATAGTCTTTAACACAAATATCCCCACCCAGCGGAATCAAAGTTTCCCACTGTGAGGGAAGGCACCAAAGTTCAGTCATCCTCCTCGTTGATGTTCTTTGTTGAACAACTAATGAGTAACAATGAGTCAGAGTTCAGCAGAGTGATTGATATTCTGATTGAATGGTGCCAGATAACAATCTTACTCTCAACGCTAGCAAGTCTAATGAGCAGGTAGTATATTAATTAAGGAAAAGCAGAAGATCCACGAACCAGTCTTTATTGATGGAACGGGGGTGAGAGAGTCAACAGCTCCAAGTTCCTGGAAATGCATTTCGCTGAAGATCTGTCCTGGACTCAGCACATTGATGCAATGACAAAGAAAGGCCATCAATGTATTTACTTCCTTGGAAGATTGAGGAGGTTTATTATGTTGACAAATACTCTATCGATTTTGTCCAGGTGTACAGTCGAGAGCATACTGACTGGTTGCATCATAGCCTGGTTCATCAACTGAAATACCCAGGAACAGTGGAGGCTACATAGAGTTGGAGACATTGCCCGATCCATCACAGATACTGACCTCCCCACCATTGAAGTGATCTATAGGAGGATCTGCCTTAAAAAGGCAGCCAATATCACCAGAGGCCTACACCACCCTGGCCATGCTTACGTTTCGTTACTACAATCCATAAGAAGGTTCCAAAGCCTAAAAGTTGTGACCACCAGGTTCAAGAACAGTTTCTTCCCACCAACCATTAGACTTGTACACTGTGCAATATTAATCATTCTTTCCGCAACTATGATCTACTATGGACCATTTTATACAAGGAACCTGTTTAAACAAAGAGAGGTGGCTGTGTGCAACAAGCTGCCGGACGGGGTCATTGAGGCAGGTGCCATTACAATTTTTAAGAAGCATTTAGACAGGGACATGGACAGGATGGGATTTGAGTGTTAGATACATGGAGAGATGGGTTTAGACCTGCCGGTCCACAAATGCAGGCAGGTGGAAGTAGTGTAGATGGGACATGTTGGTTGGT
The DNA here is from genome assembly GCA_038087875.1 of Malacoraja senta. Taxonomy (NCBI): domain Eukaryota; kingdom Metazoa; phylum Chordata; class Chondrichthyes; order Rajiformes; family Rajidae; genus Malacoraja; species Malacoraja senta. Next base: position 328,163,549 of record CM075977.1, on the reverse strand, counting down.
GTGGGCAAGTTGGGCCAGAGGGCCTGTTTCCATGCTGTATGACTATAACTCCATGACTCTACACTACGACTTTGGTTTTGTACTATTATGGTTGTCAATTATAACTGTTAATTATTTTCTTGTACTATTGATCATTATATATTTATATCATTATATATGAATAAGAGGACATAAGCTATGAAGCTGCATCTGTGACTGGGAAAAGATAACATCAGAGAAGGATCTCAAGATCCACCAGGGCAGGGAAAAGTGCCTGAGAGAGCTTGGTGTGGGGCCTCGCATTGACCATTACCTTCTAAGTGGTAGGGCAAATCAGTCGAGTGAAGCCCAGTGGCAGGTTAACCACCACAGTCCACAGGGTATCAGCAGCCCAGGCGAAGCTCAACCAGGTACACCACCAACGGACACGCGTCCAGAGCCCAGCCAGCCACAGTCAGCGGTAGAGAGGAAGATGGAAGGAAAAAAGCAGAATGGAGCAGTCACTGGCTGTGGCTGAAGAGAAAAGATGCTGTCTGGGCTACCATGTGACCATCTAGAGGCTAACCATAAGACACACACCCAGGTCTGATCACCCTGCGGTGGGCCTGCCTCGACTGAGGGTGTCTTGTGATAAAAGGCTGAAACACCCAGTGACGTTGAGGTACACAACTGAAGATGTGTCTGATTGGTAGCAAAATCACCTAGTGGTCATACCCAAGAATACCGGGTGTCAGTTGTGGTGAAGAACCTTAGGGATTGTAACATCCCGTCCTACTAATCAATATGTGTATTGTTGCATTAACGGAAATGTTAAGCTGCAGCGAGCAAGAATTTCATTGTTCATGGCTAGCGCTAGTTACAATTAAATTCTCTTGTCCTTGGCAGAAGTAATTTTGTATATTGTTTCCTTAAATTATTCAAATACAGTAATATTTTTAATTTAAGGGTGAGAGAAAAAAAGAGACAATATCTCTTTTTTTTTAATGTATGCCTAATCAAGTCAGCAGACAATAACACCATTTTAATTTTCTTTCACAACATTTTGGGGTAAAAGAACCTTTGAGAAATGGTACATTTGTCACAAGTAAAGCATTGGCAAATCAGCCAGCATTAGCAACATTGAATAAATTCTTAGGTACACAAAAATGCTGGAGAAACTCAGCGGGTGTAGCAGCATTTATGGAGCGAAGGAAATAGGCAACGTTTCGGGCCGAAACCCTTCTTCAGACTGATAGGGGGTGGGGAGAAGATAGGAAAAAAGGAAAAAAGGCGGAGGAGGAGCCCGAGGGCTGGGGGAGGGGAGGAGACAACCAGAGGGCTGATGAAGGGGAGGGACAGCAAGGGCTAGCAGAATTGGGAGAATTCAATGTTCAAGCCCCCAGGATGTAGACTGCCCAAGCAGAATATGAGGTGCATTTCCTCCAATTTCTGGTGTTGCTCGCTGTGGCCATGGAGGAGACCCAGGACAGAGAGGTCAGATACGGAATGGGAGGGGGAGTTGAAGTGCTGAGCCACCGGGAGGTCAGGTTGGTTATTGCGGACCGATCGGAGGTGTTCGGCGAAACGATCGCCAAGCCTCCGCTTGGTCTCACCGATGTAGATCAGCTGGCATCTAGAGCAGCGGTTGCAATAGATGAGGTTGGAGGAGATGCAGGTGAACCTCTGTCGCACCTGGAACGGCTGCTTGGGTCCTTGAATGGAGTAGAGTGGGGAGGTGAAGGGACAAGTGTTGCATCTCTTGCGGTTGCAAGGGAAAGTACCCGGGGAGGGGTTGGTACGGGAGGGAAGGGAAGAATTGACAAGGGTGTTACGGAGGGAGCGGTCTTTGCAGAAGGCAGACATGGGGGGAGATGGTAAGATGTGGCGAGTGGTGGGGTCACGTTGGGGGTGGCGAAACTGACGGAGGATTGAATAAATTCTTGCCCTATGCCACTGGTGTAAATACTGGGTTATTTAGTTTTGTTTAGTATAGAGATACAGCACGGAAACAGGCCGTTCAGCCCACCGGGTCTGCACATACCAGTGATCCCTGCACATTAACACTATCCTACGCACACTAGGGACAATTTTTAGATAGACACTAAAAGCTGGAGTAACGGGCCTGTCCCACTTATGTGTCCTTCAAGATTCAAGATTCAAGAGAGTTTATTGTCATGTGTCCCTGATGGGACAATGAAATTCTTGCTTTGCTTCAGCACAACAGAACATAGGACGCATTGACTACAAAACAGATCAGTGTGTCCATATACCATTATATAAATATATACACACATGAATAAATAAACTGATAAAGTGCAAATAACAGGTAATGGGCTATTAATGTTCAGAGTTTTGTCCGAGCCAAGTTTAATAGCCTGATGGCTGTGGAGAAGTAACTATTCCTGAACCTGCTCGTTGCAGTCTTCAGGCTCCTGTACCTTCTACCTGAAGGTAGCAGGGAGATGAGTGTGTGGCCAGGATGGTGTGTGTCTTTGATGATACTGCCAGCCTTTTTGAGGCAGCGACTGCGATAGATCCCCTCGATGGAAGGGAGGTCAGAGCCGTTGATGAACTGGGCAGTGTTTACTACTTTTTGTATTCTTTTCGTCTCCAGGGTGCACAAGTTGCCGAACCAAGCCACGATGCAACGGTCAGCATGCTCTCCACTGTAGAAGTTAGAGCGAGTCCTCCTTGACAAACCGACTCTCCGTAGTCTTCTCAGGAAGTAGAGGCGCTGATGTGCTTTCTTAATAATTGCATCAGTGTTCTCGGACCAGGAAAGATCTTCAGAAATGTGCACGCCCAGGAATTTGAAGCTCTTGACCCTTACAACCATCGACCCGTTGATATAAACGGGACTGTGGGTCCCCATCCTACTCCTTCCAAAGTCCACAATCAGTTCCTTGGTTTTGCTGGTGTTGAGGGCCAGGTTATTGTGCTGGCACCATATGGACAGTCGCTCGATCTCTCTTCTATACTCTGACTCATCCCCATCAGTGATACGTCCCACAACAGTGGTGTCGTCAGCGAACTTGATGATGGAGTTACGCAGTCATGAGTATAGAGTGAATACAGCAGGGGGCTGAGCACGCAGCCTTGAGGTGCTCCCGTGCTGATTGTTATCGAGTCTGACACATTACCACCAATACGAACAGACTGTGGTCTGTGAATGAGGAAGTCGAGGATCCAATTGCAGAAGTATGCGCAGAGACCCAGTTCTGCGCGTTTGGTAACTAGCTTGGAGGGGATGATTGTATTAAATGCCAAGCTGTAATCAATGAATAACAGCCTGACATATGAGTTTTTGTTGTCCAAGTGGAGGGCCAGCGAGATCGTATCCACCGTTAATCTGTTGTGGCGGTAAGCGAACTGCAGTCGATCCATGTTTTTGTCGAGGTAGGAGTTGATTTGCACCATGATCAACCTCTCAAAGCACTTCATCACCACAGGCGTTAGTGCCACTGGTCGATAGTCATTGAGGCATGTCACCTTACTCTTCTTGGGCACTGGTATAATTGATGCCCTTTGGGAACCTCAGACCTCAGAAGTGAGAGGTTGAAAATGTCCGTAAAAACTCCAGCCAGTTGGTCCGTACAGGTTTTTAGAACATGCCCAGGTATACCATCAGGTCCAGGCCTCTGAAGGATTTCCTGACGTCGACCACTGTGACTGCGACTGAAATACCATCACAGCGAATGGGGGCTCGGGAGGGAACATCGGTGTTCTCCATATCAAAGCGTGCGTAAAACGCATTGAGCTCGTCAGGGAGTGATGTTTCGCCGACATTCGAGCTGCCTTCTGATTTCGCCTTGTAGGAGGTGATTGCATTCAGGCCCCGCCACAGCTGCCGAACATTTGTCTCCTCCTCCAGTTTGGAGCAGAAGTCTCTTTTGGCCTTTTTGATGGCCTTACCAAGGTCGTATCCGGACTTCTTGTAGACCACTTTATCATCAGACATGAATGCCCGGTGTCTGGTCTTCAGAAGAGTGCAGATCTCAAAGTTCATCCAAGGCTTCTGATTGGGAAACACTCGGAAGGTTGTTGTAGGGATGCAGTCCTCCACACATTTGTTTATGAAGTCTGTAACGACTGTGGCGTATTCGTTCAAGTCCGTTGCCTAGTCCTTGAACATTGCCCAGTCTACGGACTCCAAACAGTCCTGGAGTTGTTCCTCTGCCCCCTTCCCCCTCCCACCGACCAGCTCTGTACTGTCCTCACCTCAGGGGGTGCACTCTTAAATTGCTGCCTGTAGGCAGGAAAAAGCAGCACCGCTGTATGGTCGGATTTACCGAAGTGAGGGCGAGGGATAAAGCGATAGGCATTCTTGATGGTGGTGTAGCAGTGGTCGAGGGTGTTTGGTCCTCTGGTGCAGCAGGAGACATGTTGGTGGAAGTTAGGGAGTGATTTCTTTAGGTTTGCCTTATTGAAGTCCCCAGCAATGGTGGTAAATGCCTCGTGGTAAGACGTCTGGTGTTTGTTGACCACGGCGTGCAGCTCCTCCAGTGCCAGACGGACGTCTGCCTGGGGTGGGATGTAGACCGCGGTCAGGATGATGGAGGTGAATTCCCTTGGGAGGTAGAAGGGACGACACTTCACCGCCAGATGTTCGAGGTGTGGAGAGCAGGAGTTGGACAGGACTGCCACGTCTGAGCACCACGCAGAGTTGACCATGAGGCAGATGCCCCCTCCTCTCCCTTTCCCAGATGCCAGTGTATGGTCCATACGGTGGATGGAGAATCCTTCAGGCTGGACCGCTGAGTCTGGGGAATTGGGGATGAGCCATGTCTCTGTGAAACAGAACACAGCGCATTTCCTCAGCTCCCTTTGATAAAGCAGCCTTGCCCTTACGTCCTCCACTTTATTTTCAAGGGACTGTACATTGGCCAGTAGGATAGTAGGGAGAGGGGGCCGAAGTCCCCTGCGCTTCAGTCTGACCTGAAGTCCTGCCCGTTGGCCACGTTCTGGACACAATGGAGGCTTCCACTTTGTTTCCAGGTACTGTGTTTACTGTACCTGCTGTTTCTGCGAGCCTGCGCTGGAGCGGGGATGCCTTCCCAAACGGCAGCTCCAGCTCCGTAACGAATGGGGGTTCCCTCAAAGTCAGCAGCTCCAGCTCCGTTGTTCCTGGAAGATCCAGTTCGTCGGCTCTGGAGGTCATCCCGGAGTTTCCAGGTACAGTACCTGCGTTCCTCCGTCAGGTCGGGAGTTTTACAACCAGCGTGGGAAAGTTTAAAGTACGGGGCTCCCGCAGCTGCGGATGAGCCTTGAGGAGCTCAAGCAGCTTGTCCGAAATGGCACAGATTTCTGCCGTTTTCCTGATCCAGGTGAGTTGTTGGAAGTTGTATTTAAATCTTTTATGTTCTGGTGCTCCGCAAAAGTCGCCACAGGCAGGCGCCATCTTGCAAATCTGGGCACGCAAATTACGCAACCTCGTGGTCGCGTTGAGGTGCACGGGCATCATATGGCCGCGTGAGGCCGGTCCCACTGAGAAGCGCGGAGGGGTTTGTAGTTGTGCGGAACATCGCGCGGGGCTCCGAAATTTGTGTAGCGAACAAAATCTTTGCGCGCCAATGGCCTGTCGCGTAACTGATGGCCAAAGCGGGACAGGCCCAAGACCCTGGCACGACGCAACGTCCCACCTCCAACAGCAGCAGAAGCAGGCAAACGATCGCCGAACTCAGCCTGGGGCTCACGGCCGTTGCGGTCCGAATCCGCCCCCACTTCTACTCCCAGAGCGGGGCCAAGAAAATTGAAGATAGACATAAAATGCCGGAGTAACTCAGCGGGACCGGCAGCATCTCTGGAGAGAAGCAATGGGTGATGTTTCAGGTCAAGACCCTTCTTTCAGACTGAAGAAGAGTCTCGACACGAAACATCATCCATTGCTTCTCACCAGAGATGCTGCCGGTCCCGCTGAGTTACTCCAGCATTTTGTGTCCATCTTCAAATGATGTCACATGCTCCAGACGGCTGTGTGGGCACATGAAATCGTGCGCGACCTTCACGGGACCGTCGTGCCTCAACGCGACCATGAGTTTGCGTAATTAGCGTTCCAAGGACACGTAAGTGGGATAGGGGCTTAACTCAGCGGGACAGGCAGCAACTCTGGTGAAAAGGAATGGGTGACATTTCGGGTCGAGACACTTCTTCAGACCTGAAACGACACCCATTCCTTCTCTCCAGAGATGCTGTCTGAGTTACTCCAGCATTTTGTGTCTATCGTCGGTTTAAATCGCATCTGCAGTTCCTTCCTACACAGGGATAATTAATACATTTACCAAGCCAATTAACCTACATTACTGTATGTCTTTGGAGTGTGGGAGGAAACTGAAGATCTCAGGAAAACCCATGCAAACTCCGTACAGTCAGTACCCGTAGTCGGAATCGAACCCGGATCTCTGGCGCTGCAAGTGCTGTAAGGCGGAAACTCTGCCTCTGCGACACCGTGCCACCCATCTATTCTATAATCATCTACTGAGCTTATTTAATTGAAGCTTAAATGCTAAAGTTAAAAATGTAGTTCAGGATGTACTTCATCATGTTGTGACTGTTACAGCTTTTGCAACCCTCCTTCAACTGTTTAATGATAATTCTCAAGGCCTCCAACCTGATGCTCTCAATCGAGATCAGCTGTTTTTTTTAATATATCTTATCATTCCATTATACTATTTTAACAATGTAATGTGTTTTATTTGTGGAGTAGACGGACTGAAGTGTAAAGGGTTAATCTTCATCCTGAATCTTCACCAATTCAGTGTGTTTGAATCCTATGTCCTAATTAATTGTTTTCATGAATTGATATTCCTCTGGGCCCAGAAGCACATAAAATACATCTTTCACGTGATATTTAATCAGTAATGTGTGCAATTAAATTTAAATGTTAAACCTTACTTACCGACTATTAGCACCAAATTCTTTTACAAAAGGTTAAAAGATTTTTTTTACTTGGAGGACACGTGGAATACTTCACCACAAGGGCACTTGAGAACAATTATTGCTTCTTATAAATGAAAAGTGAATTTATACAGTTCTTTGTTAATTGGCCAATTTTAACCGTTTCTCATGAAAGTCTCCTTATCCGCTACTTTTTGAGAGTTGTTAATTTAATTTCCCAGTGTACGTCTGTAATCTTGGTTTCTATTGAATGTTATCTAGAAACCATTTCATAACTGAGATGGCTAAAAGGTAAAACAATGTGCACATTTATTTAATTTAAAAAAATCTATAGGTTTTCTATCTGACTGGGTGACCACACTAATAGCTTCTCAAATATTTAACCAGGCAAAGATGGTGACTTCTTTGCAGAAATTTATGTTCTGTGGTTTGCCACAGAAGATGAGAGTAAAAAAAGAGAGATCAAAGTGAAGTAAAATGGATAGAAAGCTCTTGGGACTCGCGGAGGTACAGGAGTTCATATGTATTTGTACAATTAATTTTAAAAGGGTTTCTTTTGATCGGATACTGGAACTTTGACAGAAGATCAGTGGAAAGACAGTTCACACATCTATTGGAAATGTCTGATGATACTTCATCAAAGTTAAGGAGCATTTTAATCAAACAGCTGAGAATATTCTAATGCAGATTAATGGCTGAAACTAAAGTATACCAAAAATTTTACCTGAAACTATAATGACAGTTTAGCCCATTGTTATGTTAAAACACCCAGTTTAGTGAAAGTGGAGACACAAGAGACTGCAGATGCTGGAATCTTGAGTGAACACCAAACTCCTGGAGGAACTCAAGATAGACATAAAATGCCAGGGTAACTCAGCGGGACAGGCAGCATCTCTGGAGAGAAGGAATGGGTGATGTTTCGGGGTGAGACCCTTCTTCGGAGTGAGAAACTCAGTGGGCGAGGCTGCTTCTTGGTGGGAATAGAAGAGATGAAAGACAAAATCAGTCCATTATAGAGGGTAATATATATCAATAATTTAACAACAGACAATAGACAATAGACAATAGGTGTAGGAGTAGGCCATTTGGCCCTTTGAGCCAGCACCGCCATTCAATGTGATCCAGGCTGATCATCCACAATCAGTACCCCGTTCCTGCCTTCTCCCCATTTCCCCTGACTCTGCTATTTTTAAGAGCTCTATCTAACTCTCTCTTGAAAGCATCCAGAGAACCGGCCACCACCTTCTGAGGCAGAGAATTCCACAGACTCACAACTCTCTGTGTGAAAAAGTTTTCCTCATCTCTGTTCTAAATGGCTTACCCCTTATTCTTAAACTGTGACCTCTGGTTCTGGACTCCCCCAACAACGGGAACATGTTTCCTGCCTCTAGCGTGTCTAAACCCTTAATAATCTCATGTTTCAATAAGATCCCCTCTCATCCTTCTAAATTCCTGAGTATACAAGCCCAGCGCTCCATTCTATCAACATATGACAGTCCCGCCATCCCGGGAATTAACCTGGTGAACTCCCTCAATAGCAAGAGGGAGTTCACCAGGTTAACGCTGCACTCCCTCTATAGCAAGAATATCCTTCCTCAAATTTGGAGACCAAAACTGCACACAATACTCCAGGTGTGATCTCACTAGGGCCCTGTACAGCTGCAGAAGGACCTCTTTGCTCCTATACTACTCCTCTTGTTATGAAGGCCAACATGCCATTCGCTTTCTTCACTGCCTGCTGTATCGGCATGCTTATTTTCCGAGAAAGTGTGCCTTGCTGAACTTTGGGAGGTTGAATTAAAGCGAGAGCATACAGACAATATTTCTGCATGAAAAGGAGGATCCCAATTCGAAATGGTATGTTCATTTCCCTCCACAGATGCTGTCTGAATTCCTCCAGTAGCTTCTTTATCACTTAGTTTTGTAAAAGTGTTGATTACAATACTAGAATAGATCACACTAAGGATAATTCTGGGGGAAAATTAACAATTAAACCTCCTGCTGAATTTTGGGTGGGTGGGTGTCATTTTGCCTTTGAAACGTATTACCTCGAAAACCAGATGCAAAAACGCGGAGACCTTTACATATTTCGGTAGGGATTTAACTTGTGATTTCAGAAATCGTCTCTTGATTTGTTCAATTATTTCCCCAGATTTTGAATAAAATTGTTCACAAAACATCAAAAAAAATTAAAAATCAAACTGCTGCATGAGTCACAGTGCCACCCCACATATGTCCAATCACAATGGATCTAATTTACATATATGACATCACAATGGGACAGGAGTGGGAGATTGGAACCTTCACGTGGTCCCACTAAAACCAAACTGCTGCATGAGTCACAGTGCCATCTCACAGATGTACAATCACAATGGATCTCATTTACATATGATATCACAATGGGACCGGGGTGGGAGATATCTCTCCCTCCCTCCATCCCACCCCGTGCCTTTCCCCCACTCCCCCTTCTCACTCTCCCCTTCTCTCTCCATCCCCTCTCTCTCTCTCTCCCCCTTCTCTCTCCCCCTCCTCTCTCTCCCCACTCTCTCTCTCCCCTCCACTCTCTCTCCACCTCTCCCCTCCCCCTCTTCCTCCCCCCTCCCCCTCTCCTCCTCCACCCCCACCCCTCTCCTCTCCCCTCCCCCTCTTCCCCTCTCCTCTCCCCTTCCCCCACCCCTCTCTACCCCCTCACACCCTTCCCCCCTCCCCCCTCCCCCTCTCCTCTCCCCTTCCCCCGCCCCTCTCTACCCCCTCACTCACCCTTACCCCCCTCCCCCCTTGACCACCCCCCTCCCCCTACCCCTGTCTCCCCCTTCACCCTACCCGCTCTCCTCCCCTCCCCATCCTCAACCCCCTCTCTCTCCCTTCCCCCCTCCCCTCTCCTCCCCCCACCATTATCTTCCCATCACCCCCTCCCCACTCTCTCCGCATCCCCCCTCCCTCTCCCCACTCTCTCCCCATCTCCCTCTGCCCTGCTCCTCCCCCTCTCCCCCTCACCCACCCATCCTCTCCTCCCCTCCACCCCCCTCTCCCTCTGTCTCTTGCCCTTCTGTCTCTGCCCCTATCTCTCTGTCTCTCCCCATTTTCTCTCTGCCTTCACTCTACCCCCCCCCCTCTCTAGATGCGCCTGCGAGTTGGGGGCTATGCGTCAGTGGATAGGGTGGTTATGGGGTAAAAGGAGCAAATTAATAATATTAATATAATATCAAGGGGGTAGTTAGCGTGTGTGCGGGGTGGTAGTTAGTGTGTGTGAGGCCACATGCCGGCCCCCCCCTGCAACCGCACATTGGGGGAACAGACCCAACGGGTCTGCACTTGGTCTAGTTAATATTTTTAAATGACCATATACACAGATATGCAAATTTCTTATTAAAAAAGAGCAACTTATTTTTTTGTTTTATTTTTAGAGATACGGCGTGGAAACAGGTCCTTCGGCCAATCAAGTCGATGTCGCCTATTGATCACCCATTCTATCCCACACACTGGGAACAATTTACAGAATCCAATTAACCAGCACATCTTTGGAATGTGGGAGGTAACTGGAGCACCCAGCGAAAGCCCATGCGATTACAGGGCAAACTCTGTACAGACAGCACCCAGAATCAGGATCGAAACCGGGTATCTGACACTGTAGGGCAGCAACTCTACTGCTTCGACACTGTGCAGTCCTTTAATTGCTGGAGGAACTCAATGATCTTCGCAATATCTGGCAATGGAAGTCAATTTTCTCAACAGAAGCTGCCTGACTAATTGAGTTCCTGGAGTACTTTGTGTTTTGATCAAGATTCCAGCTTCTGCAGTTTGTTGTATCTCACTTATTATAAAGAATTTGTCAATGCTTAACGCTTCCAAACAATGTGTAATTTGTTGTCTCTGAGTCTGAAATTCAGCACCAATATCTCACATGTCGTCTTTATTGATAGAAACATAGAAAATAGGTGCAAGGGGTGGCCATATGGCCCTTCGGGCCAGCACCAGCATTCATTGTGATCATAGTTGAACATCCACAATCAGTAACCCGTCCCTGCCTTCTCCGCACACCCCTTGATTGCGCTAGGCCCTAGAGCTCTATCTAACTCTCTTTTTAATTCATCCAGTGAATTGGCCTTTACTGCCTTCTGAGGCAGAGAATTCCACAAATTCATAACTCTCTGGGTGAAAACGTTTTTTCTCATTATCAGTTTTAAATGGCCTCCCCTTTATTCCTAGACTGGGGCCCCTGGTTCTGGACTCCGCCAACATTGGGAACATTTTTCCTGCATCTAGCTTGTCCAGACCTTTTATAATTTTATATGTTTCTATAAGATCCCCTCTCATCTTTCTAAATTCCAGTGAATACAAGCCCAGTCTTTCCAATCTTTCCTCATATGACAGTCCCGCCATCCTGCGGATTAACCTTGTGAACCTACGCTGCACTGCCTCAATAGCAAGGATGTCCTTCCTCAAATTAGGAGACCATAGCTGCACACAATACTTCAGATGTGATCTCACCAGGGCCCTGTACAACTGCAGAAGGACCTCTTTACTCCTATACTCAACACCTCTCGTTATGAAGGCCAACATGCCATCAGCTTTCTTCACTGCCTGCTGTACCTGCATGTTTACTTTCAGTGACTGGTGTACAAGGACACCAAGATCTCTTTGCACTTCCCTTTTACCTAATCTGACACCATTGAGATAATAATCTGCCTCCTTGTTCTTGCTGCCAAAATGGATAACCTCACATTTCTAATCTACATTATACTGCATCTGCCATGCACCTGCCCACTCACTCAACCTGTCCAAGTCAACCTGCAACCTCCTGGCATCCTCTTCCAATTCACACAGACACCCAGCTTTGTGTCATCTGCAAATTTGCTAGTGTTACTTTTAATTCCATCATCTAAATCATTAATATATATTGCAAATAGTTGCGGCCCCAGCACTGAGCCTTGCGGCACTCCACTCACCACTGCCTGCCATTCTGACAAGGACCCGTTTATTCCTAGTCTTTGTCTCCTGTCTGCCAACCAATTCTCTATCCATGTCAATACCCTACCCCCAATACCATGTGCTCTAATTTTGCCCACTAATCTCCTGTGTGGGACCTTATCAAAGGCTTTCTGAAAGTCCAGATAGACTACATCCACTGACTCTCCTTCATCCATTTTACTTGTCAAATTCCAGAAGATTAGTCAAGCAGGATTTCCCCTTCATAAATCCATGCTGATTTGGACCAATCCTTTTACTGCTATCCAAATGCGCCGTTATTATTTCTTTAATAATTGACTCCTGCATCTTCTCCACCACCGATGTCAGGCTAACTGGTCTATAATACCTCGTTTTCCCTCGCTCCTTTCTTGAAAAGTGGAATAACATTAGCAATCCTCCAATCCACAGGAACTGATCCTGAATCTATAGAACATTGGACAATGATCACCAATGCATCCACGATTTCTAGAGCCACCTCCTTGAGTACCCTGGGATGCAGAACATCAGGCCCTGGGGATTTATCAGCCTTCAGTCCCACCTGTCCACTCAATACTATTTCTCATCTAATGCAAATTTCTTTCAGTTCCTCTCTCCCTAGATCCTCTGTCCTCTCGTACATGTGGGAGATTGTTTGTGTCTTCCTTACTGAAGACAGAACCAAAGTATCTTTTCAACTTTTCTGCCATTACCTTGTTCCGCAGAATAATGTCACCTGTTTCTGCCTTCAAGGGACCCACGTTTGTCTTTACTAATCTCTTTCTCTTAACATACCTAAAGAAGCTTTTACTACCCTTCTTTATATTCTTTGCCAGCTTACCCTCGTACTTCATCTTTTCACCCTGTATTGCCCTTTTTGTTACCTTCTGTTGTCCTTTGAAAGTTTCCCAATCCTCTGGCTTCCCGCTACTCTTTGCTATGTTATACACCCTTTCTTTTAGTTTTATTCCATCCCTAACTTCCCTTGTCAGCCATGGTTGCCTCCTACTCCCCTTAGAATCTTTCTTCCTCTTTGATCTCAAAATTATTTTCTTTTTTTTTTTTTTTTTTTTTTTTTTATTTTTTAGAAGTACGGTAGATTACAGTAATGTACAACACGTATATATTAATACATTTTTTGTACCGCTTCACTTTTTTAAACTTCTTACACACATATATGGAAAACACAAATATAACAGATGTATGGAGGATTGCAAACCCGACGGGAAGGGATTACTCGTTTTATTCAATGGTGCATAAAACATATTCACGGATAGACTATTTTCTAGTGGATACAAAATTAATCTCGCAATCTTTGAATCCTAAATATCATATTAATGCGATCTCAGATCATTCTCCGTTAACTTTTGTTCTAAAACTAGAAGGAATGTCTATGAATAAACCGTTCTGGAGGTTTAACTCACAAATTTTAAAAGACCCTCAAGGGAGTATCTATCTAAAAAAACAGATGGATCTATTTTTTGAGTTAAATGATACACCAGAGATATCCCCCACGTTATTATGGGAATCCTTCAAAGCATTTATAAGAGGAGTCATTATTTCATTTCAAGCTTATCAAAATAAAAAGAATAAGAATGAACAAAGACACTTAGAAGATCAAATAAAACAGTTAGATATAGATAATGCTAAAGACCCAACTATGGATAAACATAATAAAATACTACTACTGAAATTTCAGTTAAATAAATTACTGTCAGAGAAAGTTATAACATTATTTCAAATCACAAAACAAGAACACTTCGAATTCGGGGACAAACCCCACAAACTTCTAGCACGACAACTTAAAAAACGGGAAAAAGAGAATGCAATATTAAAGATTAAATCAGATAGAGGGGAAGTATTAACACTACCCAAGGATATTAATAAAAGATTTGCTCAATTTTACCAGAATCTATACACATCTAAAACGTCAATAGACAATAATAAAATCTCAGAATTTTTAGATAATTGTAATCTACCACAATTAGAACGCAGGGAACAAGAGGAACTGGGAGCACAAATTACTTCTAAGGAGATAGAAGACACAATAAAAACACTAAAAAATGGAAAAACACCAGGACCAGACGGATTCAGTAATGAATTTTATAAATCTTTTTATGATATAGTTACTCCACGATTACAAAAAATGTATACATATGCTTATAAAGAGCAAAACCTACCTGAAACACTAGCGGAATCAACGATCATATTAATACTTAAAAAAGATAAAAATATAGAAGAACCAGGATCATATAGAGCTATTGCTTTGTTAAATACGGATCAGAAAATAATAGCAAAAACATTAGCCAATAGATTAAGCAAGTATGTTAGTAGACTAATACATGAGGATCAAACAGGATTTATACCTAAGAGACACTCATTTAATAATTTGAGACGATTGCTTAACATAATGCATTCACATAAATCTTATGACCAAGAGTTAGCTATCATCTCACTGGACGCAGAAAAAGCGTTTGATCAAGTAGAATGGGACTATATGATCAAAGTATTGCAAAAATTCCAATTGGGAGAAAACTTTATTGCATGGATAAAACTACTATATAACAAACCTACGGCTAGAATACTAACTAATAATATATTATCTTCAAAATTCGAATTATCTAGGGGCAACAGACAAGGATGTTCACTATCACCGCTGTTATTTGCTTTGGTAATTGAACCCCTTGCTGAAAAAATAAGAACACACTCGAATATTCACGGTTATAACACAAAATATTCAAACAACAAACTATCCCTATATGCTGATGATGTACTACTGTACATCACAAAACCACAAATTAGTATACCAAATATATTAAACTTAATTGAGGACTTTGGATCCTTTTCAGGATATAGAATAAATTGGAACAAAAGTGAAATTATGTCGATTAAACCAAAAGATTCAACACATCTCAGGAAATTCCCTTTTAAAATAGCTATGGAAAAATTCAAATATTTAGGAATTGAGATTACTAGAAATTACCATGATATGTTTAAAGCTAATTATAATCCCCTACTTAAGAAATTAAATAATCTGATTAAATTTTGGAAAACACTTCCGATGTCCTTAATAGGTAGGATAAATGCTATAAAAATGATTTTCTTACCACAAATCCTTTACCTATTTCAATCAATACCTATATATCTCCCAAAAAAGTTTTTCAAAAAACTGGACTCAGACATTACTCAAAATTATTTTCAATTCCATCAACTGAGAGACCTTCGGCAAGAAATTTGACGCCCACTTGAAATGTGCACAAGCCTGCATTACGGCTGCCGTTTTTTGTTAGCATGAGGCCCATATTAAACTTCAGGTCAAGACTTGTTAAAATGCAATCCGTGGACCAGCGGTGGCTGAAGCCAATATCACAGTCGGGAACTGAGCTAGTTGGCACATTGACTTTCTGTTTGGCCAGAGCTGGGAGCAAGAACAGGCTGAGCTTTGGATAGGTTATAACAGTCCAGGGGTTTTATTTGTGAGCTGAGGAGAACATTCCTGAGCTACATCAATTTTTTCGTTAGGTTGGTTCGTTCAGTGCATGGGTCAACTCAATGCAGCTGACGTAACATTCACAACCCAATGGTATGAACATTGAATTACAGTCATAAAGTCATAGAGTTATACGGCACAGAAACTGGCCCTTCAACTCAATGCGCCAATGCTGACCAAGATGCCCCATCTAAGCTAGTCCCATTTGCCCATGTTTGGCCCATGTTCCTTTCCAATCCAGGCACTTGAACCTGTCCAAGTGTCTTTTAAAATGTTGTTATTGTATCTGCCACAACCACTTCCTCTGCAGCTTGTTCCATATACCCACCAGACTCTGTGTGAAAAGGTTGCCTCTCAGGTTCTTATTAAATATTTTTCGTCTCACATTAAACCTAGGCCTCTCTAGTTCTTGAATCCTCTACTCTTGGAAAAATAATTTGTACATTTACCCTGTCAATTCCCCTCATGATTGTACACACCTCTGCAAGATCATACCTCAGCCTCCTGTGCTCTGAGGAATAAAGTTCTAGCCTGCCTAACCTCTCACAAAACCTCAGACCCTCAAGTCCTGGCAACATTCTTATAAATCATCCCTGCACTCTTTACACCTTAATGACATCTTTGCTATAGCAGCGTGACAAATCTGCACAAAATACTCCAAATGCATCCACACCAATTGCCTTGTACAACTGCAACATTATGTCCCAAATCCTATGCTCAATTTAAAGAGAAGAGAAGACCAGCATGCCAAAAGCCTTTTTTATCGCTCCATCTAACTGCGATCCCCATTTCAGGGAACTTTGTCATTGTATTCCTTGATCTCTCTGTTCCACAAACTCCTCGGGGGCCTATATTCATTGTCTTGGTTTGACCACCAAAAATGCAACCTCATACTTTTTCGAATTAAATTCCATTGGCCATTCCTCAGCTGATCAATATCCCACCGTAAATCTTGTTAACCATCTTCACTGTTTGTGGGTACCACTATTTTAGTGTTTTAGTTTTAGAGATACAGTGGAAACAGACCTTGCGGCCCACCCAGTCCGTGCTGATCAGCGGTTCCTGCACATTCCTACTATCCTACACACACTAGGGACAAATTGCACATGCACCAAGCCAATTGACCTACATACCTGCACGTCTTCGGAGTTTGGGAGAAAACCAAAGATCTCGGAGAAAACCCATGCATACAAACTCTATACAGACAGTACCTGTAGTCGGGATCAAACCTGGGTTTCTGGCGCTGCAAGCGCTGTAAGGCAGATACTCTACCATTGCGCCACCATGCCACCTGACGGTGTGTCTTCCGCAAACTTACCTATCATTGATTAGTAAGAGTGTAAGGGGCTATGGGGAGAAGGCAGGAAAATGCGGTTGAGAGAGAAAGATAGATCAGCTATGATGAAAAGGCAGAGTAAACTTGTTGCGCCGAATGGCCTAATTCTGCTCTTAGAATTTATGAACTTAAGAACTTATACCTTGTACATTCTCATCAAATCGTTGATATAGATGTCAAAGAATAATAGGCTCAGCACTGATCCCTGAGGCACACCACTAGTCCAGTCTGAAAAACAACTATCCACTGTCACACTCTGCTTCCTACCATTAAGCAAATTCTGTGTTAAGTTAGCCACCTCTGCCAGGATTCCAGAGCAGCCCACCAAGCAGAACTTTTTCAAATATCTTGCTGAAGTTCATATAGACTCATCTACTGCCTTACCATCATCAAACTTCTTGTTTACTAAAAAACTCAACAACATTCTTGTGACACGATCTCACACACACAACACCATTGCTGACAATACCTGATCAGCCCATCTTTCCAAATGCATGTGTATCTTATCTCTCAGAATCCTCTCTTGTAACTTTCCTACCACAAATTTTAGGCTTTATAGTTCCCAGGTTTATTTGCAGCCCTTCTTAAGTAGAGGTACAACATTAGCCACCCTCAGGTCTTCTGGCACACCCATATCTAATGATGATTCATATATCTCAGCCAGGACTCCTACAATTTATTCTCTAACTTTGTACGGAGATTTTGGATATACCTGATTAGGCTGGGAGATTTAACTACTATCAGTCATAGGACATTCAGTACCTCCTCCACTATAATACGGACTGTCCTCAAGACATTCTCCTAAGTTCTCTCATCCTCCTGTCTCTTTCTGCGGTTAAAAAAAATCAGAGGAGAAATATTCTTTGAGGACCTTGCCCATCTCCTGCAGCTCTATACATGGCTGACCACTTTGGTTTCTGAGAGCCACTATTATCTCTCTCGTTACACTGTTTTGCCTTAATCGTCATAAAATCTCTTTGGATTCTCCTTTACCTCATCTGCCAGAGCTATCTCAAACAGCATTTTTGGCATTGTGATTTATTTTCTTTTGTGTGCTCCTCATTCCCCCTATACTACAGAGATACACTTGATCCAAGTAGCTATTGCCTGTCCCATGCCTCCTTGTTTTTCCTGATCAGAGTCTCAATTTATATCTTCATCCAGGCTCTCTTACTCTTATCTGCCTTCCCTTCACTCTGCCTTACCTTGAACCCTCACCATCACACATTTAAAAGCATCCCACTTTCCAGATGTACTTTCATCTTATGCAAGTTCCTATCCAATACCATCAAACTTTGCCTTGTACCAGTTCAGAACTTTAACTCCTGGACCAGTTCTGTCCTTATCCATAACTATTTTACAGCTGATCGAACCGTGGTTGCTGGTCCCAAAAGGTTTGCCCACTGACACTTCAATTCCCTGAGAGTAGGGAAAATATTTTCCAGTATCAGATAACCCATAACCCTGGCGTTATCTTCTCACATACAATTACCTGTCCACCTAACTTTCTTCCCCTTTCATTTACCTTTCCCATCCCTTTCTCCACTCCTTACTTCCCATCTGTCCACACCTCATTTGGTTCCACCTAATCTACCACTCTGTCACACCTCTCCCGTGCATTGCTAAATACTGCCATTCCTCCCGGTGTCTGAACCCAAAATGTCAACTTCAATTTTTGTCTCAACAAATGCTGCTCTACCCTTTAGCTCTTCGAGTGAAACATTCTTTATTTTCGAGTTCAGCAACTACAGTCTCTTTACTTCGGTCACATAGCATGTCCTCTGCCAATTGTATCTGCTATTTTTTCTTACAATCGGATTTCCACACCCCATAGCGAGCTTTTATAGAT
Source organism: Malacoraja senta (assembly GCA_038087875.1). Taxonomy (NCBI): domain Eukaryota; kingdom Metazoa; phylum Chordata; class Chondrichthyes; order Rajiformes; family Rajidae; genus Malacoraja; species Malacoraja senta. The sequence continues at coordinate 328,145,075 of CM075977.1, read as the reverse complement.
CTGTCTATTATACTGTTTAGTACCAGGCATTGAGACTTTTGAAGTGTCCCTTTGATCTCATTGCACTGCTGTCGAATTGTATCTGCATTGTTGTATGGTGATACCAATAACTGCAAACCAACAAACAGTTACTTTTGATATTATTTCAAGTGATTTTCTTTTTCATCGAATTGTGATAATCCTTGAATTCCAGAATTCCAGGAGAGAGTTGCCATAACAGAAGTGATTGAGTTGTAGTCAGTGAATATCAATCTGTGCTAATATTTTTTTGCAAAAAATAAATAGCATCTGCCAAAGATTTCCATCCATCTATCAAATTAAACTGCCTAATTTTTAATTAGGATCGCTTGGTTCAGGATCAAAATATTACACCAAATTGGCAGGAGTCATCAGTATTCATCTGCAAGTATTACTATCAGCTGCACGGGTCTATCCATCCATATTGTCAGTCTAATCAGTGGCGCAGAAACTGTAGAAATGAACCATAAACTTGCACTGCTAGTCAATTCTTCAACAACACCCATGATACACAGATTGAACCCCAGGTGAAGTTTTGAGTTGACAATCTGCTTGACATGCTAAAGTATTCTTAATCTTGAAATTTGGTTAAGACTCCAATGCAAAGATTATCAACCTTTCCCATATGGCATCAATTTGTCAGTCCTGAATCTACTAAAATAAACTCATCCCACATTATATCACTGGGCTCATGTTCATTCATATTCTCAAGAAACAGTACAACTTTAAACATAATTTCTTCAACCCCTCACCCCCCGGCCCCACCCCATGGCACAGCAGGTAGTGCAGCTGCTGCACAGCTCCAGTGACCTTGGTTTGATACTGAGATGGAGTGCTGAATATGTGGAATTCGCACATTCATCCTGTGCCCTTATGGGTTTCCCTCAGATGATCCGGATTCCGCACATGTTCTGTAGATGTGATGTTTGGTAGGTATCTTGACTGACGTAAATTCGCCCTCAGTGAAGGTGGATTACAGGAGAATCAAGTAGGGAGAGGCGGGGGGGGGGGGGGGGTGGGAGTTGCTGGGCATATGAGTGAGAATAGGTTGCAAGGAATAAGTAGGGGAACAAGAGTGGTGGGAATGCCATTTTTGTGATTTTCAGTGGTGCATGAATGACTGAAAGATGATATGTCTGAACAACTCTCAGTCCAGTGCAGGGAATGTGTAGTGTTCCTCCATTGACCTTTCCCAGGCCAACATCTCCAGTTCTGAGGATTCATTTACTCTCAGTGGACCACATTGGGTAAGCTGCACCATTCCTATGGCCAACACCAGGCTCCTGAAATCTATATTACTAAAAGTCTGATCTTGACCACTTCCTGTTTTTCTGTATATTGATTTTAGAAAAAATGCTGCCACTTACGGCTGTGATTTTTGGCCATCATACTCAGAGTCCCCTGCGCTGCGCAGGACAAGAGGATTTTTCCCATCAATGAAAAATAAAAGAGTTATTAGTGTTTAAAAAATGTAGAGATTTTCTCTCCTGAAGGCCACGCCCCTTCCGGAGGGACTATAATAATAATAATAATAATAGATTTTATTTATATAGCGCTTTTCAGGACTCAAAGTCGCTTTACAATTGAGAGTCAGGAATAAACAAAACAAAATAGAGCAGTAAGACAGAGGGGGGGGGGGAACATGGGACTAAGGGTATGCAGAGGTGAAGAGATGGGTCTTGAGACTATAAAACCCGGTAGTGTGGAGGTGCCTCAGTTCTCTGCAAGATGGGGGAACGAGAGGTCGCAATTCTCAGTCTGAGCTGTGAATAACACTGAACACATGTCTACTAAACTGTGAGTGGTTTTACTGACCCGTCAGTGCCCTTAATGTGGTTTGAAAATGTAGTTTGAAAATGCAAAAGTGTGTTTTGGTTTGAAAGTGCTAAAGCAAGCTGTGTTGCCTTTGGTTTTGAAAGTGCTAAAGCAAGCTGTGTTGCTTTTGGAAGTGCTAAAGCAAGCTGCATTGCCTTTGGTTTCGAAAGTGCTAAAGCAAGCTGCGTTGCCTTTGGTTTTCAAAAGTGCTAAAGTAAGCTGCGTTGCCTTTGATTTTGAAAGTGCTAAAGCAAGCTGCCTTGGCTTTGGTTTTGAAAATGCTAAAGTGAGCTGCCTTGCCTTTGGTTTTGAAAGTGCTAAAGCAAGCTGCCTTGCCATTGGTTTTGAATGTGCTAAAGTGACCTGCCTTGCCTAATTAGAGTTGCCTTGCCTAATTAGAGCTGCCTTGCCTAATTAGAGCTGCCTTGCCAAATTAGAGCTGCCTTGCCAAATTAGAGCTTCCTTGCCTAATTAGAGCTGCGTTGCCTAATTGGAGCTGCCTTGCCATCTATATAATTAAAAGTCTAATCTTGACCCTGTTTGCGCTTTATATTGATTTTTAGTAAAAACGCTACCACGTATGGCTGTGATTTTTGGCCATCTTACCCAGAGTCCCCCCTCCGCTCATCAGGTGCTGAGGATTTTTCCCATTGATTAAAAATAAAAGAGTTATTAGTGTTTAAATAATGTTGTGATTCTCTCTCTTATCAATCACACCATGAAGGCCATGTCCCTTCTGGTTGGAGGGTGGGAGGGACTAGAAAACCTGGAAGTGTGGGCGTGGCTCAGTCTCTGCAAGATGGGGGAGGGAGAGGTCATGACTCGCTGTCTTTAGTGGCCTGCTTGAAATGGTATGAAACTGCACTTGAATTTGGTGCCCTTGCACCCTGCTTGGAATTTCAAGGAATAGCCGTGAGTCAACTGCGAGCCCACCAGCTGTGAGTGAGTGAGCTGCCAGCACAACAGGCTTGCGTGACTGAGCCGCCAGCCCTAGAACCCATTCGACCCACAATGACCATACTAGCCCTCTGGAAACCAGTCCTTTCAGCGAACAACACCCATACCAGCGCTCCAGAAAGCACCCCCCCCCCCCCACTGGCCACCAATATTGGAATTGGTGGAGAGGTGGAATATTGCGTTGGGGGACAAGCCCTCCCGTGTGATGCTGGGACCCAACGGGTCCCACTTAGTCTAGTTGATACTATATTTGGAGCTCTATTGTGGAAAATAAAATTACCACATCACAGAAGAAAAGAGTCAAAGCTACAGTAAAGAAATCATCATCATGTCTGACTGTCCTCTCCGTAGGGTCGTCTACTTGTGTGTCTGCAGATGTCTGTAGAGGCCGATCCACGATCCACACACCTTGGTTCAACGTGGGCAGTGGAGACTGGCGGTGGTTGGCAGTCATCGAGCTCCCTTCTCTTTCTCCTTACGGTGCTGTTGCTTTATCTCTGTGACATGGTATTGTTCCATTTCGTGAAGTGCAGCTCCTTCCTGCATAGATTTCCTCCAGGAGCGCCTGTCCAGTGCAATGTGCTCCAAGTTGCTTGATGTGAAGTGGAATTTCTTCAGACTGTTCTTGATGTTGTACTTGAAGTGTTTCTTTGGCCCACCGGGGGCTCGCCGACTTTCCTTCAATTGAGAGTACAGGATTTGTTTAGGGAGATGTGTGTTGGACATGCGGATGACATGGCCAGTCCATTGAAGTTGGTGCTGCACTATTGTGGTGGTGATGCATATCATGTTGGCTTCTCCCAAAACGCTGATGTTGGTGCGTTTGTCCTCCCAGCTGATCCTCAGAATCTTTTGGAAGGATCTTTGATGGTATTGTTCCAGGGCTCTCAGGTGCCTGCTGTAGGTGGTCCATGACTTGGCTCCAGACAACAGGGTGGAGAGGACAATGGCTCTGTAGACCAGCAGTTTTGTTTGGACATTTAGGTCTTGGTCTTCAAAGACGCTTTTCTTGAGCCTGGCGTAGGCTCCGCTGGCACAACTCAGGCGATGGTTGACCTCAGAGTTGATGTCAGCTTTTGAGGAAAGAATGCTGCCAAGATAGGGGAAGTGGTCAACGTTTTCAAGAGTGGTGTCGTCCACTTTTATAGTAAACCGGGTAAACGGCTGGTTGGGTGGAGTTTGATGTAGGACCTGGGTCTTCTTGATATTTAAGACTAGGCCCATGACTCTGTATGCCTTGGCAAAGGCATTCAGGATGCCCTGGACGTCTACAACAACCCTAATGACTCATGAGAACTGAAAATAGAGAAAAAAGCTGGTGGGATAGTACTGAGAACCTTGAGTGCACGGGCAAGAGTGGAAGGAACAGACTACCTCACAGACTATTTATCTGACTGCCCATCCATGTAAGAGTCTGTGATTTCAGAAAGGAGGAGGAGGAGGGGGGGGGGAGATCATGGATAATACACTTGCATAGATCGAGAAATCGCAAACATATAGATAAGAAAGGTTAGGACTAAAAGATTAGGACTAAAAGGGTCCTTCTTTTGGATTGGTAGACTATAACTGATGGGCTACTACAAGGATCAGTGCTTGGGGCTCAAGTATTCACAACTTTTATCAATCATTCGGCTGCGAGAACAAAATATAAAACTTCTAAAGACACAGATTTTTGGACTAATTCAATGGGTCAGGCAGCATCTCAGGAGAATATGGATATGTGACATTTCAGATCGGGACCCTTTTTCAGACTAAACATGGATTTTGGGTCAGGACCCTTCTCAGACTCAGATAGGTGACTTTTCGTATTGGGACCCTTCAAACTTCTAAGTTCGCGAATGACAAAAACATAAGTAAGAATATGTGTAATGATGGGAATTCAAAGGGACATTAAGGGAATATGGCATCTAAAAAGACTTTTACCAATTGCTCTAGATGCAATATGGAATGTTTCTTATCAGGATGCATCACAGCTTGGTTTGGCAACTGCTCTATGCAAAGCAGCAAGACATTTCAAAGCTGCGGCTGCAGCCAAACTCATCATGCAAACCAGCTTCCCCCCCCCAATGACTATCTGCACTTCAAGCTGCCTTGGAAAAGCTGCCAGCATCATCAAGGACTACTCACAGTCTGGTGATTCCCTCTTCTTCCTACTTCCATCCGATAGAAGATATAAAAGTTTGCAATCAAGTACCACTAGATTAATCATAATAATCATAAATATACTTTATTAGCCAAGTATTTGCAACATAGAAGGAATTTGATTTCCCCTACAGTCATATCAATAAAATGCAACAAGACTCACAAAATACATTTTAACATAAACATCCACCACAGTGACACCTCCACATTCCTCACTGTGATGGAAGGCGATAAAAATGCTAAATCTCTTCCCTTCATTGCTCTCCCGTGGTCAGGGGCCTCGAGCCTTCCATTGACGGGATGATCTTGGCTCCTGTAGCAGGCGATCGGACCCCGGGACGGGGCTAGTCAAACCTTCTGCGACTTGGAACTTCCCGACATCAGTCTCTACCCGAGACTGCGAGCTCCTCGATGTTGAAATCTGCAGGTCACGGTTGATCCCAGGCAAGGGATCGCAGGCTCCGATGGCAAGTCCACTGCCTAGCAGTGGGGCTCAAAGTCAGTCTCAAACAAGGCAGCCAGCTTCATGATGTTAGGCCGCAGAGCGACCAGAGATATGATCCGGAAAACAATCGCATCTCCGGCAAGGTAAGAGATTGAAAAGGGTTTCCTCCGACCCCCTCCCCCACCCCACACATAAAACAAACCAGAGAACATTAACACATACATTTAAAACACACTAAAAATAACAAAAAATATGAAAGTACAGACAGACCGTTGGCGAGGCTGCCATCGCTGACGGATGTATGTCGTGTGAGCTAAGGATATATTACCGATCCCCAAACTACCTCAGTGCATCTTTTTTTTCATCTGCACTTTCTCTGTAGCAGCAACACCATATTATATACTCTGTTTCTATTTTTCTTATTGAACTACCTGTTGGTATTGGGTATTGGTTTCTAATGGGCCTGACCCAAGTAGGCAATTTTTCAGGCATCAGCCGGCGACTGTCAAGTTGCCGACAGTCACCAGAAAAACCGGCAACTGGAATAGCGACTGTCAGAGTGGAACACACACACACACACACAAACATCGCAAAGGTGGGGGGCAGGGCAAGCAGAAGGAGCGCTGTCTGAAATTCACACGGTGCAAAGCCAAGGTGATACAGACACACATCGCGATGAACAGGAAGGTTGGCGCTGTAAATAAGACGTGTACGTTGGCGTTGTAATTAAGACAGTATACGGTAAGTCCTTTAAAAGAGGGGGGAGTGAGGGGGGGGGAGAAGGAGGGGAAGGAGTGGAGACAACTTTTAAGAAGCCAGACAACTTTTAAGAAGCCAGAGATACACGGCTGTGAAGCTCGGCAGACATTTAACATTACCAGTCGGATATCCTTGGTTCTGAAAACTGCTGCTTACGTTTCTTTTCCCCAATGAGCCAATGAAATTCACCGGTCAGCACCGGCTCCAACCTACAAGAACCTATGAGAACCTTCGACCTCCTGGCAACCCACTAGGATCTCCTGGCGACCCACCTACGGCACAAGAATTCCCGCTACACTCCACGGCGACTTCATTCTAGTCGCCGCTAATTTTTCAACATGTTGACAAATTTTCGACGACCATAATCTTTTGTAGATTTAATCTTCTGAATTTTGTAGTTGGCAGGGCAGTACTCTGCATATCGCCAACTTGGACAATTTTACATTGTTATCAAGCCTATTAATCAAGCCAATTATCCTACAAACCTGTACGTCTTTGGAGTGTGGGGGGAAACCGAAGATCTCGGAGAAAACACACGCAGATCACGGGGAGAACGTACAAACTCCATACAGAAAGCACCCGTAGTCAGATCGAACCCGGGTCTCAGGCGCTGCATTTTGCTGTAAGGCAGCAACTTCACCGCTGTGCCACCGTGACTGCTGAGGCTGCGACAAGTTCTCAGAATGCGGGAACTCCTCACAACCATGAAAGCGGCTCCCCGGCACCCACCCGCGAACAAGTGGCGACAATGTGGCAACTGCATACACTCCTGCAGTCGCCTAAAATGTCGCCTAAGTGGAACAGGCCCATTACTGTGATATGTACAGTGAAAAACTTAGTTTGCATGCTATTCATTCAAATCATACCATATTCTTGTCTGAAGTTGACACAAATGCTATAGTAACTCAGCAGGACAGACAGCATCTCTGGAGAGAAGCAATGGGTGACTTTTCGGGTTGGGTCGATACCAGTCTGAAGAAAGGTCTCGACCCGAATCTCCAATGATTTATATCATCAGCAGCACATTGAAAACCAGGACAGGCAGGCATAAGGAGACAGCAAAACAGTAACGTCAGGCAGATGTGCAAGTCATACATATTACTGAAAACATCATGGATCTGAATGATACCTGGAAAGATGTAACTAAGATTCACTGTACCTGGAAGTGTCCAGTATAATTTTGCAATGGACAAGTGAATGAAACCATGTTAATCCACGTGAAATGGATTTTCTGCATGATTTGCACATTAAACTTGATTGTCATGTAGGCCAATTTCTTGGCTCCTGTTGACTCTGAAAGCACCCTGCTGAAAGCTCCAATTATCTTTCAAGGCTTGAAACATACACCTTATTCTATTATACCGATTTGATAGAAGATACACAACTGTCAAATTCATTTTTTCCTAATGTCCACGATGGTTGTGAATTGGCAGCCTCAGAATTCCTTTGCAGCTTTTGTAAAATATGTGTTGCAATGAGTGTATGATTAATGGGGGGAAAAACAGTTCTGAAAATAGTACATTAGGGAGGCGGTTCAGCAAAAAGCAAGTGAGTGTTTCTGGAGAAGTGACAATTTTGTGGGCTTAGCTTTAACAGTGATAGAAGTTCAGATCTAAAATCCAAGGCAACAAAGAACCAAGCATGTATTCCTACAAAAACACAAGTTGTAAACGGCATTCACTATTGTACAGAAGGAGACGCATGGATGGATATCAATAATTTTTTGATAACATTTACTCACAATATGAATTGCATGTTGTTTGAATCCTGGGAAAAAGAGAGTGTGGGAGATTAAAATGGAAACTAGTTATCAGTGCCAAATTCCTCTCTCGAGAAGTTGTAGGTTTCAGGAAGCTCTTGCAATAGAAATATGTGCAACTGTTAATATTCTTAGACACAAGCGGATGTATAAACACTGAAGTTGGCAATTAAACCTCATACTTCATAAACACCTCCAGGGAATTCAACACTCATTGAAATGACGTGGGCCTGTTGCCGAAAAAACGGCGACTGGACCCCCCCTACGACAATGTCTACAACAATGTCAACAACAACCTACCTCCTAGTCGATGTCAAGCTACAGCAAGCTACCGACAACTGGCGACCATTAGGACGTCCACCTACGACCACACCTACAACCACACCTACGACCACACCTATGACAACCTACGTCCACCCGCGACAAGCTACGACAAGGTAAGACAATTCAGTTGCCGGTACCTGTCACCGGTTTTCGTAGATTGACGTAAGTAGTCGCCAATGGAATTCACCGAAGTCAGCACTGGCAACAACCTACGTCATCCTGGCGACAACCTACGTTAACTTGGCGACAACCCACCATAGCACCTACGTCAGGAGAAGTCAAGATACGCTCATATGCGTCAAACCCACTGTCGCCAACATTTTTTCGACATGACTTTTTACGCGACTGAGAATACTCGAGACCATACAGGCGACACCCCAGTAACCACCGGCGAACATGTGGCGAAAGCCAAGTCACCTGTAGTCGCCTAAAAAATCGCCTGTGGGACAGGCCCATAAATGTGTTTTTATCACATGTACTGTGAACAGAAAAGGCTGAATACTCTTGTATGACTATAATCATAGAAACATAGAAACATAGAAAGTAGGTGCGAGAGTAGACCACCAGGCCCATCGAGCCCGCACCGCCATTCGCTCATGGCTGAACACTAAACAGACACCCTTACCCACAAACAGTAGACACAAGACACAGAACACAAGACACTACCCTCCCCTTTATATCGCTATCACCCCTCTCCACCCCAAGAACCGCGTGATCTCCTGGGGGAGGCAAAAAAACGGATAAAAACCCAGGTCCAATTCGGGAAAAAAATCCTGGAAATTCCTCTCCGACCCCAATCCAGGCGATCGACACTTGTCCAGGAGATCACTCAGGTCTTACTATACTAACCATACCTAGGTCCATATCCCTGCCCTCTCCCCGTAGCCCCTTATCCCCTTGGCAGCTAAAAAACCATCTATTTTAGACTTAAATATATTTAATGTTTCTGCTTCCACTGCTCCCTGGGGCAGTGAATTCCATAAATTAACCACCCTCTGGGTGAAGAAGTTCTTCCTCATCTCAGTTTTAAAAGAGCCCCCTCTTATTCTACAACTATGTCCCCTAGTTCTAGTTTCCCCGATCATTGGGAACATCCTCGGTGCATCCACCCGATCAAGGCCCCTCACGATCTTATATGTTTCAATGAGATCGCCTCTCATTCTTCTAAACTCCAAAGAGTAGAGTTCCAGCCTACTTAACCTTTCCTCATATGTCAATCCCCTCATTGCAGGAATTAATCTTGTAAACCTTCGCTGCACTGCCTCCAGGGCCAGTACATCCTTTCTTAAGTATGGACCCCAGAACTGTACACAGTATTCCAAATGTGGTCTCACTAATACTGTGTACAGCTGCAGCAAGACCTCCGTGTTTTTATACTCAATCCCCCTAGCAATAAAGGCCAAAACTCCATTGGCCTTCCTGATTGCTTGCTGCACCTGCATACTAACTTTTAGTGATTCATGTACTACTACCCCTAGATCCCTTTGCGTTGCATTACAACGCAGCTCCACCTCATTTAGAAAATAACTTGCCCTATCATTTTTTTTCACAAAGTGAATGACTTCACATTTATTAGTATTAAATTTCATCTGCCAAGTTGTTGCCCACTCAACTAGCTTATCTATATCCTTTTGCAGACTCTTCCTATCCTCCTCATCCCCTACTTTTCCTCCCATTTTTGTATCGTCCGCAAATTTTGATATATTACACTTGGTTCCCTCCTCCAAATCATTTATATAAATTGTGAACAACTGGGGTCCCAGCACCGACCCTTGCGGAACCCCGCTAGTTACCGGTTGCCATCCCGAGTATGAACCATTTATCCCCACTCTCTGCTTCCTATTTGTTAGCCAATCCTCTACCCATGCTAATATATTACCCCCAATCCCATAATTTTTTATTTTTAGCAATAGTCTCTTATGTGGCACCTTGTCAAAAGCCTTTTGGAAGTCCAAGTATACCACATCCACCGGTTCCCCTTTATCCACCCGGGTTGTTACTTCCTCAAAGAATTCGAGCAGATTCGTTAAACAGGACTTCCCCTTCACAAAACCATGCTGGTTCTGTCCGATGAAGTCATGTTTATCCAAGTGCCCCGTTAGTGTTTCTTTAATAATTGTCTCTAACATTTTACCCACCACCGATGTTAAACTAACCGGTCTATAGTTACCCGCCTTCTGTTTACTTCCTTTTTTAAATATAGGTGTTACATTGGCCATTTTCCAATCCACTGGGACCGTTCCTGCCTCCAGGGAGTTTTGGAAAATTATCACCAATGCATCCACAATCCCCACCGCTATCTCCCTCAAGACCCTTGGATGTAATCCATCAGGCCCAGGGGATTTATCCTCCTTCAGTCTCATTAATTTCCCTAATACCACCTCCTTGGTGATCTTAATAGTATTTAGCTCCTCCATTCCTACCGCCCCCTGTTTATCCAGCGTTGGAATATTTTTTGTGTCTTCTATGGTGAAGACTGATACAAAATACTCGTTTAATGCCTTTGCCATTTCCATGTTCCCCACCAACAACTCTCCAGTCTCACCCTCCAATGGACCAACGTTCACCTTAGCCACCCTTTTTCTTTTTATATAGCTATAAAAACTATTAGTTTTTATGTTGTTCGCTAAATTCCTTTCATAGTCTATTTTCCCCGTCTTAATTAATCTCTTAGTTATTTTTTGCTGACCTTTAAATGCTTCCCAATCCTCTACCCTCCCACTATCTCTAGCTACCTTATATGCCCTTGCCTTCAGCCGAATACTATCCTTTATAGTTTTACTGAGCCATGGCTGACTGTTCTTTCCCTTACCCCTTTTTTTCTTCATAGGAATAAATTTTTCTTGAAGGTTATACAGTAGATCCTTAAACGTACACCACTGCTCATGTACCGTCTTATTCTTGAGTCTGCTATCCCAGTCAACTTTGATCAGCTCAGTCCTCATACCTTCATAATCCCCCTTATTTAGACTAAGTACCCTAGCCTGAGTTTCAACCTGCTCCCCTTCTATTTGAATATGGAATTCGACCATATTGTGGTCACTTGTTCCCAACGAGTCCCTAACTATGACATTTTTAATTAATCCTGCTTCATTACACAGGACCAGATCCAAGATTGCCTCCCTCCTTGTCGGTTCTGTGACATACTGTTCTAGGAACCCGTCTCTAATACATTCTATAAACTCTTCCTCTAGTCTACCCTGCCCAGTTTGGTTTGCCCAATTAATATGAAAATTGAAGTCCCCCATGATTACAGCAGTTCCCTTTTTACATGCGTCAACTATTTGCAGATTTATGTTCTGACTAACAGCGTCACAGATATTTGGAGGTCTATAAATTACACCCACTAGTGTTTTTTTCCCCTTGTTATTCTCTATCTGTACCCAAGCTGTTTCACTATCCTGATCCTTCAACGCAATATCCTTCCTCTCTATTGCCGTTATTCCCTCCCTTATTAAAAGGGCCACCCCTCCTCCCTTTCTTTCCTGTCTATCTTTTCTAATTGTCGAGTACCCCTCTATATTTAACTCCCAATCCTGATCCCCTTGCAGCCATGTCTCCGTAATGGCCACGATATCATAACTATATGTACTTAATTGCACCGTTAATTCATTTATCTTATTTCGAATACTCCGTGCATTTAGATACAGCACTTTCAGATGATTTTTACTACCCTTCCTTTCTGTTTTTGCCCCTTTTACATCTAGAGCTTTATCTTCACACATTCTGGATCCTCCTGTCACATTTTGATTTTCCGTTTCCCCACTGATACCCTGCTCTATTTCCTCTACCCCTGCCGTTATTACCCCCCTTGATACCTCCCCCCCGCTACTTAGTTTAAAGACCTCTCTACTGCCCTAGTTATATGATTTGCCAGGACCCCAGTCCCAGCACCGTTCAGGTGAAGTCCGTCCTTACAGAACAGATCCCCCCGTCCCAGTACTGGTGCCAGTGGCCCAAGAAACCAAACCCATTTTTCCCACACCAGTCTTTGAGCCACGCATTCAGCTTTTTAATTTTTCGTACCCTCGCCGATTTGGCCCGTGGCTCAGGTAGCAATCCGGAGATCAGTACCCTCGAGGTTCTGCTTTTTAATTTATTCCCTAACTGCTCAAACTCGTTCAGCAGATCCTCCTTCCTCGTCCTTCCTATGTCATTGGTCCCCACATGGACCACGACCACTGGATCCTCCCCCTCACTCTGCAAATTTCTCTCCAGCATCGCAGAGATATCCTTAACCCTAGCACCGGGTAGGCAACACAGCCTTCGGGACATGTTCTGCTGGCCGCAGAGAACCTTATCTACCCCCCGAATAATACTATCCCCTATCACAACGGCATTTCTTCTAACTCCCCCCTCTTGAATGGCCCCCTGATCCACGGTGCTGCAGCCAGGTTGCTCATCCCTCCCACAGCCCCTGATCCCGTCCTCACATTGAGTAAGAGCCTCGGTCATGCTCGTCAGGGACAAGGGCTGTGGCTCCTGCCGCATCTCCTCCTGGTTCCCCCTACCTGCCTCACTTATGGCCACACCTTCCTTTCCCTGCTCACTAACTACTGAATTAGTTAAACTGGTCGGTGTGACCATCCCCTGGCACAAAACATCCAGGTAATACTCCCCCTCCCTGATGCACTGCAGCGTATGAAGTTGGGTCTCCAGCTCATCAATGCGGAGCTCGAGTTCCGCTAGCTTCAAACACTTACTGCAGCTGTAGGGATCATCTACATCAATGGTGTCGACAATTTCCCACATCTCACAGTATTGGCACATCTCCTGGCCGCCCATCTTATATAAGTAATTAACTGGTCCTATTAAGAATCCCCTACCCGGATTACTGTATTAAAACACCCCTTATTTATATAATCCTACCTCCTATAAATGGGAAAGTACTTACCCCAGCCGTAAATTACCTACTGGTTTGGCTGTCTAGTGGTAATTCCGTCCGCTCTTTCTGTCTGGTCCACTGCTCCCTTGCAGTGCGTGGCCTACCTCTTAGCCCCAATCAGTCGTATCTCTTGCTAATCTCCTGCTGCTGTTGCTCCCAAATCTACAGCAGTTCTACAAAACAGATCAAGCACATTATTATTATTCCATTCTTCAGGATGAATTTCCATAAGGAATCTACCAGGAATGTCAGTGCAATGAGATTCCATCAATAACTAATTTTCCTGGATTTCTTCAATATTTTCATTAGACAGCGCAACAGGATGAAGTACTACACAGATTCATCCACATTTGGCAGAAACTTTATTTCCATCTCTTTATTAATCTAGCGTTTTTTAAATTGTAACTTAATTCCTTTTTTAATATTAAGCTGACCAAGCTGAATGCATTATCACTCAACAAGTTGTCTTGTTACTGCCTGGCAACTCAAATGGATCCTGACAAGATAACTTGTCAGCAGCAATCTAATGGCTCAGAATAATGCTTAAATTATAGTAACAGAGTAACTGTCAAACCCACTATTATAAACAAGATCAGATCTCTTAGATGATTGAGCATGAGTGGCGGGGGGGGAAATAATCCACGTTGATTGCATGGACTGACTATTGTCAAAGGAGAGTTTGAACAGAGCAGTAAAGGAGCATTGGCTCAAAGCCATATGATGAAGACCTGAGCACAAAGACAGTGGGGACAGAAATTAATTTGGACAAATTCAAATACACAGATGAAAGCATTTTACGGCTGCTTCTGTATACCTTGGTGATTGTCACGAACAAAATATTCACTTTATCTGGGCAAGATTTTTGTTTCGTTTCCCGGACCAAACTCGTTCACATGTAGACAACAAGAGGGGAAATTTCAAAATTTATCATCATTGAGATTTTGTATCATGTTGGTCTGAAAAATAGCAGTTGTTGTTCGTTCACAGAAAAATTAGGTATTCCAGACATAGAAGGCTCAAAAGCACTATTACCTTAAAAGGACAATCATAATAAACCTGCATTCATAATTGAATATCTGACAATAGACAATAGACAATAGGAGCAGGAGTAGGCCATTCGGCCCTTCAAGCTAGCACCGCCATTCAATGTGATCATGGCTGACCATTCCTGCCTACTTCCCATGTCCCCTGACTCCGTTATCTTTAAGAGCCCTATCTAGCTCTCTCTTGAAAATATCCAGAGAACCGGCCTCCACTGCCCTCTGAGGCAGAGAATTCCACAGACTCACAACTCTCTGCGTGAAAAAGTGTTCCTCATCTCCGTTCTAAATGGCTTACCCCTTATTTTTAAACTGTGGCCCCTGGTTCTGGACTCCCCCAACATCGGAAACATATTTCCTGCCTCTAGCGTGTCCAAACCCTTATTAATCTTATATGTTTCAAGAAGATCCCCTCTCACCCTTCTAAATTCCAGAATATACAAGCCCAGCCGCTCTATTGTCTCAGCATATGACAGTCCCGCCATCCCGGGAATTAACCTTGTGAACCTAAGCTGCACTCCATAGCAAGAATGTCCTTCCTCAAATTTGGAGACCAAAACTGCACACAATACTCCAGGTGTATTACTAGGGCCCTGTACAACTGTAGGAGGACCTGTTTGCTCCTATACTCAACTCCTCTTGTTATGAAGGCCAACATGCCATTCACTTTCCAGTCAACATTGGCCAGCTCCTCCCTCATGGCTCCATTGTCCCCTTTGTTCAAATGTAATACTGACATGGTAATATTATTCCACACACTGCTCACATTCATGACCAACCATTGCTGAAACCTTTTTTTTGCAGAACTGACTTACTATCGTTCCTTTTTGACTTCTACTACCATTCATCTTCCTGGATGATGCAGGTCTGCAAAAGACAGTTCAGAGGCATCATGAAAACCATGACAGACACTAAAACCTTGTCCATCCAGACTTTAAAGACATCCACACCGTGCTTCTCAGCAGAGCAATGTCTTTTTAGGCCATGCTTCCACACGAAAGTCCTCACTATCCATGCTTCATGCCCACATGCTTCAGAAAGTCTTAAACACAAGCTCATTCACATGCCTTCACTGACTTGTTGTTGTAATCAAAGACATTATCTCTGGTTTGCTATTTACCTCTGCTTTAGGGAGGGGACTGATGCTCTTTATTCCATGAGATCAGGCTCATCTATGTCTCCAGCACCACACAGGCGAACAGGCATGGACATTTGTTATTTCTCCAGACTTCCCTCAAATGCAGTTCTCATTAAAAAAAACATAACTAAGAGCAGGGGTAGGCTGTTCAGGCGGTTCAGCTTCATGAGAATGATTCACCATTGAAAAGGTTGTGACTGACCTGAACTTGGCCACGTTATCACTTTCCTGTTCTGTCTCTATTTCCCTTGGAGTTCATGTGTTTGTTCATCTTCACCTTCCATTCTCAACACACGTATTCCTTAATAGGAAGGAACCATCTTCTCTCAATATGCATTTGATGGTGGAGCATCAAAGCATTTTTCCAATGGTCAATTTCAGATAGGATGGGGGCTCTCATTACTCTTTCAATCATACGTGGTCTCAGCTTTCAAGGGTCACACCACCACGAGAGATGGATTGCATAGGTAAGGTCTATCCATTGCTCAAATGGTTGATCAATCTGCACAGAATTCCAGATACTAGGATCCAAGTGGACAATCACAATACAAATGTTCAAAATGTGATTTCTCGGTCTGGTCTTCTTTAATTTTCAGCAGCCAGATTTTACTCTCTGTGCCAGACTGCTGCGCATTGCATAATCTGATCATTGGCTGCTAGTCATGATGGCAGGGTCAGTAGGGGGTGAAGACACACATAGTGGGACAAGATGTGCTGCAGCAAGAAGACACGGGCAAGAAGACATTCGATCCAAACAAATAAAGCATTCCAGCTTCATCAAGAACAATGGATGCAGTAGATGAAGTTAGAGGAGGTCCACCTGACCTCTGTTTCACCTCAAAGGATTGCTGAGGTCCCTGGATAAATGTGAGGGTAGAAGAGTAAAGGGGACAAGTGTTACATCAGGGATAATACCTGGGGAGAAGATGGTTTCGGTGGGAGGAGATGAGTGAACCAGGGAGTTGCAGAGTGAGCAGTCCCTGTGGAAGGCAGAAAGGGGTGGGGAATGGGAAATGTGACTGGTGGTGGGTTTAGTTTGCAGATGGTGGAAATGTTGGAGAATGATGGGTTGGATGCAGACGCTGGTGCGATAGAGTCATAGTCATAGAGTGATACAGTGTGGAAACAGACCCTTTGGCCCAACTTGCCCACACCGGCTAACATGTCCCAGCTACACTAGTCCCATCTGCCTGTGCTTAATCCATATCCCTCCAAACCTGTCCTATCCATGTACCTGCCTAACTGTTTCTTAAACGTTGGGATAGTCCCAGCCTCAACTATCTCATCTGGCAGCTTGTTCCATACACTGTGAAAAGGTTACCCCTCAGATTCCTATTAAATCTTTTCCCCTTCACCTTGAACCTCTGGTCCTCGATTCCTCTATTCTGGACACCAAACTGATCTATTCCTCTCGTGATTTTATATACCTCTCAGTCTCCTGCGTCCAAGCAACAGTCCCAGCATACTTATCCTCTCCATATAGCTCACACCCTTTAGTCCTGGCAACATCCTCGTAAATTTTTACTGAACCCTTTCAAGCTTGACAATATCTTTCCTGTAACATGGTGCCCAGAACTGAACACAATACCCTAAACGCGACCTCACCAACATCTTATACAACTGCAACATGACCTCTCAACTTCTTTACTCAATACTCTGACTGATGAAGGCCAAGGTGCCAAAAGCCTTTTTGACCACCTTATCTACCTGTGACTCGACCTTCAAGGAACCATGCACCTGCACTCCTAGATCCCTCTGCTCTACAACACTCCCCAGAGGACTACCATTCACTGTGTAGGTCCTGCCCTTGTTAGACATCCCAAAAAGCAACACCTCACACTTTTCTGTATTAAATTCCATCAACATTCCACAGCCCACCTGGCCATGATCCAGATCCTGCTGCAATCTTTCCCAACCATCTTCAATATCTGCAAAACCACCCATTTTTGTATCATCAGCAAACTTGCTAATCTGGATAAGAGGTGAGTACCATGGTAACTCTATCCTTATTACGTTTGGGGGAAGGGGGAGTGAGAGAAAAACTGCTGAAGGTGACAGAAGATAGTTATGAAGTTATAACAAACAATTCCCTTTATTGGTTAGTGGTTGTAACGTAAGGGCAGGGAGGCCATATTAGAAGGTAAAAAATATTGATTAATAAAAATTAATTAAGCCACGAGGAATACTATCTATTGTCCAAGTAAACACATTACAGGAAAGATTTGATATCATGAGAAAGGGTACATGGAAGATTTAGCAAGATGTTCTCAGAGTTGAAGAATTTTAGTTAAGAAAGAAGACTTACTATGTTAGGGCTGTTTCTTTTGAAACAAAGGCTGTTGAGGGGAGACCTAACTGACCTGTTTAACATGAGAAACACTCAGAGGATTTACATGGATGGCCAATCTACCTCAGCAAATAGATTAATAACTAGGATACATAAATTTAAGAAAGTTAATGGAAGAAACAAAGGGGAGTTGCAGGAAAAATGTTTCCCCTAAATGTAGTGGAATCTGTTATATAACTTACTGCCTGAATGAACGATAGGACCAGCAACTTTATTACATTAACAAAGTAATTGGATGAGCACCAGATAAGTGTAACCTACAAGACTACAGGGACCAAGAGCCTGGCAGTGAAATTAACTAAATAGATCTTTTTCAGTCAACATGAGCACCTCTGTGCTGTAAATTGTGGTGATTCTATGGTGGCAACACTTCATTCTCTCAAAAATATTTCAAGGTATGCCACATGCGATTATATATTTTGTAGCATGAGAGCAAGCTATTAATCTGAACAGTGTGTCAAAGGAGGCATTGTTTCCCACTGCACAACTGTGAACTGTTATGAGGAACATTGTGACTTTTAATAATTTAATAGTTTTGGATAGTAATTTTTGCGTTTCTGTTTTGTGTGGGAGTGGTTCAAAGACAAAATTAGATTTTACCACAAATTCATTAACTTCTGAAAACGCACAAATGTACATGATAAAGGTTGTTTTCTTAAGACTTCTATAATACTGGATCAAGTTCAGGAATCTAATAGTAACAACTACTCATTCCAAAATCTTATATTGTATTACCTAGTACAGATAAAATGTCATCAGTTTATGATTTTATTTCCCATTTTATTATTAAAAAATTGCTGTAATTTACATCAAAGTCAGAGTCATTTCTGCGGCTTTTATTCGCATCAATTAGAGATTTATAAACCTTTTACAGTTTAGTTTAGTTTCGTTTTGTTTTGTTTCATTTCATTTATTTTTGTTTTGTTTAGCTTTGGTTCTTGTCACGTGGACCGAGTTACAGTGAAAAGCTTTTTTGTTGCGAGTTACCTAGTCAGCATAAATACCATACATGGTTACATGGTAGGACATTAGACGGTGGGTCAGGACTGTTCTATAGTTGGTGATAGGATGGTTCAGCTGCCTGACAACAGTTGGGGAGAAACTGTCATTGAAACTGGAGGTATGTGTTTTCACACTTCTGTACCTCTTGCCTGATGGGAGAGGGCAGAAG
Organism: Malacoraja senta; assembly: GCA_038087875.1. Classification (NCBI taxonomy): domain Eukaryota; kingdom Metazoa; phylum Chordata; class Chondrichthyes; order Rajiformes; family Rajidae; genus Malacoraja; species Malacoraja senta. The sequence goes on along the minus strand of CM075977.1, from coordinate 328,126,275 downwards.
AGGTAGTGACCGGGGTGAGCCTCGTCCTTGATTATGCTGGTTGCCTTGCTGAGGCCGTGTGAACTGCAGATGGAGTCAATGGAAAGGAGGTTGGTTTGCATGATGGTCTGGGCTGCATCCACAATTCTCTTCAAGTTCTTGCGGCCTTGGATGGAGCTATTCCAAAACCATGTTGTGATGCATCCCGATAAACTGTTTTCTATAGCGCATCTGTAGAAGTTGGTGAGAGTTGTTGGGGACATTCAGACCTTCCTAGGCCTTCTAAGGTAGTCAACGCATTGATGTGCGATTACTTTTGTACTGTTCTATTCTACAAATAGACACATACATCCTTCCAGATGTTCCTGTTTAGGTTTCAAAGTATTATAATTTCTGCAATTTCCTTTCTTGTTGGCATCCCTTCAGCAGTAAAAGACAAGATGACCTTAAATGTCCACAAATTCCGACAACCACATCCTTGAGTGATTTCACAAACAGATTTCACAAACTGAGTGATTTCATAAACCAAGTGAAGACTGATTGACAGGTTGCAAGATACAGCATGGAAACAGGCCATTCGGCCCACTGTACACACCGACCATTAATCATCTATTTACATTAGTTTTATGTTATCCCACTCTTGCACCCAGTCTCTATGCACTAGGGGCAACGTACAGAGGCCAATTAATCTACAAACCCACACAAACTTGGGATGTATGTGGAAACCGGGGCACCTGGAGGAAACCAATGTGGTCATAGAGAGAATGAGCAAACTCCGCCCAAACAGCATCTGAGGTCAGGATGGAACCCCGATCACTGTTGCTGTGAGATAGCAGCCCAAAAGTTAAGAATTTGCTTGTAGTGGAATTATTTTCTAAGTAGTGAGCATGTGGCAGAAACTAAAGACTGGTTTCTCAACTAGAAGAACTCCAAACTCAATGAAATAAACTACAGTTTAACCAGCTGGGAGCATACGGTGGGATCGCAGCTATATACAGTCAATAACTATAAATGATTAGGTGTTACAGCACAATAGGGAGCCGGATATGATACTTGGAAATAGTTCAAAAAATTGTATGAAAGAAAAAAAGGTCCTTCTAATGCATGAAATGATCTTGAAAGAAATGATCAGCACACAGTACAGAATTTAGTTAAAGTGAAAAGCTAGTATAGAGAGTAAGAGGTGCTGCTCTTTGCCTGCTGCTACTTCTGATGACTTGGATAAACTTGAGCAAGTAAGCATTTACAATTTTGGCCAAGGGTTTCAGTGTTCAGTGGAAGTTGTTGTGGTTTGAAAATAAATCTTTAATTCTCTGTTTCACTCCCACACTGCCCTCAGTTTCCTGTATGGTTGCAAAGAACTCAACGCAAGAGAGGAACATTTTCCAACTGGACATGTTACAACTTTCCAAACGTAACAGAGTCCAACAATTTCAGACAATCTGCTTTTCAAACATTTCAATTCCACTTTTCCAGCTTCCCAAGATAATTTTCTTCTGCTAATTTTGGATGATCATCCTGTCTCTCCCACTTGCACTTCCTCCAGATAGATCTTTAGTTATTCATTCACCTCCTCACTTGCCCAATTCACTTTTTATTAATAAACATACAACGAGTTAGAAGCAGGAATGGGCTACTCAGCTCCTGGGATCTGTTCTGCCATTTAATAAGATCATAACTGCCTTGCATCGCTCCTTTGCTTGTCTATCTACCTTAAAGTGATTCACGGACTCTCCTTCCTGACCTTCAAAGATGGGAATTCCAAAGGCCTTCAGAAAGAAACAAAATGCCTCAGGTCTGTCTCAGATTGTTGACACCTTTGGTGTTTTTTAATGCCCCTTACTTCCAGTACTTCCTGTGAGAAAACAGATCGTTTCCACATCTACCTTGTCAGCACACCTCCAGACTTTATATTTCAAATAAATCCTCTCTTACCTTTTTAGACTCCAGCAGATACAAGCCTAGAAGTCCATCCTTTCCTCTCAAGGCAATGTACCCATTCTTTATGTTAGTATAGTAGACACTCCCCAGAGCAACTTTCCCATTTGGAAAGTTGTAATATGCCATAAACATAATTTCTTCACAGACCAAACTTTACACAGTACTCTGGTATTACCACTGCCCTTTCATTACTAAATCATATCCTTCCTATTTTTATGTTTAGTTTCCTGAGCATTAAACAAAATATTATGGTAGCTTTTATAATTACTGACCTCATTTCTATACTAGTCTTTCATGGATTATGCACAAGGGCACTCGGATCCCTCTGCATCTCAACCATCTGCAATCTCTCATCATTTGAGGAATATGCTTCCCTTTTTCTGCCAAAAGACACATTTTCATATTTTCCCACATTACTCTCCATTTGCCAGACATTGTCTATTCAGTTAACCCACACATCCTATTGATGCCTTCTCATACCCATTGCATGAACTACTCTCCTGCCCATCTTTGCATCATCAGCAAGTTTATCAGCCTTTCTTTTCGTGCCTTCATTAAAGTAATTTATATAAAGTGTAAATGGCTGAAGCTCTGGCAACAAACATGGCAGATCCCACATCGCAATTTGCCAAGCAGAAGAAGATAATTTCTGCTTCTATTTTCCATGATAACGTTTGATACCAATTTCCCTCTGGCAATCTAAGTAAAATACCACTTGCCTTCTGGCAATGTAAGTAAAGCACACTCTCAGATTTTCATTATCCACAGCACATTTTACTTCTTCAAGGATTGAAATAAATTAGTCAAATATGAATTTCCTTTCATAAATCTCTAAACCTTATCTAATAACTTTGATTTTTAAAGTGACTAACTTTAATTTATCAATTTACTCCATAACTTAACTTATCAATTTACTCCAAAAATCAAGTCAAGAGTGTTTTATTGTCATATGTTCCAAATAATACAATGGACTTCTTACTTGCCACAGCACAACAGAATATGTAAACATAGTACACTGTAAATAACATGAAAAAACGAGAGAGAGAAAAAAAGTTCAGTGTGTATATATACACATACTCACAAATACACACACACATATATATATATATATATATATATACACACACACACACACACACACACATATATATAAATATAAATATATATGTGTGTGTGTGTGTGTGTGTGTGTGTGTGTGTGTATTGATCAGCCATGATCATATTGAATGGCGGTGCAGGCTCGAAGGGCCGAATGGCCTACTCCTGCACCTAGTTTCTATGTATCTATGTATCTATGTGTGTGTGTGTGTGTGTGTGCGTGTGTGTGTGTGTGTGTGCGTGTGTGTGTGTGTGTGTGTGTGTGTGTGTGTGTGTGTGTGTGTGTGTGTGTGTGTATATATATATATATATATATACACATATACTGTATGTACACACAAAAACAAACAATAATAGTGTAATGATAACAATAATTATTACAGTTCAGAGCTTATTTGAGTGTTTAATTTGATTGTGGTGTTTAATAGCCAGATGGCTGTAGGGATGAAGCTGTTCCTGAACCTGGACGTTACAGTTTTCAGGCTCCTGAACCTTCTTCCCGATGGCAGGAGAGAAATGAGTGTATGGCCAGGGTTGTGTGGGTCTCTGATGATGCTGGCTGCCTTTTTCAGGCAGTGACTCTGGTAAATCCCTTCGATGGTGGGGACGTCAGAGCTGTTGATTGACTGGGCAGCGTTCACAACTTTTTGCAGTCATTTTCACTCCTGGGCATTCAAGTTGCTGAACCAGGCCGTGATGCAACCAGGTCAATATGCTCTCGATTGTACACCTGCAAAGGTTCAAGACAATCCGCTCAGACATAGCAAATCTCCGTAATCTTCTCAGGAAGTAGAGACATTGATGTGCTTGCTTTATAATTGCGTCAGTGTGCTGGATTCAGGAAAGATCTTCGGAAATATCTCTCTGAACTTCGGAAATAAATCTCCAGTCTTCCACCGTGTCACAAACCTTCACTTATGTTCTCTCTTCTCCTCCCTTTACTTGTCTTAAACTACTTTAATCTAATTATAGACAATAGACGATAGGTGCAGGAGTAGGCCATTCGACCCTTCGAGCCAGCACTGCCATTCAATGTGATCATGGCTGATCATCCCCAATCTGTACCCCGTTCCTGCCTTCTCCCCATATCCCCTGACTCTGCTATCTTTAAGAGCCCTATCTAGCTCTCTCTTGAAAGTATCCAGAGAACCAGCCTCCACCACTCTCTGAGGTAGAGAATTCCACAGACTCATAACTCTCTGTGAAAAAGTGTTTCCTCATCTCCGTTCTAAACAGCTTACCCTTTATTCTTAAACTGAGGCCCCTGGTTCTGGACTGATGATAGGTCATTAGTCTAACTCTGCTTTTCTCCCTCGTGTTGCCTAATTCAAATTTCCAGCTCCCATTGTATTTTTCTTTTGTATCAATATCCTGGGGTCACCAATGACCATAGATCGAACTCTGCCAGCTGCAGGCAATAAACGAGGCTGGGAATCCTGTGCAGAATGATTCTGCAGACTTTCCACCATCAGCACCAAAATTCAGGAGCATGGTTTAGGTTCAGGTTTAGCTTTAGCTTTAGGCTCATTATTGTGCTGGAAAACTCTTCGCCTGCATGACAACATTTAGGAAGCTCAAATCCATCCATGTTAATGCAGCTTTAATGAGTCGCTTGCCATGTATTAACCTAAATACACACTACCTCCAACGTACCATGACCACAGCATGTTTCACGGACAGCATTACCTGCAAAAACCCAGCAAGGATTCTTATGCAGCACCTCCCAAACGTGTAACTTCCAACTGGAAAAATAAGAACAATTGCATGATACAACTACTACTTCCATTCTGACTTTGAAAATGTAATACCATACTTTTATTGTTGCTGTGCTAAATCCTGCACCTGTAACATACGGGTTGTCTTGATTCAAGGAGGTGACTACTTGCCATTAACTAATTGGCTATGAGGTATTGGGAACAAATGCTGCCCTTTAAAGTAGCACCCATGTCCTATGAGAAAACAATTAAAGACACACTGATGGATTTGCTGGAAGTCGTGAACAGAGAAAGCACTACCTCATTGGAACTCAACACTATTTGGTCCAACATGTGCCTCAGCAAAATGTATTTGTTTTCAATAGATGAGGAGATGAGAGAAAACATGATTAGCTTTCTCTGTACCATAACAGGCATGGATTTGTTGGCAAGTTATTTAACTTAAATTTCAACAGCAGGACCAGAGGGCATGAACATAAAACCAACAAGCCTCAAGCAAGAATAGGAAATAGTATTTTTATTTTCTACTCAGCAAAAGGTATGTGAGAATATCCATTGGATACACTATTAATGATGTGACTATACTGTATAATGATGTGACTATGCTGTATAGGCAACCGGTGACAGACAATTGATCTTGAAACCTGACTCGGTTTTCTTTGGGAATATTCTACGAAGATATTTACCTTCCCAGAATATTATCTATGGCTATTGACCTGTCTGATGAGATAATATGGTTGCATTATGTTATAATGGATACATTTCACAAAGGCTATCAGAAATTACAGATTCCTGCCTGCCTCTCTGGCCTTGCTATTTGTTGCAGCATGGCCCCCAGCACATTTTGCTCCTGGGAGCTTTACCTCAGAAACGTTCATGGGGCAGAGTGCACCAGAAGGGCTAAGCACAGGCAGCCTTTTATATTTACAGAACGGCTTCGACAGCCAGTACATTTCATCTCCCAGGCTCAATAACTTTTACTAAAGTCATATGTGTTGCTGATTGGGCAGGTTTTTGACATTCACAGTCAGCAACATTAGGGTTATTTTCATGTTTTTAATTATTTTTTCCAGCTTATGACATTTTTAATGCGCTGAATGTTAAAAGTGTAATATGTTTATTTTTTAATTGCATTTTTTAATTATTTTATTTGGAGTATTATTGTGCGTGTGAACGCCTTTGACAGCATACTCATTCAGTAACCTAAAAATAAGGAAGGAAAAAGAGATCCATTTATCTTTGGTCTGGAGTTGTGAATAGACCCAGTTCACTTGTGAATGGGCCAGTTGTGCTCACACCAGGTTTAACCTGGTACAGGGTCAGCGAGCAGATTTACCAGCCCAAGATCTGGGAACGCTGTGGAAACTTGTACTGCCCCATCGATCTCCACACAGTCCACTAGTGTTGCCTCGGAACAGCTGACGCTAGGGTGGAAGACTTTACTGCTGGATTAAGTTTGGGTTTAGTTTTTGTCATGTGTACCGATGTACAGTGAAAAGCTTTTGATGTGTGCTAACCAGTCAGTGTAAAGTCATACACAATTAAGCTGATGTAAACGCTCTCCTCCCCCCCTCCCCTCCGGATCCCCCTTTATTCTCAGCAGCCCCTCCCCCCCATGCCAAGAACCCCTCCAAATCACACACTACCCTGACCAGGATACATATTTCTGTTCTTTCTTTGTTGCCATGAAAATACTATCATCCTCATGTTTCATTTTTCAAATTAACCCATGACATAGGGTAGCACAGTGGCACAGCTGGCAGCATTGCTGCCTCAAAGACCCGGAGACCCTGGTTTGATCCTGACCCAGGTGGTGTCTGTGTCAAGATTGCACATTCTCCTTGGATTCTCCACCTGCATTTCCTCCGGGTGCTTCGGTTTCCTGCCACATCCCAAAGATGTGGGGATTGGAAGGTTAATTGGCCTCTGTAAAATTGCCCTTAGTGTGTAGGGAGTGGATAAGAAAGTGGGATAATATAGAACAGGTGTGAACAGGTGATTGATACTCGATGCTCACTGTGGACTTGATGGGCCAAAGTATTCTTACTGTATCTCTAAACTAAACTAAACATTGGAGGAATGCAGTCCCACTCAAATGTCTGTCAGCTCTCCATGTAAAAGCCCTGTCTCACTGTACGAGTTCATTCACGAGTTCTCCCGAGTGTGTCCTGATTTGAACTCGGAGATTTTCGGTAATGGCCGCTCGTCGGTACTCGGGGCTCTCGTGGACATTTTTCAACATGTTGAAAAATCTTCACGAGTCTTTCCGAGCTTACTGCTTTTCCCGAGTACCTGCCGTTAGCGTTACGAGCCGCTAAGATACGTCCCTGAGCTCCAACGTACCAGCTACATACATTCTACATGCTTCCACGAGTTTGATTTATTTTTTTTACTCGGGAGAGCTCTTCAATGAACTTGCACAGTGGGACAGGGCTTTAATGCCATCAATCCCTCTCTTCAATAATTTCCCAAAACAATTCTCCCACATATGGTACTTAAAGCCCACAGTTTTCCATGTAGCTGTCTACACTAGGGGTAATGTTCAGTAACCAATTAACTATACCGCAACCTAATCTTTTCGGAAGTGGAAGGAAACTGGAGGCCATAAGGACATTAGGGCATACGTAATAGGAGCAGAATTACGCCATTTGGCCCATCAAGTCTACTACGCCATTCAATCATGGCTGCACTATCTCTCCCTCCTAACCCCATTCTCCTGCCTTCTCCCCATAACCCCTGAAACCTGTAAAAATCAAGAATCTATCTATCTCTGCATTAAAAATATCCAATGACTTGGCCTCCACAGCCTTCTGTGACAAAGAATTCCACAGATTCACCATCCTCTGACTAAATAAATTCCTTCTAATCTCCTTCCCAGAGGAATGTCCTTTAATTCTGAGGCTATGACCTCTAGTCCTAGACTCTCCCACTAGTGGAAACATCCTTTCTGGAGAACCTGACAGAAAACCATGAGATAACAGGAAAAGATGTACGAAAGCATCAAGGACAAGACCAGAGGTCAGGACTGGAGCTTTGAGACGGATGCACTACCTGCTCTGCCATTCTCCACCATTGATCAGGTTTGACACTGATGGGTTATATTCAGTGCACAGACCTTAGAGACATTCTAAAAACCTTCTTGAGAGAAAATGGATTTGGGAAAGGAATTGATATAGGAAAGGATTTGATAAATTTGCCCACATTTAATGAATAGGATCGTAAGGACACAGAGAATAGGATCAGAAGTAGGTCTTACACTCCTTCAACCCTACTGAACAATTCATCAAGATGACTGCTAATCTTCTATTTCAATTCTATTATTCTGCACTCCCCGACATCCATTGGTTCCATTAATAACTGTTTTGAATGAATTAATCAACTGAGCTTTCAGAATCCTCTGAGGGAAAAAATTCCAATGATTCACCATCCTGTAAGAAAAGAAAGTTCTCCTTACTTATTCTGAAACTGTGACCTCTAGTTTCAGAATCCTCAGTGTGATGTAAGGGTTAAAACAGGCTTTTTCAGTTAAAATATAGTTGTCTGACTCGGTCGAGCAAGCAGGCTAGTTTAGAAAAACAATTAGGTGCTCTAGAAAATAATTGGACTCACTTGAAAGAACCAGTAAGTCATGAGGCCTCAGATTATACAACTGCAGAGACATAAAACAAAATTCTCTTCCCAGAGATATCTGAGACTAACTCGGTTCCTGGTAAAATAAATAACCTCTGTTTCCATCATTAAGGAGGATACCTTGCCTTAGAAAAATACATGGTTGACTGTAGATTAAGAAAGAAGTGCGGGCTTATTAACATGCAACATAGAATAGCACAGCATAGGAATGGGCCCTTCGACTCACAATGTATGTGTTGAACATGATGCCAAGTTATACTGATCTCATCGGCCTGTATATGATCCATATCCCTCTATTCCCTGCACTTCCATGTGCCTACTTAAAAGCATCTTAAATGCCACTATCATATCTGCCTCCAGCACCACACCTGACTATGCGTTGCAGGCCCCCACCACCCTCTGTGTTAAAAAAACTTGCTCTACATATTTCCATTAAACTTTCCCCCTCTCACCTTATATCTATGCCCACTATTGATTATATTTGTGTGTGCTGCGAGTGAGCTCACCACACTTCAACTTAGGATGTGATTGCAGAATGGCACCAGGACCTACTGAACTCAGTATTGTTAGAACTGTCATAAGGTCATAAGGGATATGAATAGAATTAGGCCATTCGGCCCATCAAGTCTACTCCGCTATTCAATCATGGCTGATCTATCTCTCACTCCTAACGTCATTCTCCTGCCTTCTCCCCATAACTTCTGACACCCGTACTAATCACGAACAAGTCTTCAGGCCAAACCACCATAAGAAGGAGATCCCGACAACCTTTTGCGAGTTTTGCAGTTGAAGCACATGTGAGACTCAGTGTTTAATTGCTGCCTTGCTGCTGTTTAGTTTTAGATTTTGTTGTGGTTTTATTGTAATCTTATTGTTGCTTTAATAGATGTTTTTGTTTCTCTTCATGTTATATTGTTTGAGTGATTTTCCTGCATCGTTGACCTGAATCCTCGAACTCTAATCATATCTTGTTACACACTGTCAGGAAAAACATCTTCCCTGCCTACAACCTGTCAAGCCTGTAATAAGTTTTAATGCCACCTCCCCTCAGTCTTCTAAACTCTGGAGAATGCAAGCCTGGTCTATTAATTGTCTCCTTAAATGGCAGTCCTACCATCCCTGGATCCAGTCCAATGAACCTTTGTAGCACTTCTTCTATAATATAGGAGATCTAAACTGTACATCATACTCCATGATAGACACAAAATGCTGGAGTAACTTTGCGGGAGGAAGCATCTCTGGAGAAAAGGAATAGATGACGTTTTGGTTTGAAAACCTTCATCAGTCATCCCTGACCTATTTAATTACTCCAGCATTTTGTGTCTATCTTCGGTGTAAACCAACATCTGCAGTTCCTTCCTACACATCATACTCCATTCCATTCTCAGCAAGGCATTACATTATGCAGTAACTCTTCCTTACTCCTACATTGAAACCCTCTTGTAATAAAGCCTAATATACCAATTGCATTCCTAACTGCTTATTTCAACCAGCGTGTTGGGTTTCAATGACATGTGCACAAGCATGGCCTTTGAACATCATCACTCCTCAATCTCTCACCATTTAAAGAAATACAATGCTCTTCTGTTCTGTACACCACAGTGGATGACCTCACGTTTTTGCTTTTTCCTTTCTCATCTCTCCTATTTTCTACCATATAACAGTAATTCTGCTTCAAAGCACCCCTTCTTTTCCGTAAAACACTTTGAGAGACTTTTCCTTGTGAAAACCGGTCAAGGAAGTTATTTATTTATTGCTGTGCTTGACTGCCAAGGTTATAATAAAATTGCTTGTAAATGGCAGGCAACTCATGGGGTGACCAGTCTAACATAAGAATGACACAAAATGCTGGAGTAACACAGGCAGCATCTCTGGAGAGAAGGAATGGGTGACGTTTTGTGACGAGATGCTTCTTCAGACATAACATAAGAATGAAATGATTTTGGATTCAAACACCTCTCCAAACTTTTGACATTCATGTTAAGTTTCCTTAGATGTTCTACAGTTTTGAAGTCCATCACTGTAGGTGACACTGCTTTCAGAATGAGACATTCCAAGACAGGTCCCTGAATGTGATTCCAAAAGGTATAGGGGTCTTCTCTTGTTCTGGTCAATATTAACCCCTCAGGCTACAATACTGAAACAAATTATTGGACCGTTTACTTCATTAATATTTGCCAGTTTCCTTAGTCCCTTCATTCTAATATTGCAAACACTTTCTAAAGTTGCAAAATTTTGAAAAGTGCAACACAAATGTAATTTCCTCATATTCCTAATTCAGTAATAAATACCTATGGGCTGAAAGTAACTCACATTTAAAAGTTACCTTTTTTGAACATTAGATAATATTTCTATAAAAATCAAAAGCAAAAAAAATGCACGCGTTAGGTAATCTAAAATAAAATTAACAAATGCTGCAAAGTGTAGGTATATGCATATTGAGAAGCAGTTCGTGTTTTGGGTTTCCTTAGCTTTCAACAGATCTGGGAAAGGATGGAAAACAAGCATGATGCAGTGTGCGGGCTGGGCAGTGGGGGCGGGGGGGTGGTTGGTGGGGGTGGGTGTGGAGAACAAAGGGGATGATTGTGATACAGTAGAGGCTAAGAGAGTCTGAATGGTGCAATTGTTGGTGTCACTGTCTGAGCAAGCGCAGTGAAGGATTGCAAAGATGGTCTGTCTGGAGGTGATGTAAATACGCAGATGGCGAGGTGGTGAATGAGGACAGAGGAGACAGTGCTGGTCAGATATTAGAGCATCGCAGTGATGGGAAATCTGATATAAAAGAGAATGCTGGAAATACCCAGCAAGTCAAATAACATCAGCAGAAATAGAGCAAAAACTAAAATAATAGACAATAGACAATAGGTGCAGGAGTAGGCCATTCGGCCCTTCGAGCCAGCACTGCCATTCAATGTGATCATGGCTGATCATCCCTAATCAGTACCCCGCTCCTGCCTTCTTCCCATTTCCCTAACTCCGCGTTCTTTAAGAGCCCTATCTAGCTCTCTCTTGATAATATTACAGATGATGATCTTTCATCAGATCTAGCCAATTTTCATAAAAACTGAAATGTTTGCTTGTCTGAAATTGTTGAATTGATGTCATGTCCTTGCCCGACCCACATCGTTGCATATCCATGTCCTCCAGAGAAGCTGCCTAATCCGTTGAGTTATTCCAGCACTTTGTGCTCTTTTTTACTTTAATTTATTTCACAGTTTCAGAATTCTGTGAAATAAATTTCTGAAGTAACACAGTTACTTAATAACACAGTTCCAGCATTGTTTTTCTCTCTCTATCAGTTCTCTTTCAGTTTCGATTTGCATCCACTGCAGGCAAATCTTCTTCAATTAGCAATCCTCCATCACCCTCACTAAGGTAGCACCACCAATATTGGCATCAGTCACACTCTAGTGGGTTTCGTCCAATCACAGGTATTTCCTTCATTCTCTGTATCCCTCCCTTCTACTCTGAAACTTAAACACATCTGTTTTCTAACTTCTAGTACTTTAGACTTAAGTGGTACAGCGTGGAAGCAGACACTTCGGCCCACCGAGTCCATGCCGACCAGTGACCACTCCTTACACTAGCAGTATCCTACACCCTGGGGAGAATTTACAGATTTACCAAACAATTAACCTACAAACCTAAAAGTCTTTGGAGTATGCAATGAAATGGGAAAATCCATGCAGACAGCACCCGTAGTCAGCACCTGAACCCGGGTCTCTGGCGCTGTAAGGCAGCAACTCCACCGCTGCACCACTGTGTTGCCCAATGTCCCAATGGAAGGTCATCAGTTGAGGATGTTAACTCTTTCTCTCTCTCCGCAGAAGGTACCTGGCCTGTTGTGTATTTCCAACATTTGCTATTTGTATCTTTACATTTAGATATTCACGTATGTGGTTAGCTCGAATATTGTAATATGTGGTCTGGCAAATCAGTCACATTTTGTTCAGATACATAACTTGATCTAATGTTATAGCAAAACATAATCTCTAACTATGACAAAACTGTGAAATAGAAAGGAAAGAATTAACTCATCTCCGGTATAAACAGAAACACAAAATAAACTTAATGGTACCAATGGAGTGAGATTCTAATAGTGAATAATTTGTTCTTAAGCATATATAATAAAATTACATATTCAAGTGGCTTAAACATATGTCTTTAATTGGAAGCATAATTTAGAAAATATGAGCAATGACAAGACTAAACTGCAGTGTCCAACAGAGAAATTCATTTACAGATTGGCCTTCAGTAAAATGTAAAAATAATGATCAATTCCACCAAAACCTGACGAACTTTGAAAATAATTGATTATTGTTTATTTTTTAGTTTCTGATGCATAAACACTGAAGACTGCTATAATGTTCACATTGTGGCAGTCCCTGGGGGTTAGGCCACTCCTTGGGTCATTCCCCTCGGCTCTTGAGACCCAGGGACGATTGTCTGGCCACGGGGTTTCCCGGGGGCTGCTCGCGGGCGTTCTGTGTGTTTGCCATGATTCATTAAACGACTTCTGAATCTGCTTGGCGTCTGGCCTTTTCCTGACCTCATCCAGGCCACTACAACTGGAGACCCCGACGTTCATCACGCATCGTGATGGAAAACAACACCGTTGCGCTGAAGCTACTGACTTTGTGGACCGATGAGCCTGAAATCTGTTTCCAGCTAGGCAGAGGCACAGTTTGCTCTGCGAGGGGTGACTGTAGATGAAATTAAGTACATTTACGTGGTCAGCGCTCTTGACCAGGCAACTCCGAAGCGGGTTACACCTTACCTCAGCGCCCCCCCCCCCGATAACTAACAAATATAGGGGCCTTAAGGAACTGCTTATCAGGAGGTTTGGCCTTAATGAGTCTGAGCGGGCAGCTCGGATTCTCCAAATGGATGGCCTAGGTGACCGCCGGCCCTCCTGGAGGACATGCTCGCCCTTATTGGTGACCACGAACCTTGTTTTTTAAAAAATATGCTTACCTTTAGCAGCACTCGCCCGACATCCGCCTGCAGCTCACCACCGATACCTTTGCCGACATGCAGGCACTGGCTGAACACGCCGACCATCTGTGGATGTCTCGTCAGTGGGAGCTGGAAGCGCTGGCCGTTCTTCTCACGGCGTCGGGAGACGTGGAGCAGTTTGGGGCCGCTATCGACTGTGTCTCCGCTGCCCCCGATCGGCCCCGCTGCAAAATCCGGCCACCATCAGGCATTCCAGCGCAGGCACGTCTCTACAGAATGGCCCGTCTGGAGTTCCACCCGATGCCAGCAGAGGTCGCCGTGGTTCAGCCCAGCCCAGCCAGGCAATGTCGCCCCCCCCTGTGCGTTCCCGGGAAACGCAGGGGCCGGTCTTCAGAGATTCCTTCGGCGGCCGGCCATATATCATCGTGTCTCCGCCTGGGATCGCCACACCGGAGGTGTTCTACCTCCCTCCATTGCTGACATCCGTGCGGGAAAACACGGTCCCCTCCTCACCGCGATGAACGGGAGTGCTATTTGCTCCTACGGAGTTCGCACCATCACCCTCAACTTTGGCCACAGCTGCTTTTCGTGGAAGTTCGTCATCGCCGACATCTCCCTGCCGCTGCTGGGCACCGACTTCCTTCGAGCTCATTCACTCCTCATTGATGTCAAGCGGCATCGCCTGGTGCACTCCGTCATGCTGGAGCCGGTCTTCCTCCATGTTGGCAATCTGGATGCACGCCCTGATGGTCCCCTGTCGTCTGTGGATGCAACTTTCGTGCGTATCCTGGCGGATTTCCCGGGCATCCTCGAACCCCACTTCCACTCCTCCGCCCCCAAGCACGGGGTGGAGCACCAGATTCTGACTACTGGCCCACCTGTGCACGCCCGGGTGCATAGTCACGCGCCGGACATGCTCCGTCTAGCGCGGAAGGAGTTCTTTCCGCCTGATGGAGGTGATGGGCATCGTGCGCCCCTCCGATAGCCCATGGGCGTCACCGCTCCACATGGGCCCCAAAGCGGGAGGGGGCTGGCGCCCGTGTGGGGATTACCATCGCCTGAATGATGCGACCGTCGCTGACAGGTACCCGGTCCCGCACATTCAGGACTTCAATAGCCATCTGGCCGGAGCATCGGTGTTCTCCAAGGGTGACCTCGTGCGAGGTATAACCATATTCCGGTCCACCCCGATGATATCCCTAAGACAGCAATTAATACACCGTTTGGACTGTTTGAATTTTTGTGGATGGCTTAATTAGCGGCTTGTGGACTGTTAATACAATAAATATTGTATGCACGCAATCGCATGCAAGTGGGACAGGCCGTTAAGTGTTGTCGGTATCTTTTATTGTTAATACAATATGGACTATTAATACAGCGGCTTATGGACTGTGTGTGCCTGGGCCTGGACTTTGTATTCGTGTACTTGCACGACATACTCGTGGCCAGCCACTCACGGCAGGAGCACTGCATCCACCTCCATCAGCTGTGTCAAGCGCCTCAGCGATTATGGGTTGGCTATCAACTCGTCCAAGTGCCATTTTGGGGTGATGGCCATCGACTTCCTTGGCCACCACATAACTCCACAAGGGGTGGTACCTCTGCAGGCCAGGGTGGACGCTGTCCGCCGGTTCTCCCGTCCGACCACTGTTAAGGGCCTCCAGGAATTCGTGGGGATGGTTGCGTTTTATCTCCGTTTGTTGCCGGCGGTAGCTGGAATCATGCGCCCGCTTTTCCACCTAATTGCTGGTCATCGCAAGGAGGTTGAGTGGTCTGACGAAGCGGCGTTCAAGAGTGCTAAGGAGGCCCTGGCTTGGGCCACGATGCTCGTCCATCCACGAGAGGATGCCCCGACCGCCCTGATGGTGGACACTTCTGAGGTGGCGGTTGGGGCAGTGTTGGAGCAGCTCGTTAACAGCCACTTGCCTTCTTCAGCAGGCATCTCAGTGGTGCTCAGTGTTGTTACAACGCTTTCGACCGTGAGCTCCTTGCTCTGTACCTCGCCGTACGCCACTTTCGCTACTTCCTGGAGGGGGGAGGTCCTTCACTGTGTTCATGGATCACAAGCCGTTAACATTCGCATTTGTCAAGGTTTTGGACCTGTGGTCTGCGTGGCAGCAGAGGCAGTTGGCGTACGTGTCCGAGTACACCACCACAATACACTTCGTGGAGGGCAAGTACAACAGGGTGGCCGACGCCTTATCGCGACCCGTGGTCCACGCCGTTCTCCAGGTGGCCGAGGGTATTGATTATTCCGCCCTGGCAGCCGCGCAGCTGGTCGACGAGGAAATGGCTGCCTATCGCA
This sequence comes from Malacoraja senta, assembly GCA_038087875.1. Classification (NCBI taxonomy): domain Eukaryota; kingdom Metazoa; phylum Chordata; class Chondrichthyes; order Rajiformes; family Rajidae; genus Malacoraja; species Malacoraja senta. The sequence goes on along the minus strand of CM075977.1, from coordinate 328,110,652 downwards.
CGGCGGTATCGGGCTTGCAGTTGGAGGATGTTGTCTGTGGTCCTGGGGGCGCAATGCTGCTGTGCGATGTCTCCACTGGATATCCGTGACCCATCGTCCCCGTCGCCTGGGTGTTTGAGGTGCTCCACGGGCTTGCCCATCCCTCCATCCAGGCGACAACAGCCCTTTTAGCCTCCCGCTTTATGTGGCATGGGCTGCGCAAGGAGGTTGGCCATTGGGCATGCACCTGCATCGCGTGCCAAACTGCCAAGGTGCAGCGACACATTCGTGCGCCGTTGCAGGAGTTCGCCATCCCTCGGCAGCGGTTCGACCACATTCACGTGGACATCGTGGGCCGCTGCCGTCGTCCCGGGGCATGACATATCTCTTCACTTGTGCTCGAGCCTTGGTCGCACTGGATCGCCCGGTTCGGGGTGCCGCTGGACATAACATCCGACCGGGGGCCTCAGTTCATGTCGAAACTGTGGTCGGCCATGGCACGTCTCCTGGGGGTTCGTCTCCACCACACGACGGCATATCATCCGCAGGCGAACGGCCTGGTGGAGCGGTTTCACCGCCAACTCAAGGATGCCCTGAAGGCACGGCTCAATGATCCGGACTGGGTCGACGCTCTGCCGTGGGTTTTGCTGGGAATCCGCACCGCACCCAAGGAGGACTTGGCCTCCTCCTCTGCCGAGTTGGTGTATGGGGCCCCGTTGATGGTGCCCGGGGAGTTCATTCTACCGGCACAGAGGCAGGTGGAGCAGCCTTCGGACGCTCTGCAACATCTTCGGCAGATGGTGGGCACGCTGGCGCCGGTTCCCACGTCTCGTCATGGGACCTTCCGTCCGCATGTTCCCTCTGCTCTGGATGACTGCCAGTTCGTCTTCCTGTGTAGGGATGCTCATCGGACACCCCTCCTGCGGCCATACGAGCATCCCTTCCGGGTCCTTGAACATGGCTCGTCCACTTTTGTCCTTGACATGGGTGGTCGGCGTGAGACTGTTTCGGTTGCGCGGCTGAAGCCGGCGCATATTTACATTGATCGGCCGGTGCTGGCAGTGCAGCCCTGCAAGCGAGGGTGCCCTACGTCTAGGGTACCTCCTCCAGTGGCTACTCCATCCCCTGCATCTGTTGGTCGGTTGCCCGTTCCTGTGCCGGGCATGGCGCACACCCGGGCTGGTCGCCGCATGCGCCCTCCTGTCCGTTTTGTGCCTCCAGTTCTTGGGGGGGGGGTCCTGTGGCAGTCCCTGGGGGTTAGGCCACTCCTTGGGTCATCCCCCACGGCTCTTGCGGGACAGGGACGATGGTCTGGCCACGGGGTTTCCCAGGGGCTGCTCGCGGGCATTCTGTGTGTTTGCCATGATTCATTAAACGACTTCTGAACCTGCTTGGCGTCTGGCCTTTCCATGGCCACTACAACATGCTTTTTATTGCCAATTGGCATTGCAATGATATTACAGGTTGAACATTGATTTTCCGGAAACTGATCACCCCTATAATCCGGACAAAGTTATGAGAGCTCAGTTGAAATTCCCTGAACGGCCACAGATGGCATTGCGAGTGACGAGAGCTCTTTCTGGCCCTCCTTCATGAAACTATTTTCTCAATCTTCTCTTCTAACTGTTTCACAAAGACTATACTGTAAATCCTCATTTTAACGCCCCCCCCCCCTTTATAACGGATTTCAGATATAGCGGACACACCTGCCGACCCATCCCCGGTTCTGACCGTTTAAGCCCCGGATTCCGACCCCACTCCCGCCAAACAAGGTTCACCAACAAGCCCTTCTTCACCCTAAGAAGGAACACAAAGTGCTGGAGTAACTCAGGAAGTTAGGGTCTCTGCAGAACACAAATAGGTGACATCGGGACCCTTCCTCAGACTGATAGTCGGCTGAGTTACTCCAACACAATACTAGGCGCCAATGCCACTGATCTGCACCAGCGTGCCCCTCTTCACCGGTGAACACGGCTATTGTTGTGACTCATGTTGTTGGGGAAAGCGCTTGCTCCAGGCCGCTGCCAACAATAAGACGTGCTCGGTCACAGTGGGGCTCCCTCCCCTCTCACCTGCTGTCACTTCCAAGGTGGAATATGTCAGATCTCCGGGGGAGAAGGGGGAGGCAGTTGCATTGTGGGGAAGTGGGGCGGGGAGGGGAAGGAGGTGGTGGGGGGAATGGGGTGGGCAGGAGGAAGGGGCGGGAAGAGGGGGAGGGGAGGAGGAGGGGCCAGCAACATGATGAAAGCGCTGTCACCAGAGGTTACAACGTGAGCCGCAACAACAGCTCTGTCACCAGAACATGTGGTGCATGGAGAAGGGCTCGTGGTGCACTTTTGCGATACGGGTGTGGAGTCGGAAGCCAGGGCTCTAAATCGCTGGGGAGACAATGGGAGCCAGGGATGCCAGAGCCAGGCAGGTCATACCATTCACATTCAAACTTATATTTGTATTATTTAAGTTTCTTGCACTCCATGGTGCTTTACGGACATGGCCTGGTGTGTATTGTACTTTCATCATCACGTGACCTCAGTTGGTCCAGAAAAACGGATACTCCAGAAAGGCTCTGGGACCGAAGTTGACGGAAAATCATTGTTCAACCTTGTGGTTACAATCAATGACTCCTGCTTCACTGCAGGAGTTAAGGAGTTAATGAGGATATTGTTCTGATGGAGGCAATGCAGCTTAAGCATCCTTGCTGTTTGATTTATTAACATTTTTACAGTCAAGAGCCGATATAAACAAACGTAACTTCATTATAAAGACATCAGAATGTGTTTTAACAGTTAATTCTACTCTAACATTTAGTTTGCTTCCACCTAGAATTTCAAGACTGAAAAATAATTGACATTGAAATACTCATAATTACAAACCTTTGGAACTTTTTAATAAGACAAGACTGCAATTTTTTCAAAAGAGAGAATGTTTTTGAAAGCTATTCTGTAATTTAAGTCCAATTGAGAAGGGTAGAGTCAATTCTCTATCTATTTTGCTCATTTGTGCCCCCAAGAAATAATTAATAATCAAATAACTTTAAATTGAAGAGGCAAATTATATTTTGCATGTAAAGGCATATTCTTTCATATCTACACTTTTACTGTATTCATAAAAATCCAGATTACAATTATTTTTTGTATGGAGATAACTTGCCAAAACAGCTCTCAATTCATTAATCAAAGCTTAATTTATCTCGTATAAATGGATACTTTTAGAATGTTGTTCATTATCTGATTGAAACATGCTGTAGAGGGATTTCATTTTCTTTGTAAGACAGGTTACTGTATTAAATACAGATGGCATTCAGCCGTTTATAATACAAGACATTACAATTCTGGGATACATCACCATGTTTTTGTGGGTGAGGTGTGATTCTGGTGGTTTGCCTATGAGTACGTATTTGCCTTTTTCCAAATGTTGACAAACATTTGATAGCAAAACGTGCTCAGAAATTCAATGCAAGGATTAATGCTGACACTGCATAAGTGAAATAATCAGCTTTGTAATTAACAAACTCTCCTCTGGGTCGAGCTTCTAACGCATTCAACATGCCTATAAATAAATGCACGGCCATTAGCTGAAATTATTTACTGTCTTATGAATTTTTAGACACCCAGTGCACATTTGATTTCTCCAAAAGAAATGAGAGGCTCAATATTTATATGAACCTTATAAATGAATCCAGTTCCTTATTATAACAAATGATGGAAGTCATGGTTCCTCAAATCTTAGCGAAAATATTTTTTCCCCTTTATTAATTTATATTTTCACAAGAAGGTTATATTATGAGGCTGACATGATTGTTGACATATAAAAATACACCGTTTTTCTCCAAATATGAGATGATAAAGTTAAAATAGGAGATAAATAAGCTTTCTGGACATGTGATTGTGATCAGTAATTGATTTGTCAATGTATATCATGAACTAAAACAATCCACAATTTAAGGTTTGCACAAAAAACGGATTAAATTGTCTGCAGTGCTAAGACCTGTCATATTATGAAAATTCATTAAAACTAAAAAGCCTTGGCTAACCACAGGGAAATAGACCGATATTGTACAGGATTACCCATGCATGTTAATTGTATTATGGGTAGTGTATTGAATTGGTGTTTTATGTAGTCTCTATATCCAGCTGCAATGTTTGCAGTCTTCATTGATTGCACTGATTAGCCATGATCCTGATTATTACAAGTGAGTTAAGGGGCTGTCCCACTTGGGCGACCTAATTGGCGAGTTTAGAAGAGTTTTGAAAAAATGACATGTTAAAGACCTCTTTTGACTATGTAGAAGACCTCCTTCGACCTCCTTTGACTATGTTCAAGATCAGATTCGACTAGCTACAACTAGCTACGACTAACCGGGAAAATTGAAAATAGTAGAGAATGAAGACGACCTCCTTTGATCTCCTTTGATCTCCTTCGACCTCCCTTCGACCTCCTTTCGACTATGATGAAGACTATCTACAACTTCCTTTAATTACCTTCGACTACCCTCGATTATCTACGACTAACATGCCAACGTACTACGACCTACTACGACTAAACCTACGACCTACTACGACTAAACCTACAGGTAAAAAAAGTATCTATTTTTTCCATGCCGACCTTTTTTTACCTGCGGGCATTTGTTAACATATTGAAAAAACGCCGCGACCTAGCTGAGGCCTCGAGTACGCGGAGACAACTCTCGAGCATGATGGAGAGTTACGAAGACGTCCTATGACCTCATGTCAACCATGCTGCGAGTATGAGTCGAGGGCAAACTCGCCAGAACTCGCGGATTAGGTCGTCCAAGTGGGACAGGCCCTTGTCGCTACTTAAAGGGCCTGTCCCACTTACGTGACCTTAGCTCGCAAATTACGTGACCTCGTGGTCGCTTGAGGCGTACAGGGGCCGTATGGCCGCGCGGGGCCGGTCCCACTTAGAAGCGAGGAGTTGTGCGGGGCTGGTCTCGACATCGCGCGGGGCTCCGAAATTCTGACAGTGGCCGAAATCTTCGCGCGCCAACGGCCTGTCGGCACGCAGGTGCATTGCGGTCATACGCAGCGTCTTGACGTCGTACACAGCATCTTGATGGCGTACGCAGCATCTTGACGGCGTACGCCTAGCACGTGGCGTTGCGCGATGACGTCACCGCCCGGCGTGGCGTTGCGTGATGACGTCACCGCCCGATGCCTTGCGATGCCCAAATTCAGTCGGCCTGCCTCTTGCCCAGCTGATTGGTAAGCATGACGCAAATGATGTCACACGCGAACTTCAACGAACTTAGTGCGTATTTAGCGTGAACTCCGCTTCCGTTTGGTCGCGCCAAATGCACGCAATCGCATGCAAGTGGGACAGGCCCTTAAGTGTTGTCGGTATCTTTTAAGAGGGGAGGTGCATTGTGGCTGCCTGGAACATTGAGGTGTTTATTGAAATGTCACTTGGTAGGCAATGCGTGTGAGAGCGGTATTAGGTTTCTAGACAAAGCAAAGAGGAAGCTATGGGGGAAACAAAATAAATGGATAAACAAATAAATGAACAGATAGACAAATAAAAATATATTTTTTTAAATAAATAGATGGGTGTACGAATGAGTGAGAGAATAAATAAATAAATAAATGGAGAAATAAATAGACAAACAAATAAATAAACAAATAAATATATAGACTAATAGATAGATAATTAAATAAATAGACAGACAGACAGACAGACAGACAGACAGACAAAGTGGCGATACGCCCGAAATGAAGGCGAGGAACCAGGTATTTCGGGAGGAATTTGATTAGTTGTTCTCTTGTCCAGTCGGGTCTACAAGAGAGCGATCGCGCCTAAACCCCTGCCCTTTATCCCTGTAGCTAAGGGCCACCCCGGGACACCCTTGGGAGCCGCCACAGGACCCCCCCACCCACCAGAACAGAGGCACGAAACGCATCGGCGGACTTACAACCCGACCGGACCACGTACGGAAGTCGGCCGACAGAGGGGCAGGCGGAGGCACAGGTGGAGGGAGTTGCGAAGGGGGGTGACCTCGCGGCCGAGGCTGGTCTATGTCCAAATGTGCCTGCTTTAACCAGTCAGTCGACACGGCATCCAACACCCGGAATGGGCCTTCATATGCCCTTTGGAGAGGCGTCCGGTGGGCGTCATAGTGCAGGAAAACATAAGAGCAGTCCCGGAGGGCCGATGGCACGTGCGGGCGGAATGTCCCATGGTGGGACGTCGGCACGGGCGTGAGCCTGCCAACTCGCTCGCGAAGGTGCTATAGGGTGGATGAGGGCAGTCCCTGCTGCCCCGGCGCTGATGGCACGAACTCCCCGGGCATCGTTAGCGCCGACCCGTAAACGAGCTCCACTGAAGATGAAGCCAAGTCCTCCTTAGGCGCAGTTCAGATGCCCAGCAAGACCTACGGCAGTCCGTCCATCCAGTCCTGGCCGGAGAGTCGTGCATTCAGCACTGCCTTGAGCTGCTGGTGGAACCTCTCCACCAGGCCATTTGCCTGCGGGTGATAGGCCGTGGTGTGATGCAGCCGCACACTCAACAGGTGTCCACCGGCACCCCAAAGTGAGCAATACAGTGTGCGGACAACGCACGAGCGCACGTAGCTGTCGAAGTATCGGCCAGCGGTATAGCCTCCGGCCACAGCGTGAAGCGGTCCACCACCGTGAGGAAATGGGTGATGCCCCGGGATGGCGGGAGAGGTCCCACAATGTCCACAATGTGGAGGTAGTCGAACCGCCGGCATGGTAGACCGAACTCCTAGAGGAACGCACAGACATGGCGCTGGATTTTTGCCGTCTGGCACGGAATGCAGGTGCAGGCCCAGTGGCCAACCTGCTTGCGCAGACCGTGCCACATGAACCGAGCAGCCACAAGTGCCGTCGTCGCCTGGATGGATACCCTCCGGCGCCAGGCGGCAGGGATGATGGGGCGTGGCTGACCGGACAACACATCGCAAAGTATTCTTGCTCCTCCAGGGCCAGGAGGGACATCCTCAAGGCGAAGGCCGGAGATGGCAGTCCGGTAGGCGGGCATCTCACCATCCATCAGCTGAGCCTCCGCCAGGGCAGAATAGTTAATGCCGGGCGCCACCTCGAAAACGGCGTAGACAGCGGGGCGGGACAATGCGTCGGCCACCCGGTTCTTCCCCTCGATGAAGCGGATGGAGGTGGTGTATTCCGAGATGTACGCCAACTGCCGCTGCTGCCGTGCGGACCAGGGGTCGGAAACCTTTGCCAGGGCGAAGGTGAGCGGCTTGTGGTCCGTGTAAGCGGTGAATGGGTGGCCCTCCAGGAAGTAGCAGAAGTGGCGCACCGCCAGGTACAGAGCCAGGAGCTCAGTCAAATGCGCTGTACTTCCTCTGGGCATTGTTGAGGTGCCGACTGAAGAAGGCCAGGGGTCGCCAACTCCTGTCCGTCAGTTGTTGCAACACGGCACCAACCGCCGACTCCGAGGCGTCCATCGTAAGGGCGGTTGGGGCATCCTCCACGCCGTCAAATGCTGCCACAGCCTCGTCGGTCCACTCGACGTTCTTACGCCTACCCGCTAGAAGATGATACAGTGGCCGTATGATGTGGGCCGCGGATGGCACAAAACAGTGATAGAATGCCACCATGCCAACAATCTCCTGCAGGCCGCGCACAGTGTATGGACGGGGAAACCGGCGGATGGCGTTGACCCTGTCCAGCAGGGGAACCGTGCCTTGTGAAGTCACGCGGTGGCCAAGGAAGTCGATGGTGGTCACCCCAAACCGGCACTTTGCGAGGTTCACAGCCAACCATGCTCACTGAACCGCTGACAGAGCTGCCGGAGGTGGGCACAGTGCTCCTGCCACGAGCGGCTCATCACCAAGATGTCGTCGAGGTAGACGAACAAAAACTCGAGACCACGACACACCCCGTCCATTAACCGTTGAAATGCCTGCGCTGCGTTCTTAAGGCCGAACGGCACCCGCACGAACTCATACAATCCAAACAGCGTAATGATGGCCGTCTTGGGTTCTGGTTATAGCCCCGCACCAAATCCACTTTTGAGAAGATAGTAGCCTCGGCCAAATAGGTGTTGAAGTCCTGCATGTGGGGCACGGGGTATCGGTCTGCGGCGGTAGCAGCATCAGCCGCCGATAATCCCCACAAGGTCGCCAGCCCCCGCTTGCCTTGGGGACCACATGGAGTGGGGACGCCCATGGGCTGTTTGAAGGGCGGACGATCCCCAAGGACTCCATCATGCGGAACTCCTGCCATGCCAGACGTAGCTTATCAGGCGGCAGTCGGAGTGCTTGTGCGTGGAGGGGTGGGCTGGTAGTTGATATGAAATGCACCACCTCGTGCTTGGGGGTCGATGACCGGAACTGTGGAGTCAGGATGTGTGGGAACGCGGCCAAGACCTGACCAAAACAGGAATCCATGGATGACAGAGGGCGTCCAATCGGCTCATCCAGATGCAGCGCGATTGGCGTGGACCAAGCACTGCTGCCTGACGTCCACCAGGAGGGTGTGAGCCGGAGGAAGTCGGCACCAAGCAACGGCTGGGAGACATCGGCGATGGTAAACTGCCACGAGAAATGACAGGAGACAAAAACGATCGGGGCCATGCGAACCCCAAACGTACGGATGTGCTGCCATTTGCCATGGTGAGGGCGAGCCCCAGCTTACCGGAACGAATGTCCGCCAGTGAAGGGGGCAGGACGCTCAGCTCCGCCCCGGTATCTACGAGGAAGCGACCCCCGGAGCGCCGATCCCAGGCGAAGAGTTGGTGAATCTGGCTGGCCGCCGCGGGGACTATTGGCAGCCGGTCCCAGCATTTCCCGGGAACGTGCATGGATGGCGGCATTGTCGTGCTGCAGCACCCCAGCACTGGTGGTAATAGCACCAGTGCTCCTGCCGGTGGAGCTTGGAGCCTGCTGGTGCGGGACTGCAGGTGCGATACCCGCCACGGCCGCTGGGGATGATTGCACAGGCCTCCGGGGCGCAGCTGTCACTCCCTCCACTGCTCCCCCGCCCAACCGGAGGAAATCGGAGCCCAATCGGGATGACGGGCAGTGCGCTGACGTCATCCCGGCGCGCCATCCACAGCATGTCAGCGCGCCTGCCGAGGGCCCGGGTGTCGGCGAACGAGGCGTCGGTGAGCTCAGGCGGATGTCGGCCGGCAGCAGATGCAGGTAAATATTCTCAAACATGAGGCATGCCGTGTGCCCATCGAGGAGCGCGACCATCTCATTAAGAAGGCTTGATGGCCACCGGTCGCCTAGGCCCTCCATATGAAGGAGCCTGGCAGCCCGTTCCATCCGACTGTGCCCGTAAACCTGGAGCAGGAGCTCCTTAAGGCCGAGGTATTTCTCGCGGCCGGGGGTTCATCGAGGAACTGAGTGACTTTGCCGGCTGCGTCCTGGTCGAGGGCCCCCACCCGGTAGAAGTAGCGGGTGTCGTCCGCAGTGGAATTGGGCCTCCGCCTGCTAAACCAGACGCGAGGCCGGGCGGTCCAGAACGTAGGTAGTTTAACGGAGACCGCGTCAACAGACAGGGCCCGGTCGGCCTGTGAGGTGGACGGACGGGCTGCTCTGTCTTTTGACTCCATTATGACACCAATGGAGCGTCGGGGTCACCAATGTGGCACGGCGATAAGCCCGAAATGAAGGCGAGGAGCCAGGTATTTCGGGAGGAATTTTATTACTTGTTGCTCTCTTGTCCAATCGGGACTGCAAGAGAGCGATCGCGCTTAACTCCTGCCCTTATCCCTGTAGCTAAGGTCCACCCCCGGACTAGTCCATTCCCAAGCCGAGGGGTTCGATAGTGGAATGGCCCGACCCTTGGGAGGATAGATAGATAGACAGACAGACAGACAGACAGTGATTTTAGACCGGATTGTTTGCTTGAGAAATAAAACTCATCAGGTGAGTTTACTTTACTGAGTGTACCAGTGTATTCATTATTGATCTGGGTGTCATTAGTGAATGTAATTAGTAGTGGGCTTAATGTTTCTAAACTTTCAGAGGGAATAGTCCAAACAGGCAGCTGCTAACTGGTGTTGAATGAGGAGCTATGGGCCACTGACAATCTATGCATCTCTGATGCTTCTGGACTTGACAAGCATTATGGCTTTTGGTTCTATGAAGCATATAGTAGCCTATATCTTGCATTTATTATTAACATTGAGGCAGGATTCATATGTGAGCTCATGAATGGGGCCTCATTGATCAGGCTACAAAATGATCACTGGTCTAAACTGCCCCTGTTCTTTTCCAAGCACAAGGCCAAGCATTGGCCCACCAGCAGTGACCATGCCTCAAGTGGCAGATCCTGCGACCCCCACCTCCTGATGGCTTGCTGATGGCAGAATGCCTTTTAATTGCTTTAAAATCTTTCTGACAATCATCATTATTTAAAATCCATGGTAGTGCAGATGTGAGGACTTGAGGCTAAGATGGGAGGTAGCCAAAAAATCCACAATATGAACTGGAATATCATTGTGATTGGATATCTGTGAGATGGCACTGTGAGTCATGCAGCAGCTTGATTTTAATGTTTTTGATGTTTTTTACTAAAAATGTGAGGAAATTAATAACCACATTTTCTAATTTTCAAAACAAAATGTGGAGGAGGAAAAACTCTACAAGAATATGTAAAAATGTCTCCTTTATGGCAAAGGGTGGAGGAGTAAATCCACAAACAGCTTAAACAAATTTTCGCGAAATAGAACCTGTTACAAACCAACAAACCAATGACAGTTTTAATAGTTACTAGACCAAGTGCAGACCCGCTTGGTCTGCTCCCCCAACGCGCGGTAAGGGGGGGGGGGGTGCTGCGGCTTCACATGCACACTAACCACCCCAGACACACACAGGAGGGGAGGGGGTGGGGGGGGTGAGAGGAGAGGTAGGGGGAGACGGGGTGGGGAGAGGGGAGGGAGGGGAGACTGCTGTGTCCCTCCCCTCAATGTACGGTTGCGGGGGGGGGGGGGCCTGCGGCTTCACACGCACACTAACCACCTCCCACACACACAGGGGGGGGAGAGGGCGAGGGGGAGGGCGATGAGGGAGGGGGAGGGATGAGGGGGGGTACGGGGGAGATGGGGTGGGGAGAGGGAGAGGAGGGAGAAAGGGGGTAGTGGGGAGAGAGGAGGGGGAGAGAGAGAGGGGGAGGGGGGGAGAGAGAGGTGGGGGACTGGGGAGAGAGGGGGGAAGAGAGGGGGAAGGGAGGGGGATAGAAGGGGAGGGGAGAGGGGTTGGAGGAGGGGAAAGGGGGTTTGGAAGGGGAGAGGGGGGGATTGTGAGGGGGTGGAGGAGGGGGGAGGGGGTTTGGAGATGAGAAGGAGCTGGAGTAGGGGTGGGTGGAGGAGGG
>CM075977.1:327908851-328099155 GCA_038087875.1 Malacoraja senta | reverse complement strand
GTAAATGAGATCAATTGCGATTGGATATCTGTGAGCATTGGGCATTGTGACTTCACACGATGGAACGTTCATCAACATTCTATGGGCGGAGAAGCAGTTTGGTATTTTTAATATTTTGAAATGTTTTATGTTTTTTACCGAAAAAGTAGGTGAAGGTTGAACCGACTTTTCTAATTTTACAAACATTAAGAGGAGGAAGAAAAATCCTACCGGAATATGTAAAAATTGTTTCGATTTTGCAAATTTCAAATTAGGAGATTCACAAACTCCTAAAACGAATATTCGCGAAAAAGAACCCAGACAGACCAACATGAGAGTTTTAAATATATACTAGATAGATAAGATAGATAGATAAGATAATAAAGTTTAACAGGCATTTTACCTACCGGTAGCTTTTCCTTGGTCCTGAACTAATGAGCCAATCAAAATGCCCGGTCAGCAAAGGAGATTGCCTACGGCTGCCCTCGACTGCCTGTAACTACATAGCGACCCCACTTCACTGCACTATGAGTCAAAAAGAGCCATGCCGACCAAATTTTACTCGCGGAGTTTTTTTTAACGTGCTGAAAAATTTTCCGCGGCCTCACTGAGGCCAAGAGTATTCGGGAACTTCCCTCTAGCATGAAGGAGAGTTCCAGCGACCTCGTAGGACCTCCTAGGACCATGTGTCAACCATGCTGCAAGTTTAAAGGTCGAAGACACTCTTCTAAACTCGCAGATTAGGTCACCCAAGTGGGACAGCCCCTTTACTCCAGCATTTTGTGTCTACCTTTGTTTAAACCAGCATCTGCAGTTCTTTCCTACACAATGTTTCATAAAATGTTGCAATGGTATCGGCCCCAAATACCACCTCTGGCAGCTCGTTCCATACACCCGCCACCATTTGCGAAATAGGGCAATAAAACACTCTTGACTTAAATTCAGTTTCAGTCACAGGTTAAAATTTATATTGGCCCTTGGGATTAGAGGGACCTGTAATTCTTACCTGAACATAAATATGCATTAAAATAAAAATGTCATACATTATTGAAGTTTTAATTTTCTGTGAATATACCACAACAACCAGGGAGCAAATAATTATTTGGCCTGTTTGGAGACCAGGGATCCAATTAACAAATTCTAAGTTTTTGAAAATGAGGCATTATTTCTTATTTCCACTTTGCCCTTGAGGAACTGTAAAATTTGCAGATAATGCAAATCACATCACAACCGTTGGAAATGTCACTCAAGTACAAATGGTAGAAAGGATCAAAATCATGGAATGGAATGTGTGTAGAAAAATGTTTTGGGTTAAATTCAGGGATGATGAAGGCAGGGTAGTGAAGCAGATGGAAGCACATCAGAGGTAATTGAGTGTTGGAAAAATATGTTTGGGGAGGTTTAATGTGGAAATACAGCAGAACTTAAATGGCAGGAGTTTGGGAAGTGTGCCGATAAGCAGAGTAACTTTTGAGTCCATGTACACAAATCTTTAAAAGTAGTAGCTTGATTTAAATCATGGCTTTCTCTCTGATATTTGTTTTCAGTTGTGCATGATCAAGCATTAACACCAAGGTGCCTGCCAAATAGAGTCAAGAGTGTTTTATTGTCATACTAGACCAAGTGCAGACCCGTTGGGTCTGTTCTTCCAAAGCACGGTTGCGGGGTGGGAATCTGGCACCCACAAACACACACACTCATCACACCCCTTGATATTATCTTAATTTTATTAATTGGCTTCTTTTATCCCATCTCCACCCTATCCACTGACGAATAGCCCTCACCTCTCAGGTGTGTCTAGAGGGGGGGGCAGAGAGAGAAAATTTAATGTTAGAAAAAAAAATTGTGAGGCGGGGGAGAGGAAGGGGAGAGGAGGGGGGGAAGGGGGAGAGAGAGGGGAGAGAGGAGGGGGAGAGAGGAGGGGGAGAGAGGAGGCAGAGGATGGGGAGAGAGGTGAAGGGGGGGTTTGGAGCTGGCGTGCATGAGTCGAGCCGCGGGCTGTGAAGAGAGAAGGGCAGAGAGAGAGAGAGAGAGAGAGAGAGAGAGAGAGAGAGGGGAGAGACAGAGAGACTGGTACACAAAAAAAAGCTGGAGAAACTCAGCGGGTGCAGCAGCATCTATGGAGCGAAGGAAATAGGCAAAGCTTTGGGATGAAACCCATGTTCAGACAGGTTTCGGCCCGAAACCCATCTTCAGACGGGTTTCGGCGCAAAACTTTGCCTATTTCCTTCGATCCATAGATGCTGCTGCACCTGCTGAGTTTCTCCAGCTTTTTTTTTGTGTACCTTCCATTTTCCAGCATCTGCAGTTCCTTCTTAAGACAGAGAGACTGTTGGCGGGCTGTTTCCCCAACGCACGTTTGCGGGGGAGGGGGGGGGCTGCGGCATCACACTCACACTAACCACCCCCCAAACACACAGGCGGGGGGACGGGGGGAGAGGGGAGACGGGGTGGGGAGAGAAGAGGGGAGGGATGGGAGAGGGGGAGGGAGGGGAGAAGGGGGGGGGAGGAAAGGGGAGAGATTGGGGGAGCGGAAGGAGAGCAGGGTGGGGGAGAGGGAGGGGGAGGAGAGTGGGGAGTGGGAGGAGAGCGGGGAAGGTAGGAAGGGGGGAGAGTGGTAGGGGGCTGGGCGGGGGGGGAGGGGGTGTTAGAAGTTGAGAGAGGGGATGAGGGGAAGGGAGAGAGGAGTGGGGGAAGAGAGGGGGAGAGAGAGGGAGGGGGGAGGTAGAGAGGTGTGGGAGGAGGGAGAGGGGAAGAGTGGGGAGTGAGGGGTGAGGGGTAGCGGGGAGTGGTGCAAGAGAGAAGGGAAGGGGGTGGGGGAGATGGGGGTGAAGAGGGGTGGGAAGAGGGGGTGGGAGGTGGAGGAGGAAGAGGGGTGAGGAGAGAGTGGGAAGAGTGTGGAGGGAGGGGGAGAGCAGAGAGAGGGGGAAGATTGGGAGGGAGAGGGAAGGGAGGGAGGGGGGAGAGAGGGGTGGGGGAGGGAGATGGGGAGGGATGGGGGGAGATACGTGGAAGAATGGGGAGGGAGGGGGTGAGGTGTAGGGGGGAGTGGTGGAAGTGGGAGAGAAGGAGGGGGAGGGGGGAGTGGTGGATGAGGGACAGAGGGGTAGGGTGAAGGGGAGGGGGGAGAGAGGGAAGGGGGATGGGAGGAGAGAGGGTTGGGGAGGGGCAGAGAGGTGTGGGGCAGGGGGGTAGGGATGGGGAGGCAGGGGATTAGGGAGATGGGGTAGGGAAGGGAGGGGGAAGAGTGTGGAGGGAGGGGGAAGAGTGGAGGGAGAAGGGGGTGGGGGAGAGAGGGATGGGGTTGGGAGAAGGAGGGGAGGAGGAGGGGAGGAGAGGGAGAGGGTGAGGAGAGAGGGGTAGGGGACGGGAGGAGAGAGGGATGGGGAGGGGAGAGAGGGTGTGGGGGAGAGAGGTGTGGGGAGGGGGGAGGTATGGGGGAGGGAGGAGAGGAGGGAGTTGGGGTAGGGGAGGGAGGAGGAAGAGTGTGGAGGGAGGGGGAGATGGTGGGGAAAGAGATGGGAAAGAGTGGGGAGGGAGTGTGGGAGGGGGAGGGGGGAGAGAAGTGGAAGTGGGGAGGGAGGGGAGAGGGGTAGGGGGAGTGGTGGAAGAGGGACAGAGGGGTGGGGAAGGGCAGGGGGAGAGAGTGGGAAGGGAGGGGGAGAGAGAGGGTGGGGAGGGAGAGGGAGAGGGTGGGGTAGGGGGGAGAGAAGTGGAAGATTGGGGAGGGAAGGGTAGGGGGGGTGGTGGAAGAGGGACAGAGGGGAAGGAGGAAGGGTGCGGGGGGGAGAGGGAAGCGGGTGGTGTAGAGAGGGAAGGGGGTGGGGAGAGAGGGAAGGGGGTGGGGAGAGAGCGATGTTGGTGGGAGGAGGAGGGGGTGGAGAGGGAGAGGGGTGAGGAGAGGGAGATGGAGAGGGGTAGGAGAGAGGGTGGGGGAGAGGAGGAGAGAGGGGAGGGGGAGAGAGGTGTGGAGGAGGGGGAGGGGGAGGGAGGCGAGGACGGAGATGGGGTAGGGGGTAGAGGGGAAGAGTGTGGATGTAGGGGGAAGAGTGGGGAGGGAAGGGGAAGCGAAGGGGGGAGTGGAAGGGGGTGGGGGAGAGAGGGATGGGGTGGGATGCGGAGGGGGAGAGGGTGAGGGGAGGGAGATGGAGAGGGGGAGGAGAGAGTGATGGGGGGAGAGGTGTGGGGGAGGGGGGGGAGGGGAGGAGGGAGATGGGGTAGGGGAGGGGGGAAGAGTGGAGGGAGGGGGAGAGGGGTGGGGGGAGAGAGGGGAAAAAGTGGGGAGGGAGAGTGGAAGGGGGAGGGGTAGGGACAGTCCATCTGTTCCCTATCACCCCCAATCCTCTTTCTCTATTCCCACACATGTGATGATGTGCTTCGACACAGGCTGCAGGGGTGGGGGGAGGGGCTGGGGCTGGGGCTGCTGCAAAGGCATATGTAAATGGATCCATCACACGACGGAACCTTCACCAACATTCTATGGGTGAGAGCTGTTTTTTTTTTAACACATATATATTTTGAGGCAGCGACTTCGAGTAATCCCTTCGATGGTGGGGAGGTCAGAGCCGGTGATGTACTGGGCAGTGTTCACAACTTTTTGCAGTCTTTTCCGCTCCTGTACGTTCAAGTTGCCGAACCAGGCCATGATGCAACCAATCAATATGCTCTCTACTGTACACCTGTAGTTCAAGAGAATCGTCTTTGACATTCTGGATCTTCTTAATCTTCTCAGGAAGTAGAGGCGTTGATGTGCTTTATTTATAATTGCATCAGCGTGCTGGGTCCAGGAAAGATCTTCGGATATATGCACACCCGGGAATTTGAAGTTTTGGAGGGAAGGAAGATACTAAGTATTTTGCTGCATACCAGGACTAATGTATGTGAGTTCCTATAATGAACTGCATTCTTTTCCATATTGATGAAAGTTCTTGTATGAGCATCCTAATCACCAACATAAAACAGGTTTTGGAAATGTTAAATACAGAAATAAGATCTATTTGAGGTTCTGTTTGCAAAATTAAGTTGTACATTGTTGCAGCTTACAATGTGAAGACTGCAATCAGTATCCTGCAACAATTAAATCTGCAGTCCTTAATATTTACCATGTTTGGAAGAATGCTCCCTCTAGATTTATCAGTCAGTGGGTGCCCACAAAATATATTTTTTAAAGCCTCTTAATTTTCTTGAGTTTAAAATTGTTGACAAAAATTATTTGCTAAGATGAGGATAATTCTTTCTCGGTATTGGCACAATCCAGAATTTGCAAGACAGACTTTAATTACAAATAACTTTTAGAAAGTTGGACAATTGTGCAACAACAAGGAACTTAAAGGATCAAAGGCGACAGTGATGCTGTAGGAATAAATCATGTCAGCATGGGCTAAATGGCCATCTATGTGGTAACTTTTGATGATATAATGGAAGGTATATTTTGTGAAGATGCGTTGTGGCATTATTGTGGCAAAAATGATATAGGATTGAAATAGCGATAGTAACATTTTTTAACTGATAGATAAGGATGTTGCAGATTTTGAGCAGAAAATTTGATTACGTCATGTATGTTTGGCAGCCATAATGTGCCCAACATGGCAGAGAGCTTGTGGAAATAATTCTGAACTACATTCTGTGCCATGTTGATAAAAAAAACTCCTGTATAGATATCATAACTAAAATAGCCTTGTGTGATTCCAATGGCAATATTTATATGTGCTTGTCCACATCATGCACAATTGTTGCAAAAGGCAAGAGTAAAGTCATGCTGCACCAGTCAATTTCCTGAACATGCTGCCAATATTGATTTTTCCCTGATGCAGAAGGTAGATCACGATCACTAACTCTCCACTCTTCAAGTAACATTCTAGTGAAGTGGAGAAGAGACATTTCAAACGAATTAAATATTATTTTTTAAATAATAGCGAAGAGATTTAAAAAATCATATTGTAATGTGAAATGGTTCAGTTACCAGCACTTTCTTTTTACAGAAGTGTCAGGATGTTCTTCAAACGCCAACCCTGGCATAGAACTAGGATGTCCAAACAAAGAACTGCAGATGCTGGCTAATACATAAAATTACAGTGCTGACAGACAGTTTGAAGAAGGGTTTTGACCCAGAACATCACCTACCCATGTTCTTCAGAGATACTGCCTGACCTGCTGAGTTATTCCAGTACTTTGTCCTTTTCTGGCCTGGAATTGAAGGGCCAACTATGCAGTGTAACTGGTGCCTACCATCAGCACTTCACCACTCGGTTCTTGGTCCTCCAAAATATTCCAAATGGAATTTAAACTGGAGGTGGTGGAGGGAGGACTTAAGCCAGAAAAGGTTTTTGGGAAGAAAGAGGTACCTTAAATTTAGTTGCATCTGGTTGGGTAACTATGGTAGGGTGGAGATTATTCCATGCTTTAATTGTGCGGGGGAAGAACGTATTGCTGTACACATCTGTCTTGGTAGCTGGAATCACAAATTAGATCGAATGCCCTCGTCTGCTTCTAATTGCTTTGGGTTTGGTGTAGGTCTTGTAATCTATGTCAAGCTAACCATTTAACATTTTGTAAAAACAGGTCAAACGGTTTCTGACCTTGTTGTTTTGGACAATTACATTTTCCATTGCTATTCTCTGCCATTCAACGGCTAAACCAGTGGTCTTTAGAAGGCTCAATGTTAAATGCCCAGGCCTCTGGCTGTCACCCACCATTCACCACCATTCCCTCCCATTGCCTCTCTCCCTTTGGCCCAAACCAAATTATGCCTGTAATTTTCAAGAGCAGATAAGGTAGATAACATACTATAGTCAAAAGCAATTGTTATATGTACCAAAAACAGAACAATGAAATTCTTACTCTGTGCTATACCTCAAATTGCACGTCATGCGGACAATCGTGATGTATGCATTTATTTTCATGAAATCAGGCTTTATAACACTTCTTGCAAATGTAATAAAATCTGACTTGAATATATAATCATACCATGAATAATATAATTGGAGAGTTAAAATTAAGTGGTTTAACTAAACTTGCCACTAAAACATATGCACTGAAAATAAATATGAATACTAAAGTACATTTAATATAATTCTCTTTAAATGAGTGTGTACCTATACATAATCTGCAAATGTACTTGATTTCAATATTGAAGCATTTCAGAATATACTATATTTTTCTTTTGAATTTGATGTAAAAATATATTGATTATTTTTATCTCCAACTCTGGAGCAACCAACATATTGCTTCCTGTGGGAAAAGTGAGTTTTGAGATTAAGGCCAACAGCTTTTAGTGATTGCCCATGTGCTTTGTTAATGCTCATTGCAAAACTAAGTCAAACAGGAAACTGAAGTCACTTAAATTGAAAAGGTAGATCAATGGGATAATTGATATTTGAGTCATAAAGGTATTTTCCAGCACAGCATTACCAGCCATTGTTATAACTTCAGTACATAGGGTAGTAAATTGCACGGATAATCTTGTGCAGTTGCATTGTATTGGCAGATTCAAATAGCTGAGCAGCATGATTGGAGCTCCGTTTAACGATTAAGTGATGACGCACCAGGTGGTGACAGTTTAAATACGTAACAAGAAAATGTAAAGCCTCATCAATATCTGTCAATAAATTTATAATATACAGGTTACTCAAAATTTCAAAAGAATATCGTTGTTGAAGGCCTACACTACGTAGGTTTTGGTGCCAAAATTGCTCTTTCATGCAACCGTTGGTAATTCAAATAGAAGTTTGTGTCATTTGAGAGCTGCTTGCATCAGATCATGAAATGGTCATAATTCAGCCCAAATTTTTCTTTTAAATGAATTGAATTAAATTTTCGTTTTTAATTCCCCCATTTCCTAATTTGAGTAAATTTGGAGCGAACATCCTCGCAGCTGGATTGCCTGTCAAAAACATTTACATATTCTTCAAGCGTTATCAATTAATCTTCCCAAATACAGTAAACCCTTGTAATAACGAGCCATAGGGGGTGAGGATGGTTTCTGTTATTGCTGATTGTACACTATAACCGAGTGATGTATTATCATTGTAAAAGAAGTAGAAACAAACAATCATGTTTGCTGGTTACACAAGGACATAAGACCCGAGTAACTCAGCAGGTTAGGCAGCAAATCTGAAAAACATATTTTAATTTGGGTTTTCAACTCATTTGCTTTGGTACCTCATGAAATTACAGGTAAAAATAAATTAAAAAATTCCAACTAGCATTAAATAATAGATCTCATTAAGTATGTCCAAGCATTCAATCCAGTGGTTCAAAGGCTACTATGTGAGCACCACCTGTCCCTATACATCCTTCATCACATACTTGCAGGGAGCCCAGCAGCCCTTCCAGATGAGGAGGAGGTTCACATCTCGTCTAACTTGCATTAAAAAAAAATGTCCAGGTTATTTCCAGGTTATTTTGTTACCGAGCTATGCACGGGATACAGGGACATTTTATATAATTATACATCTTTAGATTTACTATCCAGAGGGACAATACACTATTGTTACTCCTGTACATTCTACAGTGAACATCACAAAAAACACCTGGTGAGCAATTTCTTCATTGAGATACTGACATCTCTCAAAAATCGATTGCTCCTGCTTTTTATTTCTATTTGAAGATTGTATTAGGTCACAATTCCCTACATAGCATACATAAATTTCATTATAAGCCAAGGGGTGATATATAGCACATGTGTCATAAGATCGTGTTTGAATGTGCTCTTGTTTATAACTATGATAATTAATATTGGAATTGGTGCTCTACGTTTCTATGTTTCTATGTTTATAGTTACGCATCATTTGAATGCATACAGAACTAAAGTATCTCACTATTGCAGAGTTGTTTGATCTACCAAAGCTTCATTCTGATGAAAAAATCAAACCAACCTTTGCAGTGATTGCATCGAATGCAAATCTGCTATTTTATACAGAGTTGTACATTTTAAAATGTGCTGCCTGGTATTCATTGACACTAAGATGAAGTTTGCACCAATATAGATCTCTCTTTCTGACTGTTGAAAGAATTAATAGTTACCACCATTTTAAAGCCATCACATCACTGTCAACGAACACGCAGGTGGCTGAGTGGGAAATTCTCCTTTTCAGATTAAGCAGATTACGTGTCACAAGGGTGGTCACGGTGGCGCAGCGGTAGAGATGCTGCCTTACAGCGAATGCAGCACCGGAAACCCGGTTTCGATCCCGACTACGGGTGCTGTCGGTATGGAGTTTGTACGTTCTCCCCGTGACCTGCGTGGGTTTTCTCCGAGACCTTCGGTTTCCTCCCACACTCCAAAGATGTACAGGTTTGTAGGTTAATTGGCTTAGTAAATAAAAAAAATGTCCCTAGTGGGTGTAGGAAAGTGTTAATGAGCGGGGATCGCTGGTCGGTACGGACCCGGTGGGCCGCAGGGCCTGTTTCTGCGCTGTATCTCTAAACTAAAAAAACTAACCAAGATTTTTTTTGCTTGGAAAATGGGATATGCTGCTTTAACATTATGGTAATAAAACAGATAAATTGTCCAGACTCAATGCCAAATTTGCAGAGCTTGGCAGATGTCGATGTCCAGTCCATAAGTTTGCAGATGAAGTCTGAGACAATATTGCTGTTGGTGTTACTATTGTTGCTAAATAAACATCAGATTCCTTTTTTACTTGTAATATAGTACTGTAGATGGATTAATTTTTTCAAGTTTAGATTTTTGTTTCAGCATCGATAACTCCATTTAATTGCTGATACTTGAGACATTAGGAGCAAATGATTCCCATAACTGAAGGCCAGATTGTGGGAAAACTGCCCATTTGTCTAAATTAATAAGATTTACTACTATTAATAGTCCAATCTGAAGATTATCTTTGTGCAACGTATTAATATGCCTTCCAAAAGATGCTATAGAAATTACTTGATTGGCAACAGTTTATGCACAAAATAGATGACGCAGAGGACGTGCAGGAAGGAACTGCAGATGCTGCTTTAAATAGAAAGATTAAACGAGAACTTACCAGTTTGAAGTTTGATCTTTATTTTATGAGAAGTTACGATGAGGGATTACGTGAAGAAGCCCACCAGCCCGCATATATTATCAACCTTCAAAGCAGCGGTGTGAAATCACAGAAACAATTGCTGAACTAATTATAGGAAGATTTGAGAACTAGAACTACCACATGATCTTATGAGAAGAGGGTTGGGAGCGGAGGCACGTAATCCCTCATCGTAACTTCTCATAAATAAAGATCAAACTTCAAACTGGTAAGTTCTCGTTTAATCTTTCTATTTTACTTCGCAGTCACGTGAGTGACTACGTGAAGACTTTAAAGCTCTGTGATTTCATGCCGCAAACTTGAGTCCATGCAACACACTGCATTAGTTGACCAGAATGATTGAAAAGATAATGCATTCAGACATGACATAGATTTAAAACATGCTGATGCTTTTAATAAACAAATGATAATAAGAATAGTGATCCCTTACATCCGGGAAAGCAAATTATTGAACAGAACTTAAAATTGAGTTGGCAAATGAACCCGGCCTGGCAATCGGTTTATTATAAAAGGTTTGGAAATCCGCTCATTCGACCATCCTGCTGTCGCTAGGATGCGGTCCAGCGGAACCTCCATGAACCTCGCTGCTGATGTTGTTGCAGCCCTGGTGGAGTGAGATTTACAAACATCAGTGTTCACTCCTGCACAAGCCAATACATGTCTTAACATCTGGAGACGGTCTGCACTGAAACCCTCTTGTGTGTTTTTTTGTGGCTAATGAACATTGCCAGCTCAGTGCCTCTAAGGGTCTTTGTAGCCTTAAAATATTGTTGGATATGCGTGACAACACACAATCTATGGTCCATAGGATATGCCAGAAATTTCAGCTTTAGACCTAACACCCCCGGTCTGCTTTGTTTAATTAGCTCATTTACATAGAACGTTATTTTGTTGGTAGATATAACCATTCTGTCCAGCCGCAGTTAATGCAATGACTGGACGCATTGCGCTTAAACTAGCGCCATGATCATAACTACCTTACATGTGAGCCAGGGCAAAGATAAGGATGTAGCTGGAGCCCACCGGCGAAGTTGTGTTAACACAATGGTAACATCCCATACTTCCGTGTACCTGGGCCTGGGAGGATTTGTGTTAAAGATACCCTTCATAAATCTGGATATCAGAGGGTGAGACCTGACAGAGTGGTGTCCCGATCCCAGCAGCAAATATGATGACTAGGCACTTTTGGCACAGTTAATGGCACTATAACTTAATCTTTCGTCAAAGAACAATTTTGAAAGATCCGTATTATACGTTATATTAGAATTTAAACAAAACACTTCCCCATCTCCTGATGTAGGGAATGTACTGCTTCTTGGTGCTATCCCTCCAAGCTGCAGTGATCACATCCACGGTTTGGTCTGACAACCCGAGCCCAGGAAAGGTCTTCTTAGAGTCTGCAAATCAATAAATTAATTCTATCATGCAGAGGGTAGGCTTCCCGAGTCACGGGATGAACCAGCAAATGTTTGTGTTTAGAAATAACCACATAAGTTTCTATTATCATTCCCAACATCAGCGGGAACCATGTCAACGGGAACCAGCGGGAGCCAGTCAGGCACTACCAAAATGCCTGAAGTGGAATCTTGCTGGATTTTTTGCAAGACCTGACTGATGAGGCAAAATGGAGGAAAGGCAAAAGAACATTCCTCCCCAGTGTAGCGAGAATTGAATCTATCACCACTGCCCCTTGATCTGGATCCCATGCAACATATTTTGGTGATTGAGCCTAGATGCAAACAAATGTTCCATACCGAGCAACAATGTCGTTAAATACTTTGTGATCCAACATCCATTCTGTGTTGTCATTAAATTTGCGTGACCTGGTGTCCGCCACCATGTTGAACCTACCTGGCAAGTAGGTAGCGCCAAATGAGGTTAGCTAAACTATCACAGGATTAGAGATTAGAGATTAGAGATTCCTTTATTTGTCATTCAGACCTTTCGGTCTGAACGAAATTTCGTTGCCAGCAGTCATACATATAATAATAAATAACAAAACACACAATAAACACAAATTAACATCCCCACAGTGAGTTCACCAGGCACCTCCTCACTGTGATGGAGGCAAAAGTCTTAAAGTCTCTGTCTCTTCCCGCTTTGTTCTTCCTCTGCACTGAGGCGATCCAGGCTTCTGATGTTGTGACCCCGCCGGGTGATGGTAAGTCAATCCCGCGGCTGAATCCGTGCTCCGCGACGGGCCGGTTCAATCTCCGCGGCCCGGGGTGGCCGAAGCTGCCGAAGCTGCCGAAGTCCAGTCCAGCGGACGCAGCTGTAGTTGCGGGAGCTCCAGAAAATAGGTCACCCACCTGTGACCTGCGAGCTCCCGACGATGTCTTCCACCTGGCCCGCGGCCGAGCCTCTGGATTCAGGTCACCACCAGTGTCCTCGGTCGCCACCACCGGAACGCCACCGCAGCCCCGAAGCAGGCCAGCCCCGGCGCTGGTAAGTCCTGGCTCTGCCTCCGGAGCCTCGAGGTCGGTCGCTCGCAGTTGGAGTTGGTGGCCGGCAGCTCCGCCATTAGGCCTCGGCGCAGACGGAGGCAGAGAAGGGGGATACGACAAGAAAAAGTTGCATTCCCCCGAAGGAAGAGACAAAAATCATGTTTCACCCCCCCACCCCACACATACACAACCCAATAAACTAAAATTTAACTAAAACATGCCAAAGAAAATAACAACAAAAAGTAAAAACAGACGGACTGCAGGCGAGCCGCTGCTGTTCGACAGCGCCGCCACTTCCGGATACTGACTTGATTCCACCCATGTGATTAATATATGCCACCGCTGTAGTGTTATCAATTTGTAGTTGAACATGCAGATTATACATATTCCCACAATAAGCCTTTAACCCATAGAATGCCCCCAGCAACTCCAGGTAGTTGATACCATATAACTGAAGAATTGGTAACTCATGCACGTCCCATCTGCCACCGCAACTAGAGATGGTATTAGTAGCTCCCCATCCTTGAGGACTAGCATCAGTTTGTAATATAACTGAAGGTTCACTGACCAAAATGTTACTGGAGCAATGCTGACTATTGGTCATCCACCATTGTAATTCTGATAAAGCTTCAGCAGGTAATAGCGTAGGTCTGTTAAAATGACCTAAATGGTACTTGAGTGCTTGTTCCTTTGCACGTTGTAAATTCTGATAATGCAAAGGCCCAAATTGCTTAGCTGGAAAAACAGCCACTATTTTGCCAATTACACTAGCCACCTGCCGAATAGAAGGCTGCTCCATAACAACAAGGTTGTTACAGGCTTCTATTAATTCTAATCTCTTGCCCCAGGGAAGAGTCACAGACATATTAACAGAGTTAATGGTAAATCCCAAATAATCAATAACTCTAGTTGGTATCAACTTGGATTTAACTGGATGATTGAGAAACCCCAATTTCTCAAATATGAGTTTAGTGGCTGAAACAGCTAATTTAGCCGTATACAGCATTTTCCCTATAATTAGAATATCATCCAGTTGGCCATAACAATGTGTTTTTGAGCTCTGAGCGGCCCAAGCACCGGCTTTAGTAATTTGGAAAATAACCTGGGAGCTGGTTAGCCCATTAGTCAACGCTTTAAACTGCCGTAGTTGCCCCATCCAGCTAAATTTCAAATATCTCTGGTGATCCCTGTGAATGGGAACTGAATAGTATGCATCTTTGAGATCGATGCATGCCATAAAGCATCCTTTGTAAATCAGTTGTTTGGCAGTAACAAAGTTTTCCATTTTAAAATGTCTATACTGCACATGTGAGTTAAGTTGTGTTAAATCAAGGATGATCCGACATCCTCCATCTTTCTTTTGCCTAGAGAATATATTGGAGACGAATTGATGATGTTCATGATGACTTCTCAATTACCCCTTTTGTGTGTAACTTATGAATTTCTGCTTGTATATCCAAACCTTCTTGTTTGGAATGATTAAATGCCCGACTTGGTGTATGTTGTATGGGTGGCAATGAGTTAGGAAGAAATTCAATTTGGAACCCTTGTATACTGTGCAGTATAAATGGATTAGATGTTATCCACCGCCATTCGTGCAAAAACAAGTGTAATCTACCACCAACTTGTAACTGGTCCACACACCCCATGTTCTGGAAAGAACCAGACCC
Source organism: Malacoraja senta (assembly GCA_038087875.1). Taxonomy (NCBI): domain Eukaryota; kingdom Metazoa; phylum Chordata; class Chondrichthyes; order Rajiformes; family Rajidae; genus Malacoraja; species Malacoraja senta. The sequence goes on along the minus strand of CM075977.1, from coordinate 328,085,031 downwards.
ACCTACCTCCATGGTTACCGGTGGTCTTGTGGTAGGCCCAAAGGCCCCTAATACGGGTTCTATTTCCGTCCTCGAGGTTTGGAGGGTAGAACTGCTGGGGTGCGAGGATTGCACATTTTCCCTGAAGGCCGGCCTGGGCCTTGGCCTAAAAAAGACCTCATCCAGATCTTTTACTTGTTTGGGTAGGTCTTCCCCGAACAGAAGATTAGGCGGATGGACATTGCTGGACTTACATAGGCCTGCAAATTTTGGATTTAAGGCAGGCCTGATGGCGTTCTTTCGGAAGCAGTTCATTTCGAAGTGTGCATTACACATTAACGCTAGGGCATCCTGCTGGACGTCCGATAATGGCCCGCCATCCACAGATCAGGCAAACGCCGTGATGCCTGAAGCCAGCAATTTTAAAATTCGTTGGAGCTTCATTTCCTGGGCCTTGCTGCCCCCTCCAATGTATCCCCAGATAGAGCTGTTGACTGCCGCCACTTTTAGGGATGCACAATTTACAGGCGTGTAGTATTTCGCAGCCGTTTCAACCATAACCTGTTCTTGTAATTGATGTGACGTGAGGTAGTTGATGCTGCAAGAAGGTAGCTCTTCTTGCAGCGGCTTCCCTGTTTGCGAGGGTATCGCAAATCTCGACGCCATGGCAGGCAATTCTTGTTGAGCCTCACGCATGTCATGCATCCCAGTATGTTCCATGGACATACCTCTGAATTCGGAGTCAGTCATATACTGATCCCTGACACTCCCCTCCTCAGAGTGGGAGACGTTATGCAGCCCTGGACCAGGTGCTGCCGCAGGCACGAAAGGAGACCTGCGCTGATATGTCTCCGTATCACGGAGCATATTATGATGGAGCATCCTCTCCATGAGGTGCTCCATCTGGGATAAACGCCCGAAGATGCTATCCATGGTTGTAGGAGGGGAATCCTCCTGGCCTGACTCATCTGAGTACACATGCCTCTCAGACTTGCGTTTGGCTTTGCCCCCTTTTGCGGTTGCCAAAGTGCTTTGGAAAAGCACCAAGTCTGAAGTCGCTGACCGCACTGTCAGCGACTCGGACGGCGAAACCGACAGCCGCCAGCTACCCGCAATCCCGCGGTCCTCCGTAGCCGGTTTCCCCATGGCCCGTCTGGATTTCACCCTGGATTTATCCATCATCCGTCAGCAAACACTGTAAAGAGAAGGTTTTCCAACAAAAGACACAACCTCAGAATAAGTTTGAAACTTACCTGCGATGTTTTTAAACTTACCGCTGGAGGAGCGACGCTCCTCCCAGCCAGTCGTGCGCCCTGCGTTAGACGTATTGATGCGCATGTGGGCTGGCGGGCTTCTTCACATAGTCACTCATGTGACTTCGAAGTAAAATAGACACTATGATGGAGTAACTCAGCAGGTCAGGCAGCATCTGTGAAGAAAAACAATGTGATGTTTTAGGTTAGAACCCTTTTTAGACTGCATTCACTTATGTTCATAAATCTGAATTTTCACTGATAAATATTTCATTTTAAGCTTCGTAAACAAATCAGCAAGAAATAAAAGCTTTTGATAAAATATGTTAAAATTCCGTCAAAAAGACTATTGGATAAAGTGTAGAATTTCTTTATGAAAGAATGAAGGGTCAGGGGGAAAAAAATTCCCATAATAGAAACGTACAAAATTCTTATGGGGTTGGACAGGCTAGATGCAGGAAGATTGTTCCCGATGTTGGGGAAGTCCAGGACAAGGGGTCACAGCTTAAGGATAAGGGTGAAATCCTTTAAGACCGAGATGAGGAAAAACTTTTTCACACAGAGAGTGGTGAATCTCTGGAACTCTCTGCCACAGAGGGTAGTTGAGGCCAGTTCATTGGCTATATTTAAGAGGGAGTTAGATGTGGCCCTTGTGGCTAAGGGGATCAGGGGGTATGGAGAGAAGGCCGGTACGGGATACTGAGTTGGATGATCAGCCATGATCATATTGAATGGCGGTGCAGGCTCGAAGGGCCGAATGGCCTACTCCTGCACCTATTTTCTATGTTTCTATGTTTCTATAACAGGATTTCGACAACATCTCTGATTCATAACCTTTAGCCTACTTTGGTTTGTTCAATGAACTGAATTGATTACAAATAAGAAGCTCTGACAATGAGCATTCAAAGATCTTTGGTTTATTCTCATGTGGAGCACTGTCAGTTCAGGTTTATATATTATAGGGGGGGAAAAACAATGCAGATTCTGGGCAAGAATAAACCTGTCATCGTTATCATGTACTGAGAACGAGAATTCATAAAGCCAGAGTTTGCATCAACTTCCATTAGCTCGGCATACAAGAGAAGTAAAAGCTTTTTTAGAAATGTTAAGCTAAAAAGAGTAGCAAAGTCAAATATGGATCCCTTGAAGGCAGACACGGGTGAAAGTATTATGGGTAACAAGGAAATGGCAGAAGAGTTGAACAGGTATTTTGGATCTGTCTTCACTAAGGAAGACACAAACAATCTCCCAGATGTACAGGAGGACAGAGGACATAAGAGGGTAGAGGAACTGAATTAAATTTTCATTAGGCGAGACATAGTATTGGGTAGGCTAATGGGACTGAAGGATGATAAATCCCCTGGGCCGGATTGTCTGCATCCCAGGGTCCTCAGGAAGGTGGCTCTAGAAATAGTGGACGCATTGGTGATCATTTTCCAATGTTCAATAGATTCAGGATCAGTTCCTGTGGATTGGAGGATAGCTAATGTTATCCCACTTTTCAAGAAAGGAGTGAGAGAGAAAATGGGGAATTACAGACCAATTGGCCTGACTTTGGTGGTGGAAAAGATGCTGGAGTCAATTATTAAAAAGGTAATAATGGGGCATTTGGATAGCAGTAGAAGAATTAGTCCAAGTCAGCATGGATTTATGAAAGGGAAATCATGCTTGACTAATCTTCTGGAATTTATTGAAGATGTGACAAGTAAAATAGATGAAGGGGGGGCCAGTGGATGTAGTGTATCTAGACTTTCAGAAAGCCTTTGATAAAGTCCCGGACGGGAGACTGGTGACTAAAATTAGAGCACATGGTATTGGGGGTAGGGTGTTGATTTGGATAGAAAATTGGTTGGCAGACAGAAAGCAAAGAGTAGGAGTGAACGGGACCTTTTCAGAATGGCAGGCAGTGGCGAGTGGAGTGCTGCAAGGCTCGGTGTTGAGGCCACAACTGTTTACCATATATATTAATGATTGGGAAGAGGGAATTAGGAGCAACACTAGCAAGTTTGCAGATGACACTAAGCTGGCAGTGTGAACTGTGAAGAGGATGTTAGGAGGTTGCAGGGTGCCCTGGACAGGTTGAGTGAGTGGGCAGATGCGTGGCAGATGCAGTATAATATAGATAAATGTGAGGTTATCCACTTTGGTGGCAAAAACAAGGGGGCAGATTATTATCTCAATAGGGTTAGGTTAAGTAAGGGGGAGGTGCAGCGAGATCTGGGTGTCCTTCTACACCAGTCACTGAAAGTTGGCATGCAGGTACAGCAAGCAGTGAAGAAAGCTAATGGAATGTAGACAAAAGTACTGGAGAAACTCAGCGGGTGAGGCAGCATCTATGGAGCGAAGGAAATAGGCAACGTTTCAGGCCGAAACCCTTCTTCAGGCTGATGTAGGATGGGGGGGGGGGGGTGGGGAGAAGAAAGGAGAAAGGAAGAGGAGGAGCCAGAGGGCTGAGGGAGAGCTGAGAAGGGGCGGAGACAGCAAGGGCTACCAGAAATTGGAGAAGTCAATGTTTATGCCGCTAGGGTGCAAACTGCCCAAGCGGAATATGTGGTGCTGCTCCTCCAATTTCCGGTGATGCTCACTCTGGCCATGGAGGAGGCCCAGGATAGAAAGGTCAGATTTGGATTGGGAGGGGGAGTTGAATTACTGAGCCATAGGGAGATCAGGTTGGTTAATGCGGACCGAGCTGAGGTGTTCGGCGAAAAGTTCGCCAAGCCCTACGCTTGGTCTCACCGATGTAGAGCAGCTGATATCTAGAGCAGCGGATGCAATAGATGAGGTTGTAGGAGATGCAGGTGAACCTCTGTCGCACCTGGAATGACTGCTTGGGTCCTTGAATGGAGTCGAGGGGGCGGTAAAACGACAAGTGTAGCATCTCTTGCGGTTGCAAGGGAAAGTGCCCGGGGAGGGGATGGTGCGGGAGGGAAGGGAAGAATTGACCAGGGTGTTACGGAGGGAGCGGTCTTTGCGGAAAGCAGACAGGGGGAGGGATAGGTAGATGTGGCGAGTGGTAATGGAATGTTGGCCTTCATAACAAGAGGATTTCAGTATAGGAGTAAAGAGGTTCTTCTGCAGTTGTATAGGGCTCTGGTGAGACCACATCTGGAGTATTGTGTACAGTTTTGATCTCGTAATTGGAGGAAGGACATCCTTGTGATTGAGGCAGTGCAGCGTAGGTTCACGAGATTGATCCCTGGGATGGCGGGACTGTCATATGAGGAAAGATTGAAAAGACTAGGCTTGTATTCACTGGAGTTTAGAAGGATGAGGGGGAATCTTATAGAAATATAAAATTATAAAAGGACTGGACAAGCTAGATGCAGGAACATTTTTCCCAATGTTGGGCGAGTCCAGAACCAGGGCCATAGTCTTAGAATAAAGGGGAGGCCATTTAAGACCGAGGTGAGAAAAACCTTTTTCACCCAGAGAGTTGTGAATTTGTGGAATTCCCTGCCACAGAGGGCAGTGGAGGCCAAATCACTGCATGGATTTAAGAGAGAGTTAGATAGAGCTCTAGGGGCCGGTGGAATCAAGGGATATGGGGAGAAGGCAGGCACAGGTTATTGATTTGGGACAATCAGCCATGATCACAATGAATGGTGATCGAAAGGCCAAATGGCTTCCTCCTGCACCTATTTTTTCTATGTTTCTATGTTTTGTCTTTCAGGTTACAGTGAAAGATCGATGGCCTTCGTTCATTCATTATCTGCAATAAGGTCTGACAATTCTTCCATAAAAGGCCTTGACGGGTTCTGTTAAAGATGTAGTATACTGTTATTGCTGTAACAACATGAGGAAAATCTCAATTAAGCACTGACTGTTTTTCACTATTGCTCTTAAAATAGCGGAGTCAGGGGATATGGGGAGAAGGCAGGAACGGGGTACTGATTGGAGATGATCAGCCATGATCACATTGAATGGCGGTGCTGGCTCGAAGGGCCGAATGGGCTACTCCTGCACCTATTGTCTATTGTCTATTGTATTTCTTGCTTTAAAAGAAGTGTTAGGATTCCAGCTGCACCTTTCCAGATGGGAGATGCATGAAAATATCTGAAGTACTGCATTATGGATGTACTGATTACAGAAAAGGTTGTTGGACCTTCAAGGTCCTCCCTATGAGAGCAGCAAAACAACTGCATAAAAAGCTGCCATGAAGGGGAGAGAAAGGGTGGAGGAAGGGCAGTGATTTCCTACGTGAGTGAGTACCTTCCAACCCCACAATCATATGCCCTGATGCAGTCCCTTTGACTCTACAAGATGCAAGATGATCAGTCGGGCACAAATGACAGCTTGTATATGAAGGAACTGCAGATGCTGGTTTATAACAAAGATAGACAAAGTGCTGGAGTAACTCAATGGGACAGGCAGCATCTCTGGAGAGAAGGATTGGTGAGGTTTTGGGTTGAAGAAGGGTCTGAAGATGAGTTTATATGCCTGTGATTCTGCTGCAGGGTTTTTGTTGTACTTGTACCTCTCTGTACTTGTGCATATCACCATAAACTCAACTTTATTTGAATGAAGACCCTTTAATTCTTGTCTCAGTTGTTTATGCTCATTATTTTGTGACTGATAGTTTCAATAGTTGGTGGGAAATATGTGTGGACATGACATTTAATTGCATGCATGTTAGATACTACAAATGTCCAAAGAGCTTATCTGAAATACTCAGTTTAGTAAAGGCCAGAATTTCACCTAAACAATTATTTACATGGTTCATTCCAGGTGAAATTGATTTCCCATCAATTCCATGAAAAAACAAGTATTTCTGTACATGGATTTACGGTAAGCAGTTAAGAAAATGAAATGCACAATTAAGATGCATGGGATCAATGGTGAATTGGTAGTTTGGATTCAGAACTGGTTTACCCATAGAAGTTAGAGGATTGCGGTGGAAAGGTATTATCCTGGCTGGAGCTTTGTGACCACTGGTGTTCCACAGGGGTCAGTGCTTGAATATATTTTGTTTGTACATAATAATTACTTTAATGGAAATTTAGATGGACTGGTTAATAAGTTTGCAGATGACACAAATTGGTGTAGTTACTGAAAAATGAAGAAGGCTTCAAAAGATACAACAGGATTTAGAACACTGATTGACATGAGTGAGTAATGACCAATGGAGCTCAATCTGGAAAATTGTGAGATGTGGCACTTTGAGGTTAAATCTAAGGGGATAATATACAATTAATGGTAAGACCGTTAACAACATTGATGTACAGAGCAATCTTGGAGTTCATGTGCATAGCTCACTGAAAGTATCAACATGAGTAAAATGAATGGTAAAGAAAGTGTATAGAATGCTTCCCTTCATTAGTTGGGACATTTTATTACAAGAATCAGGAACTCGTGTTGCACCTCTATAAAATTTTGGTTAAACCACATTTCAAATATTGTGTGCAGTTCTGGTTGCCCCATTACAGGAAGGATGTGGTTGCTTTGGAAAAGGTGCAGGAATATTGCCTGGATTAGAGTATTAGCAATAGTAAGAGATTGGACAAAATTGGATTATTTTCTCTAGAACATTGTAGGCTGAGGGAAAATCTGATAGAAGATTGTAACATTCTGAAAGGTGGAGTGCGGCGGCACGGATTACTGCAGCAGGCCCCTACAACCTGTCTGTCTTTTTTTTAGTTTTGTCTAGTTAAATGTAGTTGTTTGTGTGTTTTTTTTTTGTACTGTTTTAATTGTGTATATGTGGGGGTGTGGGGGGGGGGGAACTTTAAAAAAATCTCTTCCCTGCACGGGGAGACCCGACCGTTTCCCTGTCGGGTCTCCGTTGTCGTTAGGGCCTAGCTCCGTGGAGCGGCCTCCAACCGGAACGACCTGGGGGCTCCAGTCGCGGAGCCTGCGGAGCTGCGGACTCACCATCGTGGGGCTGGCCGGCCTCGGAGCGTGAGGAGCGGGGGTGGATCGCTGCTCACTCCGGAGCTCGGAGGCTCCAGCTGCCGACCGGTGGACTGGGACATCGGGAGCTTGCGGGTCCGGGTGGGAGACCGCTTTCCGGAGCTCCCGCATCGCAACTTCTCCAGCCCGAGTCGCGGGGTTGGAACGACCCAGAGCGGGGCCGTAAATCGCCCGGTGCGGCTTTAATGTTAAAGCCGCGGGACATTCCAGCGCCCGTCGGGGCTCCAACTTGTGACTTTGGGCCCGGAGCGAGGCTGTACATCGCCCGGCGTGGCCTCAACAGCCGTGGGACTTAACGTTGCCTGCCTGGGGCTTCAACATCGGGAGAAAGATGGTGCAGGGGAGAGAAATGACTTTGTCTTCCATCACAGTGAGGAGGAGATTCACTGTGATGGATGTTTTTCTGTAAATTGAATTGTTTGTGCGTCGTGTAGGAATTGTTTTGTTTGTATGGCTGTGGAAACGGAGTTTCGTTTGAGCCTCTTTGAGGTTCAAATGACAAGAAATAAAATCTAATCTAAATCTAAATCATAGATAGAGTAGACAGTCAGAATCTTTATCCTCGGATTAAAATGTCAACAGTGAGAGGGGGATCTTTTAAAGGAGATTTGGGGTAATATTATTTATAGCAGTAGATGCCTGGAAAGTGCTGCCAGGGTCAGTGGTGGAAGCAGGTATGATAGTGATTGTTAATAGACTTTTAGATTGGCACGAGAAAATGCAGGGTGGGAGGGATATGAATCATGTGTCGGCAGAAGGGAATAGTATAGATTAGAGATACATCGCAGAAACAGATCCTTCGGCCGATTAGCGATCACTATCCTACACACACTAGGAACCATTTTTACATTTACCAAGCCAATTTACCAACATATCTGTACGTCTTTGGAGAGTGAGAGGAAACCGAATATCTCGGAGAAAACCCACAATGTCACGGGGAGAACGTACTATCTCCGCACAGACAGCACCCGTCGGGATCGAACCCGGGTCTCCGGCACTGCATGCGCTGTAAGGCAGCAACTCTACCACTGCACCATTGTGCCAGATTAGATTTATTCGGCACCATGTTCGGCACAAACATTGTGGCCAGAAGGCAGTGTTCTATTTTCTGCTATAAAATATTCATCATATAACCATGATAGATATCACTATGTGCATTTTGTTTACTTTGAATCCAAACATGGAAAAATATTGCACACAGTTATGAATTTAAATCTTATTATTTTCACTCTCCTACTTTCCCCTTTTAAAAAATATAATGATTCCTATCAACACCATTTACAGATTTAACTATTCACCAAGTTTTCAGAGTCATTTTGTTTTCACAAAGGAACTTGGGTCATTTGTATTTTATCCAATTCTTGACAGTTCAGTGGATTTTGTGCTGCTGCTTCCATCGGATTGTCTTTGGGACTACACTCATTATCCCTTATCTCTTCAATAATCTTTTACATATTTCTCTTGCTGAAATTGAATGGTTTACTTGCACACTTCTAATTTTTCTCTCCATTTTCATAAAATATTACTTTATACTTCATCCTTCAAAGTCTTCATTTTTTAATGTCAGGCTTGCCACCTGTTGTAAGCTCTAATGTGCAGCATAAATTATTGCTCTGTGAATTCAGTCATAATTTCACCTCAATTGCTTCTTTTCCACTCTTCCTTTAAGATTTGGTTGAATTATACTCGATGGTGTTCTGCTTTTTAAACGTCAGTAACTCTACAAGAAAATAAACTGTTGTGGAATTGTGCAGTAATGTGCAATTTAGTAAAAAGGTTTGCCAATCCATGTCTACTGTTAAGCCTGAGCACTATTCTAATTATTGGTCCCTTGTCTTTTGATAATCTCACTAATTTCTCAGTTGACCAATTTGTGCTGGATGATATGATGAAATAAGTGTGTGCTTAATTCCAGTTTGTTGCATGAAGTGATCCAACAGAAATTACGAAAGTAAAAAACAACTATTTGAGGATAGACGCAAAATGATGAACTCTCAGACTCTCTCACACACACTCTCCATCTAAAGAAGGGTCTCAATCCTATACGTCACGCTCCTTTCCTCCAGAGATGCTACCTGTCCCGTGAGTTGTCTCTCTTTGGTGTACACCAGCATCCGCAGTTCCTTGTGAAGCAGTTATTTGAAACTAGTCCCGCAGGTTAAATGTTGTCATGTTGGGGATTTATCAATATCTTTAAATCTACAATGTATTGCATTCTTGTAGATGTGTTTCAACACAGTCCATTTCAAGTGATTATTCATAGGTATTGCGAAATTGCCAGTCAACTTCTCACAATAATCAATGTGTCCATGGAAAGAACCCCTTGGCCTTCGCTAACCCTATAAATTCACTTTGCTGGCTTGGTTCTGCAATCTAGATTGGTAGAATACATATCTACTAAGACTTCAAGATCTTCATTTGATCTTGAAGTCTTCGATATGATTTGTATGCTTTGAAAAGGCAAGAACCAACTAGGAATAGTTAGTGTGGCTTTGTGTGTGAAAAATAGCATCTCACCAATTGGAGTTTTTAAAGATGGGACCAGAAAGATTAATGACTGTAGTGTGGTTACTGTTATTTACATGGACTTTAGCAAGACTTTTGACAAGGTACCATTTGGTAAGCTGGTCTGAAAAGTTAGCTGACATAGGATCCAAGGCAATCTAGCCATTATGAATACAAAATTGACTTGAAGATAGAAAGTAGAGGATGACAGTGGAAGGGTAATTTTTCAGACTGTAAGTGTGTAACAATTGGTGTACTGCAAGGATTGTACTGGGTCCACTGTTTGTTACCTATATGAATGATTTGGATGTTAATGTAGGTGGTATTTTAAGTAAGTTTGCAGATGTCACTAAAATTACCAGTGTAGTGATATCTACGGTTAAGTGGTATCTAAGGTTATCTACAGAATAACAACAGAATCATGAACAACTGAGCCAATGGACTGAGGGAAAGCAGATGAAGTATAATATGGATCAATGTGAGGTGTTGCATTTTGGTAGGGCACTCCAGTGCACAGTAAATGCAGTGGTGCCCTGGGGAATGTTATGTAACAGAAACCTAGGGGTGCAGGTAATAGTTCATGATGGTGGTGCACAAGTAAACAGGGCGATGAAGGCATTTGGCATGTTTCCCTTCATCAGTCATGATATTGTATAGGAGTTGAGTTGTCATGTTACATCTGTACAATACATTGCTAAAACCACTATTGGAGTACTGTGTACAGGCCTGATCACATGTACACTGACAGGAAATAAATCATTCAACTGGAAACAATACAAAAACGTTTACAAGGATGGATGTCGCCTATCTTGAGATGTTGCCTGACCCACTGAGTTACTTCAGTGTTTTGTGTCTTTCTTTGTTATAAAGCAGCATATGTAGATCCTTGTTTATTTTTTAGAAGAATGTTATTGAGTCTGGAGGGTTTCTATCCCTTGGAGTATAGGAGGCTGACCTTATAGAAGTTTATGGAATCATGAGTGGCATTTTAAGGTGAATAGTCAGGTTTTTTTTCCCCCAAGTAGGAGAGTCTAAAAGTAGAGGACATGAGTTAAGGTGAGAGGGGAGAGATTTAAAGTGCACTAAAGGTGCATCTTTTTTGGCACAGACAGGTGGGCATGTGAAATGGGCTGCCAGAGGGTGTAGTAGTGATGGGTACAATCACAACATTTAAAAGACACTTAAAATGGTACATAGGAGAGGGTTGGAGGGAAATTAGTCTGGTGCAGGCAGATTGGACTAATTTGGTTAAATGATTTAGTTGGCTTGGATGAGAAGGGCCAAAGAGCCTGTTTCCATGCTGTATAACTCGGTGACTCTCTAATTGCTTTGGAAACGGTGCAGGAATGTTGCCTGGATTAGAGTATATAAGCAATAGGAAGAAATTGGACATTATTTTCTTTGGAATATTGGAGGCTGAGGGGAAATCTGAGGGAAGATTGTAAAATTCTGAGAGGCATAGATAGGGTAGATGGTCAGAATCTTTATCCCAGGATTAATATGTCAACAGTGAGAGGGGGAATGTTTGAAAGAGATATGGGGTAATATTTGTTACAGTAGTGGATGCCTGGAAGTGCCGCCAGCATTAGTGGTGGCAGCGGGTATGATAGTGATGTTTAATAGACCTTTAGATAGGCATATGAAAATGCAGGGGGTAGAGGGATATGAATCTTGTGTTGGCAGAAGGGAATAGTCTAGTTTAGAGATACAGTGCAGAAACAGGCCCTTCGGCCCACCGAGTCTGCGCCGACCAGCAATCCCTGCATTAACAATTTTTACATTTACCAAGCCAATTTACTTACATACCTGTATGTCTTTGTAGTGTGGGAGGAAACCGAAGATCTCGGAGAAAACCCACAAGGTCACGGAGAGAATGTACTATCTCTGTACAGACAGCACCCGTCGGGATCGAACCCATATCTCCGGCACTGCATGCAATGTAATGGGCCTGTCCCATTAAGGCGATTTTTTCGTCGACTGTCATGGTTGTAGCAGGTCGCCGAAAAAACGGCGACCTGACCCCCCTAGAACAATGTCTACAACAATTTACCTCCAAGTGGACATCAAGGTGCGGCAAGCTACCGACAACCGGCGACCCATTAGGACATCCCCCTACGACCACACCTACGACAACCTACGTCCACCCGCGACAAGCTACGACAAGGTAACACAATTCAGTCGGCGATTGACGTAGGTTGACGTGGTAGTCGCCAATGGAATTCAGCGAAGTCAGCACCGGCGACAACCTACATCATCCCGGCGACAACCTATGTCATCCTGGCGACAGCACCTACATCAGGCTACGATCGTTGGCGTCAAGCCCACGCGTGCCGACTGTTGCTGAAAAGTTTTGAACATTTCAAAATCCAGCAGCAACCAGAGAAAAGGTACGACTCTTTGGGTGACTGAGGAGACCATACAGGCGACACCCCGGCGACCATGTGGCGACAGCCTAGTCGCCTGTAGTTGCCTAAAAAGTGGGACAGGGGCATAAGGCAACAACTCTACCACTGCGCCACAGTGCCAGATTAGATTTATTTGGCACCATGTTCGGCACAAACATTGTGGCCTGAAAGCAGTGTTCCTGTACACTGTTCTATTTTCTGTTTTCATGTGAATCTATATAAAATGTTGATGAAATAACCATGATAGATATGACTATGTACATTGTGTTTACTTTTAATCCAAACATGGAAATATATTGCACACAGTTATGAATTTAAGTCTTCTTATTTTCACTCTCCTACTTTCCCCTTTTTTTTTAAATATAATGGTTCATATCAACACCATTTACAGATTTAACTTATTCACCTAGCTTTCGGAGTCACTTTGATTTCACAAAAGAATGTGTCATTCGTGTTTTATCCAGTTCTTGACAGTTCAGTGGAATTTTGTGCTGTTGTTTGCAAAGCCAATTAATCAACACACCTGCATGTCTCTGGGGTGAGGGTGGCAACTAGAACACCCAGAGAAAACCTACGTAGTCACATGGAGAACGTACAAACTCCATACAGACAACACTCGCACTCTGGATCAAACCCGGGTTTCTGGTGCTGTAAGCTGCAGTGTTACCGCTATTGTACTCTGCCGCCCAATTGTAATTGGATATTCTTAACTATCATCCATGAAATGACTGATTGCAGTGTCCAACGCATCGGGCTCAGATTTCAAAGTATGTGTTATATCGCAATAACTAACAAACATTTACCTCAAAATTTACCTTGTATATGAAAATGAGGTTTGTTATTCAATCCCACAGTTCTATTCCTTTGTTCATTAATGCAATTGGTTCTGTTGCAGGTTTTAGCAGGAGCTGGCATGGTACTATACCTTGTTTCCTTGACGAGTATTTTTCTAGACAATCAATTTGTATCTATTTTTCTCCCAATATAAATGTCTTCTTCCTGTACATGTGCACAATTGCATTTTTAAGCTTTATATTATGTTGTTGTAACTACCTAAACACTTCTGATTTTTGACGATTCCTTGTTCAGTATTTGTGGCTCCTAATATATCACCTTGCAAAGACCTGGCAAGCTTTAGTGTGTCTTGAAATGGCTCTGAAAAAAATGTATGACATTTGTTTTCTGAAAGTGTTAAGATCCTTGCATATGTATCGATAGTTAAATTTTCAGCTGAGCAACTTGACACATTTAGTTTGGTGAAAACTTTTGCTTAAGTTGCTGAACATACAGAAGAAGGTATTGACCTGTTGTTAATATTTAAGAAGGAATCATGAAGGGTATGAGAAGAGAACAGGAATAAAGTGCTAAGTCAAAGGTTAACTATAATTGTATTGATGGGTGAAGCACACTCAAGAAGCCAAATGCTGCTGCTCCTATTTTTCATTTTTTTTTGTAACTTGGCATTTTAATCTTTTGACATAGGCAACAGGTTTTGCTCATCAACTGCATGGTTTAATGTTGAATCAAGGAACTGCACGTGCTGGCTTACAAAGAAAACACAAAGTGCTGGAGTAACTGAGCAGGTCAGGCAGCATCTCTAGGGTACATGGATAGGTGACCTTTTGGGTTGGGACCCTTCTTCAGACTGATTGTCAGGGGGACATGGAGGGTGTTAAAGCTGGAAGAGGAGGGGCAGGATGAAGCCTGGCAAGTAATGGGTTGATACAACTTGGAAGGGTTTAATGTCACCATATAATTTCCTCAGAGTCTTGTCTGTCTTGGGTAATATTAGAGATGGAGTTGCCTAGTCATTCTGGCTTACCTTAATGCCAACATTTTGATCTAGTTTATCTGATTATTTTTCCACTTGTTGTTTCAAAACCTGTAGAACTTGTTGAGGATTACAAGGGCTGGGTTTTGCATCTTGATAAAAATTTGAACATGATTGATTCCCCGCAAAAGTCATACAGGTTTCCGTAAATAGATCTGCATTCTCTCATTGGCATGTCAAAGCATAATTGAGAAACATCCATGCTCGGTAACCTTTCTAATTAGCTTCAATATCTTTGAACTAATCTTTGATTAATTTATATCGAAGTAAGCATTTCATCTGCTTCATATCGTCAAGGTCGATGTTCTTTGGCACTTTGTTGAACTTATTTAAAAATGAAACTTTGTCCACATTTAAGTGATCTAGTGCTGTTGTCAATGTTCATGTCAATGCACCATTTAATCATTCTTTTTTCCAGAGGTATTTCTGTACCCCTGCTGTACACATTGATGGTGTAACTGCTACTTTAATACAATTCTGGTTTAAATTATGTTTTGCATTCAGCTCCATGGTTTCTTGCTGTAAACAAATATTTTTTTCACAGCAAGCCACATTTCAGCTATTTTCTATTTGCAGAGCATTCTACAAGGGATACCTCTGTAGTGAATCTAAACTTACCGTAGGAATTTTGGAGTTCTATATTTAGATTTATCATCAGTTCTTTGTGCATTGAAGGGTAAGCAGTTGGCAGATCATTGCTCACACCTTAATAATAACTTGTATAGAACTTTTCATACATTTGAATGCAACCCAAAGTGCTTTCCACAAAAACACAGGTCTAAATAAAAATACAATTTAAAACAGTGAGGACAGACAGTTAATAGCATAAAAAGCACAGATTTATATAAAAAATACTAGACTAAGTGGGACCCGTTGGGTTCCATGTTCACACGGGAGGGCTGGTCCCACCTCTCCACCAATTCCAATATTGGTGGCCAGTAGGGGGGGGGGGGCTTTCTGGAGCACTAGTATGGGTGTTGTGGTCCGAAGGGACTGGTTTCCAGAGGGCTAGTATGGACATTGTGGGCCGAATGGATTCTTGGGCTGGCAGCTCAGTCACTCAGGCCTGGTGGGCTGGCAGCTCAGTCGCTTAGGCCTGGTGGGCTGGCAGCTCAGTCACTCAGGCCTGGTGGGCTGGCAGCTCAGTCACTCAGGCCTGGTGGGCTGGCAGCTCAGTCACCCAGGCCTGGTGGGCTGGCAGCTCAGTCACTCAGGCCTGGTGGGCTGGCAGCTTAGTCACTCAGGCCTGGTCGGCTGGCAGCTCAGTCACTCAGGCCTGGTGGGCTGACAGCTCAGTCACTCAGGACTGGTGGGCTGGCAGCTCAGAAACTGCCAGAAATTCTGCCCAAAAGAGGTGAGAGACTCTGTGAGAGAGAAGGGGGAGTGGGTGGAGAATCAATTTTAGACATTTCTCATCTATTTCTGCAGATCACAGCAATGAAGGAGGAAAGTCTAACCTGGCCTCGATCTCACAGGGAGCCAATGAAGGAAGGGAGAAAAATGCTGGGGTGAGGTTTAATACTTGCAGGGGGGAAACTGACTGATGGGCCGAAGGGACTCCTCCTGGGCTCGTACAGGCCTGAAGGGCTGAAGGGACTTAAAAAAATAAATCTGAGCGTAATCTCAGTGAAAGGCACTTTTTCTGGACTTTTCCTGGCCTGGCACAGGACTTCCTGGGCTAATACGGGCATTTTGGGCAAAAGGGACTGGTTTCTCAGCTAATAGAGGCCTTGTGGGACGAAATGAATGGTTTCAGACAGGCCAAACAACTCATTTCATTTCATTTCCATTGCCATTTCAGTTTCAAGCACAGGGCAGGCCAAACAACTAATTTTATTTTCATTAAGGGCAAAAAAATCATTTATTGCAAGTATATTGCAGAATCAGAGTTCAGTAGACTCACAGTTCAGTTGACTCACAGCAGAATCAGAGTTTTGGCCTCTCCCTCGCGATCCTCCAGAGTGACTCACTCACGTCCAGGTATCCGTGGTTTTATAGTCCTGCCCCCACCCCGGAAGGGGTGTTACCTTCATCATGGTGATTGACAGGTGAGAGGACCAATCAGCTGATCTCAATATTTTTTAAACAATCATAACTTTTTTATTTTTCATCGATCGGAAAAATCCTCAGGGCTGCCTCAGCGGAGGAGGACTGTGAGTAAGATGGCCAAAATTCATAGTGATATAGGATAGATTTTTTTCTAAAATCAATATACAGCGCAAACAGGAAGTGGTCAAGATGAGACTTTTAGTTATATAGATACAAAATTAAAAAATAAAAATTGAGTGTAAAGGGACAAAAAACAAAAACACTGAGGTAAAATACAAAGTCCCATATACTATATGAGGGCACAAGCTGCTGAAGGGTATGCTGAGATAAATACAAGAGATTAAAGGTGCTTTTTACAATGTCATCAGTAGAAATTCACTTAAAAGCTTGATTGAAAAGATAAGTTTTTAGCTGCCGTTTAAAAATGTCAACTGAGTGGGTGTCTCTCATAGCCCTGGGTAGGGTATTCCACAGCTTGGGGGCGTAACTGAAAAAGGCAGCTTCACCAATTTTCTTATTGCTGCTGCATTGAGAGGCAAACAGTCTGGCATCAGAAGACCTGTGCGCTCGAGTAGGGGCATAGGGAAGGAGGGATTCTGTAAAATATGTTGCTCCTAATTTATTTGGGGATTTATAGACAAGAAGGAGGACTTTATAGTCTATCCTGGAGCTCACAGGGAGCCAATGATGGGAGTATAATACTGGGGTGATATGTTCCCTTTTCTTGGTATTTGTTAAAAGCCGGGCTGCGGCATTTTGAATGTGCTGTAACTTGTTGGTGGATTTTCAAGGCAGACCAGTAAATAAGGCATTACAGTAATCCAATGCCAAACAAACTTTATTTGCGTGCCTTCTCTATGGAATGTGTTCCGACTGGTTCCACTCACTCTTTCATTCCTGGAAAAGCATCCCAATCGCAGAGCACAGTACAAATGCACTGGAATTACATTGATTCACAAACTCGGATTTGGCTTTAGACATGCATGCTGAGGATTTGTTTTATTTTCTCTGGCAGCTGAAACATTTTTCCATTTAAAATTGTGCAGTGGACGGCTTCCATGCAGCGAATTCACCACTGCCTCTCATGAGCTTCATATCCTGCTATTCTCATTCATACTATAATCTATAGTTGTATTTATTCCTGGCTGTAGATGAATTTCTAAGATGATAGCATTTTTCATTGCAGGGCTTCAAATTCATCTCAATTTTGCATTCAAGCCCTAAAGCTCAAATGTGAAGTGCTGCTTGTTCAATAACTTAGATAAAATTAGCTTGAGGGTTAAGACACAAATAAACTTGTCATGCAGTGTGCAGTTTGAGGTATGCCATTGATGTATGCACTGCTGAGACACTTCCTTCAATGAGATATGTTGATAGTCTTGACTGGCTGCAGCAAAATATATGCAGAATTCACGGATTTGGATCAATGAATGGTGAAAGCACATGCTGAGGAGCACAAATAACTATTTATTAGTTCTCATAATTTATTCGGCACGGACTAGAAGGGCCGAGATGGCCTGTTTCCGTACTGTAATTGTTATATGGTTATATGGTTATTAAAGCAAAAGACAAGTAAAGCACAGAAAAACAACCAAAAGGAGCAACACAAAATATTAAGATTAAACGAGAACTTACCAGTTTGAAGTTTGATCTTTATTTTATGAGGAGTTATGATGAGGGACTACGTGAAGAAGAGCCCGTCCAGCCGCACACGCGTCAATCTTCAAAGCAGCGATGTGAAATCACAGATAATAATTACTGAAGTATGATAGTAAGATACGTAAAGACTAGAACTACCAGCTTGACCTTTATGAGGGTTGGGAGCGGAGGGCACGTAGTCCCTCATCGTAACTCCTCATAAAATAAAGATCAAACTTCAAACTGGTAAGTTCTCGTTAAATCTTACTATTTTACTTCGGAGTCACGTGAGTGACTACGTGAAGATTTCAAAGCTCTGTGATTTCACACCGTAGATTCAAATCCAGGCATCTCACTGCATTAATTGACTCTGAATGAGTAAAGCAATCAACAATGCATAACCACAAACATAGTTAATGCATTATTTATCACAACAATAGTAACCCATTTATCATAATGGGGGACTTAATACTGAATCCAAAACAGCACCACCAAATAACCCAGGATCTGTAATCTCCTTATGGTAATACTTATGAAACATCCGTTCACTTGCCCATCCTGCGGCCGCGAGGATAAGATCTATTGGAACATCCAAATCCTTGGCCGCCGATGTTGATGCCACCCTGGTGGAATATGATTTAAATTTGTCAGTATCAATACCTGCATCAACCAACACCTGCTTCAGCCATCTTGAAATAGTCTGTACCGACACTTTCTTATGCGTTTTTTTATAGCTGACAAAGAATGCTGATTCTGCACCTCTTAAGGTTCTGGTGGCTTCAATGTAACATCATAAATGTGCTACTACACATAGATGTGGATCGATAGGATATGCTGAAAATACCAACTTACATCCTGTGCATCCAGGTCTACTCTGTTTAAGCAAATCATAGACATAGAATGTAATGGCATCAGCTGCCATTTTCATCCTGTCTATTTGTAATTTCTGCAATGTTTGCACTCTCTGTGCTGAAACTAGTGCCATGAGCATAACTAACTTCATGGTAATTTTGGCCAATGACAGACCTTCAATCGGCGTCCATTGGCGAAGGAGCATAAGCACATCTCTTACGATCCAGATTTCTGTATACCTGGGTCTAGGAGGCTTGGAATTAAAAATTTCCTTCATAAACCTACATACCCAAGGATGTGATCCTACAGGATTTTGTTCTGATTCCCTGCATAGATATGCAGAAAGAGCACTCCGTGCAGTATTGATCACACTATAGCTTAACTGTAAATCAAAATAAAGAGTTGACGGAAACTCTAATACATCTGAAATGTCTGCAGTGTGATATGTAATTTTGTGTTGAAAACAAACCACCTCCCATTTCCTTATATAAGAAATGTACTGCTTCCGGGTACTATTCCTCCAGGCTGCCGCCATAACATCCACAGTACGATCTGATAATCCTCTTCCGAGATATGGCCTTCTTAGAACCTGCAAATCAATAAACTAATACGATCATGTAAAGGATGTGAATCACCAGTTACCGGGTGCACAAGCAGGTTTTCCTGTTTAGGAATAATCATAAGGGGCCTTGTGATCATTTTTAACACCAGAGGGTACCACGGCTGTGTAGGCCAGTCTGGTACCACCAAGACCCCTGAAGCTGAGTCCTGTTTGATTTTCTGTATACACCGATTAATGAGGCAAAATGGAGGAAATGCATACAGAAACATAATAATAATAATAATAATAATGAATTTTATTTACGGACGCCTTATACCGAGGTCTCAAGGACACCTTACAGAGATTTATAGGAAACATATAATCAGAATTTAAAAAATAAGTTATAAAGACCAATACACAAATCAGGGACAGAATTCCTTCCAAAAAGACAAAAAAAGAAAATCAGAAGCACAATTTGAGGAGAGAGCAGCGGCAACGAAACCGCGCCAGCGTCCACTCTCCCCTCCGACCGCCATCTTGAACACAGACTAACAAATACAATTACAAACAATTACATACAAAAATCATCCCCCCACAGTGATTTCCACTGTGGGGGAAGGCACAATGTCCAGTCCCCAGCCCCAGTTCACCCAAAAAACATACCACCCCAATGCAACGAGAAATCATCCACCGCTACTGCACCAGGATCAGGTTCCCATGACACATACTTAGGCAATTGGTGGTTAAATCTGGATGCAAACAAGTCAATCTCTGGCATCCCGAACCGTGCAACAATTTAATTAAAAAAATCACGATCCAACATCCACTCCGTATTGTCATTGAATTTACGTGACCTTGTGTCTGCAACTATGTTGAATCTAACTTGTAGGTAGATTGCCGAAAGCCAAATGTTTCTGGTAATACACCAGGTCCAGATCACGTTTGCCAATCTATCACAATATTTTGACTTGATACCACCCATATGATTAACATATGCTACAGCTGTAGTATTGTCAATCTGTATTTGAACATGCAAATTTTCCATATTAGAACCATAAGCTTTAAGCCCATAAAATGTTCCTAAAAGATCTAGGTAATTGATACCTTGTTCTTGGAACAAAGGTACTTCCTCCACATTCCATCTACCTCCACAGCTGGAAACAGTATTAGTAGCACCCCAACCTAGAGCACTTACATCAGTCTGTAGAATAATGGAAGGTGTTTCAACCAGAATTTGTCTGGAAGCATTAGAGACATTGCTAATCCACCATTCTATTTCCGTAATGGCTGCAATTGGCAATTGCATGGGCCTGTCAAAATGCCCTGAATGTATCCTTAATGCATGTACCTTTGCTGGCTGCAAATGCTGATAATGCAGTGGTCCAAACTGTACAGCTGGAAAAGAAGCAATTAATTTGCCCAGCAAGCTTGCTACCAGCCTAATTGAAGGTTGTTGCTGTGTAATGAGCCTAATACAACCTTCAATTAACTGCAGCCTTTTATCTTTAGGCAAATTGACTACCATGTGTTCTGAATTAATGGTAAAACCCAAGTAATCGATTTCTGTGCTTGGTAATAGTTTGGATTTATCTGGGTGAATAATGAACCCCAGCCTCTCGAAAGTGAGCTTAATTCTTGACACTGATGCTTCTGCTGTAGCCAAAGTGTCTCCCACAATCAGGATATCATCCAAATAGGCCATTAGCAAATGGCCCTCAACTCTTAATAGTGCTAAAATAGGTTTAATTAATTTTGTAAAGAGTCTTGGAGCTGAAGTTAAACCATTAGGCAATGCTTTAAATTGCCATAATTGACTCATCCATCTAAATTTTAAGTATCTCCGATCATTACCATGCACGGCCACAGAGTAATATGCATCTCGAAGATCTATGCTAGCCATATAGCATTTTCTTGAAATTAGCTGAATGGCATTGGCAAATGTCTCCATCTTAAAATGTTTATACTGTACAAAAAGGTTAAGACTTGTCAGATCTAGAATAATTCTACACCCACCATCCTTTTTTGGTCTAGGAAAAATACTTGACACAAATTGATGGTGTGGCTCAACTGACTTCTCTATTACACCTTTTTTGCACAATATTTCAAGTTCTGCCTGAATCTGCGTATTCTCTTCTTTTGAGAAATTACGTGTCCGGCATGAAATATGCTGAGTAGGAGGATCCAAATGTGGATAGAATTCAATTCTAAATCCCACAATACTGCGCAGTATAAATGTATCATTTGTTATTTGTTGCCATTCTTTAGGAAGAATTGTAATCTTCCTCCAACTTGTGAGTGTGAAACATTTAATATGTCTCTTACCGGACCAGACCCACCTACCTCCGGGTTTGCCGATGGCAAATGTTGTCCCCTGCTCTTAGTGGGAATACTGTAACCTCCACGCGTCCCAGGAACAGTGCACCAATAACGCGTATATGGGAAAGATCGACTTGTTCCTTCTCCGGCCCCAGACATCCGTCGGTAGGGATACTGTCTTCGAATTGATCTGCCAAGCACCGGTGGTTTCATCATTCCCACGGTTTTTGCTTCTTCATTTAGGTCTTTTACCCTTTTGGCTAGATTCTCTCCAAAAAGCAGGTTAGACAATTGAATATTAGATGGTTTACAGAGCCCCGCAAACTTAGGGTGAATATTAGGTCTTATGGCACTTTTACGAATACAGTTTATTTCAAAGTGCGCACTACACATGAGTGCTCCTCATCCAAACCTCTGACGAAAGCCGTAATGCCTGACCCGTTGTAATTTCATTTCTTGTGCTCGTACTCCAATGCCCAAATAGCCCCATATTACGTTATTCACCGCTGGGACTGCTAGAAGTGCACAATTCTGTGGGGTTTCATATTTTTTAACAGTCTCATCCATGGTCAATTCCTGGAGCTGATAGGAGAGCAAGTAATTTATAGTCATTGCTAATTCATCTCCCAAAGGTTCCCCTGTTAGTCTGGGAACAGCGAACTTTTGTGCCAGACCTGGTATTTTAGGCTCTGTTATTGGGATCTGGTCCTCATATGATTCATCATCTGAATCTTGATGTTCCTCCTCATGATGGGGGAGTTCTGGCATCCCTGTTTCAGGTGATTCTAGCACTGGCTCTTACATAGACCTACGCATAGTAAATTCCTTACCAGATTCTCCCTGCGCGGGCTCTCCTGTAGGCCCACACATAGGCAGCCCTATTTCAGGTGCTGCTGATGCTGGCTCTCCTGTAGGCCAACGCTTATACTGTCTTCCTTCAGACATTTTTGGTGCTGGCACTCCTTTAGGCCAACGCATATACTGCCTTTGTTCAGGCATTTCTGGTGCTGGCTCTCCTGTAGGCCAAAGCTGTGCCTGACCCATGCAAGGCACTCCCTGCGCTGGCTCTCCCATAGGCCAACGCGGACTGTATTCCTCCTGATGTGGGTCTTGATATATCATCTTCCCCATAAGGAATTCTAAACTAGCGACCCGAGCAGCCATAACTTCTGACTGAGGAGGGTTAACCTTCGCGTCTGACTCCTCAGAGTCTACTGGTCGCATTGACTTTTGCCCGGCCTTGCGCCCTAATGGCGCTGTAACGGTACTTTCTACCGCATCTGGAGTTGGTGGCTTCGCTGCCACCGACTCCTCAAACGGACGCCCGCTACCCTCAGACCCGCGATCTTCTTGAGTTTACCTGTGGTACGTCTACTCCCTCTACGCCCTTTCTCCATACTAACTTGTGTTGAACTCCAACTACAAGTCTAACGAGGAAGGCGACCTGAAAGTGAAACCACTTACCTTCAGGTTTTTTACCTTGGCTTGGAGGAGCTTTGGTCCTCCACACACGGTCGCTGCGCTATGCGTCTGACGATATGACGCGTGTGCGGCTGGACGGGCTCTTCTTCACGTAGTCACTCACGTGACTCCGAAGTAAAATTACAGGTCACGCGCCTCAGGGTTCGATTATCCTGTCTGTGTCACCAAGCTAACTCGCTCCCTCTCTCTCTCTTCCAAGTTTGCAGCTCTCCATGGTTTTTGATAGTATAAGATTGAAAAGAAAGTAACTTCTGTTTGGTAAGCAAAAGTTCCTTTGCTTTCTGTGGTATTAATATTTTTTCTAACACAGTTTACATTTTGGAATTCAGTTTAGGCAAAAGAATAGCCATCTTCTCTTCCATGTGGCATTGTTTGGTTAGCCTACACTGACCAACATACCCCCATCTACACTGGTCCCACTTGCCTGCATTTGGCCCTATCCTCCTAAACCTATCCCATTGATGTACCTATCCAATTGTCTTTTAAATGTTGTGACAGTAACTACTTCAATGACATTCTCTGGCAGCTCATTCCATACACCCACCATTATTTGTGTTTATATATAAAATATATATGTAAATCACCCTTCTGGTTCCTATTATATCTTTCTCCCATCTTGTCATATCCTGCAAAAAATATTTCCATGTATTCTCAGCATGAGCTGAAAGACTTAAGCAGCTCATGTATGCACCAAGGCTTCCATTGTCCATGGCTTGAATCTGTGCAATCGTTTTATCCTTTTCCTTTACCTACAAAATCAGATTTTCTGTTGAATTACTATTGCGTGCTATGCAGCCCTTTAGTTCACGATGGGTAAAAACCCTGCTTGAATGGTGCTACAAAATCAAACTTCTTGCTCTGTCAACAAAACCAAGCATCTAATTGTTGACTTCAGGAACGGGATGTTGGAAGACCAAGCACCAATTATCACTGAGTTGGCGGTGGAGAGAGTTAGCAGCTTCATGTTCCTGGGCATCAGACTTGGATGTCCAAGTTCCAGCACATAGATATTCTCACGAACAAGGTGCACCAGTGGGTTTACTTTCTTAGAAATGTAATGAGATTCAACATATCACTAAATACTCTAACAGACCTCAACAGATGCACTGTAGAAAGCATGTTAACCAGTTGCCTCATGGCCTGGTATGGCAATTGCAACACATAGGAATGCAAGAGACTGAAGAAAATGGTGGACTCCGGCCTGGTTCATCCCATGCACAGCCTTCCCCAACATTGCAAGCATTTACGTTAAGGTGCTGTCTCAGGAATGCGCAGGCCCGGATTTACATATAAGCTTGACAAGCTTAAGCTTAGGTCCTCGAGATCTAGGGGGGCCTCACAGAGCCGGATTTACCACTAGGCTTCATAGGGTGAAGCCTAGGGCCTCGAAATCTAGGGGGCCTCCGGCCAAGGCAGGACACCTGCCATTCAACTCTGAGAGGGACCCCTCTCTATCTCTCTCTCTCTGTCAATCTCCGTCTCTGCCCGCCATCCATAACCGTGTCCGGGCCGCCAGGTCTCCGCTCTCCGCTCGCTCCTCATCCGCCGGCATGGCCGGCCGCTTTGCACATGCGCTCTGCTACGGTCAGCACATCCTCACCCCTGCACATGCGCACAACCAAGGCCAACACATCATCAGCCGCCCTACGCATGCGCCACGCCAACTGGTCGGTGCTGGGCACTTTCTCCCTCGCTTTGAATTGTGGGAGATCTGGCCGCCATTGCTGTCCAGTTGCCGCCTCGCCACGACCGCTGAAAACCAAAGCAGAATCACTCCCTGACCCTGGATCTGGAGTAACTCCCTGGAGTAACTCTTGCTTTTGGTTTCCTGGTCCTCCATAAATATATATATATATTTTTTTTTATTTTTTTTAAAATAATTTTTATTTATTAGAAGTACATTACATTACAACCACATACATTAATACTCGTCATTTGTATCTTCTTACAATTAATGTACTCCCTTTATTTATTTTTTTTTACACTAGAAAAGGAAAAGATTGAAAGAAAGAAGAAAGTGAAGGAAAAAGTGAAAGTGTAGAAAAGTGTAGAAAATGTAACAACAAAAAAGGACGAAGACCCTATAAGAGCGAAATTAAAAACAAAAAAAAAAGAGTTAAGAAATAGGCCCTAGGAAAAAATAGAGAAAGAGAGAGAGGAAAAAAAAAAGAAAAAACAAATATTTTTTTGAGCATTACGTAAATAGGACATACCAACTCTTCAACTATCATCCCCCCTTACCTGACCTCAATTTTTTATTTTTTTTAAAGTACTTTTGCACCCTATGTTTGTAATAATTCTATAAATGCAGACCACGTCAGGTGGAAGTGATCTGGTTTACCTGCTAGGAGGAGTCTTATCTCTTCTAGGTGTAATGTTTCAAACATATTTGAAATCCACATATTTATAGTTGGTATTGGAGCCTTCTTCCAAAATTTTAGAATTAGCTTTTTTCCAGTTATTAACCCATAGTCCATTAATTTCTTTTGAAACACATTTAGTTCTGGATCATCTTCCGTTATTCCGAAGATAATCCATTCTGCTTTGGGTATCAGTCTTGTTTTAAATAACTTTGTAAAGATTTCAAAAATGTCATTCCAAAATTTTTGAATTTTTGTACAGAAGACGAATGAGTGCGCTATAGTAGCTTCTTGGGATTGACATTTATCACAAATAGATGATACGTTTGGGAAAATTTTATGAATTTTAGTTTTCGAATAATATAATCTATGTAAAATTTTAAATTGTATTAAAGTGTGTCTTACATTAATCGAGCATTTATGCACGTTTAATAAGTATTCATTCCAACTTTCCTTTGAAATTTTAATAGCTAACTCTTGTTCCCAGTCTCTTCTGATACCCTCCGTAGGTGGTATTTGTACATTTAAAATAATATTATACAAATATGATATTAAGTTTGCTGATTCCGCTTTTATCTGCATTGCCTCGTCCAATACATCTACTGGGTTATTATAATGATCTTTTGTATATTTTTTCAAATAGTCGCATATTTGAAAATATTTAGAATATTGATTATTTCCGAGTTTATATTTTATTTGTAATTGTTGAAATGAAAGTAATTTTCCAGTTTCATACAAGTCACCAAGCGTTTTAATTACTAGTCTATCCCATTGTGTATAAGCTTTATCTATAATAGAAGGACTAAACGAAGGGTTATTGACTATAGGTAATAAAAGTGATAAATTTCTTAATTTTAAATTTTGTTTTATTTGTTTCCAAATACGGATTGTACTATGAATAATTGGGTTCTTATTATAATTTATGTTATTCAGTTTCATTGGAGAGAGGAGGATCGCTCCAATGTTTCTAGAGGAGCAATCCTCTTTCTCCATTACAATCCAGTCTACTTGCTGGGCGGAGTTATCCATCAGTTGAATCATGTTTTTAATATTTACTGACCAATAATAATACATAAAATTAGGTAGTGCTAAACCCCCCAATACTTTAGGTTTATTCAGATGAGTTTTTTGTATTCTATGTGATTTATAGTCCCATATAAAATTAGTGATATCTGAGTCGAGTTTTTTAAAAAACTTCTTAGGTAAGTATATAGGAATTGATTGAAATAGGTATAAAATTTGTGGTAAAAAGATCATTTTTATTGCGTTTATTCGGCCTATTAAAGACATCGGGAGCGTTTTCCAGAATTTAATTAATGTATTTAATTTATTAAGTAGGGGGTCAAAATTTGCTCTGAACATACCTTGATATGTTCTGGTAATTTCGATTCCCAAATATTTAAATTTTTCTGTAGCTATTTTAAAAGGGAATTTTAAAAGATGTGTTGAATCTTTCGGTTTTATTGACATAATTTCACTTTTATTCCAATTTATTCTATATCCAGAAAAAGATCCAAAGTCTTCAATTAAATTTAATATATTTGGTATAGTGATTTGAGGTTTTGTTATATACAGTAATATATCATCCGCGTATAAAGATATTTTATTATATGAGTCTTTAGTATTATATCCATGAATATCAGGGTGTATTCTAATTTTTTCTGCTAGCGGTTCAATAATGAGAGCAAACAGCTGTGGTGATAATGAGCATCCTTGTCTATTTCCCCTTGATAGTTGAAATTTCGAGGATAATATGTTATTAGTTAGTATTCTAGCTGTAGGTTTGTTATATAGTAACTTAATCCATAAAATAAAATTCTCTCCCAGTTGAAATTTTTGTAATACTTTATCTATATAATTCCATTCTACTTGATCAAATGCTTTTTCAGCATCCAGCGAAATAATTGATAATTCTTGATCTTCAGATTTGTGTGAGTGCATTATGTTGAGTAGACGTCTCATATTATTAGAAGAGTATCTCTTAGGGATAAACCCTGTCTGATCTGGGTTTATTAATTTACTAATGTATTTACTTAATCTTCTAGCTAATGTTTTCGCTAATATTTTTTGATCTGTGTTTAACAATGCTATAGCTCTATATGAACCAGGTTCTTCTAAATCATTATTTTTCTTAGGTATTAATGGAATCGTTGATTCCGCTAATGTATCAGGTAATATTCGTTTTTTAAAAGCGTATTGGTACATTTTTTGTAATCTTGGTATTAGTTTATCATAAAAGCTTTTATAAAATTCATTAGTAAATCCATCAGGGCCTGGTGTTTTTCCATTCTTTAATGAGTTTATTGTATCTTCTAATTCCTTAATTGAGATTTGTGCACCCAGTTCCTCTTGTTCCTTCAGCTCTAACTTTGGAAGATTACAGGTATCCAAGAACTTTGTGATATTATTGGAATCAATTATCGTTTTAGATGTATACAAATTCTCGTAAAATTGCGCAAATCTTTTATTAATATCCTTCGGTGTTGTTAATAATTCCCCTTTATCTGATTTGATCTTTGGTATAGTATGTTCCTTTTCTCGTTTTTTTAGCTGGCGAGCCAAAAGTTTATGCGGTTTATCCCCAAATTCAAAGTGCTCTTGTTTTGTAATTTGAAAAAGTCTTATAAGTTTGGCAGATAATAATTTATTTAATTTAAATTTTAAAATTATTATTTTATTATGTTTATCTATTGATGGATCTTTAGCATTATCTATATCCATTTGTCTAATAAGTTCTTCTAACTGTCTTTGTTCATTCTTATTCTTTTTATTTTGAAAAGCTTGATATGAAATTATAATACCCCTAATGTATGCTTTAAAAGATTCCCAAAATAAAGTAGGCGATATATCTGAAGTATCATTTGTTTGAAAAAAGACCTCCATTTCGCTCCTCATCCGCCGGCACGGCCGGCCGCTTTGCACATGCGCACTGCTACGGTCAGCACATCCTCACCCCTGCACATGCGCACAACCAAGGCCAACACATCATCAGCCGCCCTACGCATGTGCCACGCCAACTGGTCGGTGCTGGGCACTTTCTCCCTCGCTTTGAATTGTGGGAGATCTGGCCGCCATTGCTGTCCAGTTGCCGCCTCGCCGCGACCGCTGAAAACCAAAGCAGAATCACTCCCTGACCCTGGATCTGGAGTAACTCCCTGGAGTAACTCTTGCTTTTGGTTTCCTGGTCCTCCATAAATATTCTAAACGGAATTTAAACTGGAGGTGGTGGAGGGCTGAACAATAACAGCCTAATGCATTTTATCTGTTTTTTATTGTGTATATATATATGGTCTATGGTATATAAACACACTGAACTTTTATCTCCTGTTCTGTATTATGTTTACATATCCTGTTGTGCTGCAGCAAGCAAGAATTTCATTGTCCTATCTGGGACACATGACAATAAAACTCCCTTGACTCTTGACTTGGACTTAAGCAAAATAGGCATCTTGGGGAAATAAGAGGTACCTTAAATTTAGTTAACCTCCTCCAACCTCATCTATTGCATCTGCTGCTCTAGATGTCAGCGGATCTACATCGGTGAGACGAAGCGCAGGCTTGGCGAACGTTTTGCCGAACACCTCCGCTCGGTCCGCATTAACCAACCTGATCTCCCTGTGGCTCAGCACCAACTCCCCCTCTGACCTTTCTGTCCTGGGCCTCTTCCATTGTCAGAGTGAGCACCACCGGAAACAGGAGGAGCAGCACCTCATATTCTGCTTGGGCAGTCTGCACCCGAGTGGCCTGAACATTGACTTCTCCAATTTCCGGTAGCTCTTGCTGTCTCCCGCCCCCCCCCCCTTCTCAGCTCTCCCTCAGCCCTCTGGCTCCTCCTCTTCCTTTCTTCTTCCCACCCCCCCACCCTGCATCAGTCTGAAGAAAGGTTTCGGCCTGAAACGTTGCCGATTTCCTTCGCTCCATAGATGCTGCCGCACCCGTTGAGTTTCTCCAACCGGCTTCGACTAAAAAATTACTGATATTTAAAACGGCAACCTATTTTAAGTCGCGGCCGGTTTTGAATTTTTTGAAATAATCGCCGGAACATAGAAGAAGCGGAAACCACTTTTGACCATTAGGGAGACTGACAGAAACCTCCGGGAACCGCACGGAAACCTTGGGTGGGGAGCAAAGCCTCCAGAGGTTTCCGTTCAGGTTTACTAAGTGGGACAGGGGCATTACTTGCAGCAGCACAACACAATATGTAAACATAGTACTCTGTAAACAATGTTATAAATGAGAAAACAAAACGGTGTATATTTATATATGAATGTGTGTGTGTGTGTGTGCGTGTGTGTGTGTGTGCGTGTGTGCATGTGTGTGTGTGTATAATATATAAACCCACACACACAATTTCCCTCCTGGGATTAATAAAGTTCTATCGTATAGTATCGTGTGTGTAGGAAGGAACTGCAGATGCTGGATTAAACTGAAGATAGACACAAAAGGCTGGAGTAACTCAACAGGTCAGAAAGAATCTCTGGACAAAAGGAAAATATTTTAGCGGTTTGAGAAACGACTACTGGAGTTTCAACCAAAAACTTTATTCGAAAGTAAAGGGCCTGTCCCACGGGCATGCAACTCCATGCGGCAAGCGCGACCTAACCGCAAGCAGATGCCGTGCGGGGGCCGTGCGGAGGTCGCAGGGCCGGTCCCACTTCGATCGCGGGAGCCGCATGGAGTTGTGCGGAGATGGTCCCGACATTGCGCGGGGCTCCGAAAAACTGACACTGTTAAAAAATTCCGTGCGGCAACGGCCTGCCGCCCCGCAGCCACATCGAGGCCGTGCGCGCAGCATCGACGGCCGTGCACACCGCCTCGACGCCGGACGCAGCCGCATCGAGGCCGTGCGCACTGCCTCGTCGCCTTACGCACCGTCTTGAAGGCACTCGACCTCCACGCGGCCCCCGCTTCCGATTTGGTAGCATTTGCCGCATGCAGCCGCATGCTGGTGGGACCGGCCCTATACGGGGATCACTCGACCTCCGCGCAGCCCCCGCGCGTCCCCTGCTTGCGGTTAGGTCGTGCTTGCCGCATGGAGTCGAATGCCCGTGGGACAGGCCCTTAAGTTGCAGTACACAGGTT
The DNA here is from genome assembly GCA_038087875.1 of Malacoraja senta. Classification (NCBI taxonomy): domain Eukaryota; kingdom Metazoa; phylum Chordata; class Chondrichthyes; order Rajiformes; family Rajidae; genus Malacoraja; species Malacoraja senta. Next base: position 328,054,831 of record CM075977.1, on the reverse strand, counting down.
TGTTAAACACGTCTGACCACATCGGTGGTCAGCACTGAACTAACTCGTGCCAAGGGAAAACCGCGCGAAAACAACGGCCCCTCCCGGATCACGTGACTGCGGCTTTGATGGCCGGAATGGCGATGACGGACGGAGAGGCGTGTGTGGGGGCCGATCGCGTTTGCCTCTACAGACGATCGGCGGAGGCGTTTCCCGGAAACGAGCAAGGGCTTCGGCATCTTCGGGCTCCGAGCCCGTATCGCTGGTGGTAGTAGCACCATCTCCGTTGGCTGTAGATCGCTGTCCGCGGCGCTTCATCTTCGACACTGGGCTGAGTCTCTTCCTCTCATTGTCGGAGTGGCTGCACCCAATGCGTGACCATGGGGCGGGCGACGGCGTGTAATTCCCGTTGTCTGAGCGCCCAGAGCTCGTCTGTTCTTTCCGCGAGCCGCTGCGAGTCACTGAAATCAGCTCCTGTTAACATCAGCTGCACTTCGTCAGGCATCTGCTCTAAGAACGCCTGTTCAAAAAGCAAGCAGGGTCGATGCCCATCCATCAGGGCCAACATAATGGCCATGATCGTCGATGGCCTTCGGTCGCCGATGCAGTCCATATGCAGCAGTCTTGCCGCCCTGTCTCTACGGGTCAAACCGTAAGCATGAAACAACAGGGCCTTCAACCCTTCGTACTTGCCGCTGGATGGAGGGTCTCTGATAAAGGGCAACTGCCTCGAGGCACAGTCCTGCGGTAACGCTCCTACTACATGGAAATACTGTACATGGTCTCATCGTGGTCGATACGATGAAGGTGGAATTGCGCTTCCACATGGGCGAACCACACTTGAGGTTGATCAGTCCAAAAGGCTGGCAGTTTGAAAGCTGGTGAGCCTTGCCTCGTGCTGGCCGGTTCTGCAGAAGGACCTTCTTCCTGCATAATTCTTCTGTCTAACGACGGCTAGACAGGTCGGGGTCACCAATTTAGCGGTTTGAGAAACGACCACTGGAGTTTCAACCAAAAACTTTATTCGAAAGTAAGTTGCAGTACACAGGTTTGTCAAACACATCTGACCACATCGGTGGTCAACACTGAACTAACTCGTGCCAAGGGAAAACCACGCGAAAACAACGGCCCCTCCCGGATCACGTGACCGCGGCTTCCGAACGCCGGGTTCGATATCTGCGTGCGCTAGGTGGCGCCACTACAATATTAAGTTTTGGGTTGAGTCTTAAATAGGTTCCTGCACACCTTTGGAATTTGGAAGGAAACAAGAGCACCTGGAGAAAACCCGTGCGATCAAAGGGAAAAGGAGCAAACTATACAGACAGCACCCATAATCAGGATAAATTCCGGGTCTCTGGCACTTTTAGGCAGCACATTTAGGGCCAATGTACAGCCCCATAGTCTTGAACTTAATTAAAACATACATTGTCTATAAAGGCGGACATAGCGTCACTTGGAGATTTAAAACTGAAAATGGATATTTTCATTTTTTTAGTAACTAAAGTTATCAACGTATAAATTTTAGTGTGTTAGAAAACAAAATATAGTGGCACAGCTGGTAGACTTGCTGCCTCACTCGCCAGAGATCTGTGTACGATCCTGTCCTCGGGCACGGTCTGTGTTGAATTTGCACATTCTCCCTGCAAGCGTGTGGTTACTTCCCACATCCCAAAGACGCATTGGCTTTGTAGGTTAACTTGTCTCTGTAAAATTGCCCCTAATGTGTAGGGAGTGGGATAACAGGACTTGTGTGAATGGGTAGACAAAAATGCTGGAGAATCTCAGCGGGTGAGGCAGCATCTATGGAGCGAAGGAAATAGGCGATGTTTCGGGTCGAGATCCTTCTTCAGACTGATGTGAGGGTGGGGTGGACGGGAAGAAGAAAGGAAGAGGCGGAGACAGTGGGCTGAGGGAGAGATGGGAAGGGAAGGAGAAAGCTGGGATTACCTGAAATTAAAGAAGTCAATGTTCTTCCCAAGCGAATGATGAGCTGCTGCTCCTCCAATTTACGGTAGGCCTCACTCTGGACAAGGAAGAGGCCCCGGACAGAAAGGTCAGATTCGGAATGGGAGGGGGAGTTGAAGTGCTGAGCCACCGGGTGATCAGGTTGGTTATTGCGGACCGAGCGGAGGTGTTGGGCGAAGCGATCACCAAGCCTACGCTTGGTCTCACCGATGTAGAGCAGCTGACACCTAGAGCAGCGGATGCAATAGATGAAGTTGGAGGAGGTGCAGGTGAACTTCTGCCGCACCTGGAAAGACTGCTTGGAGTCAAAGGGGGAGGTAAAGCGACAAGTGTAGCATTTCCTGCGGTTGCAAGTGAAAGTGCCAGGAGAGGGGGTGGTTTGGGTGGGAAGGGACAAATTGACCAGGGAGTTATGGAGGGAGCAGTCTCTGCGGAAAGCCAACAGGGGAGGAGATGGGAAGATGTGGCCAGTGGTGGGATCCCATTGGTAGACAAAAAAGCTGGAGAAAATCAGTGGGTAAGGCAGCATCTATGGAGCGAAGAAATAGGCGGCGTTTTGGGTCGAGACCCTTCTTCAGATTGATGTTGGAGGGGCGACACGAAAATGAAAGGAAGAGGCGGAGACAGTAGGCTGTGGGAGAGCTGGGAATGGGAGGGGAAGGAGGGAGAAAGCAAGGACTACCTGAAATTAGAGAAGCCAATATTCATACCGCTGGGGTGTAAACTATCCAAGCAAACATGAGGTGCTGCTCCTACAATATGCAGTAGGCCACACTCTGGCCATGGAGGAGGCCCAGGACAGAAAGGTCGGATTCGGAATGGGAGGGGGAGTTGAAGTGTTGAGCCACCGGGAGATCAGGTTGGTTATTGCGAACTGAGTGGAGGTGTTGCGCGAAGCGATCGCCAAGCCTGCGCTTGGTCTCACCGAGGTTGATCATATGTTGAATAATCCAACCACATTTTTGTTTGGAAGTGAAAAGAAAATATAGAAGTTGCATTCATTGCAACGTGTAATGAGATGAGAAACTGTATTATAATTTTGCTGCATTGTGGTATATAACATGTCTTGATTGGTGAATATGTTTAGTTTGTGACTTTATTTGAAGCTGAAATAATATGTAAATGCTTCATTGAGCATAATTCCGACTGGTAACTTCGCACTTCGTCCGAGCACATTATCGCACACGTCATGCAAGCCATCTTAAATGACCACCTAAACTGTAATTTGGCAACTTAAAAGCTGCCAAGGTTGCCCGGCTGACAACAGAGAAAAAAAAATTAAGTGAGAGCCCTGCAAGGTGTATAATATTTTTGACACTGTCATAGGCCTTTCTTACATATGCTGTCACAACGCACTGTAGTCTCTAAACAACCCTTCAGTAATTTTTCTTGCCCTCCATTTCAGAATAATAGTGTTTTAAGCCGATAACTCGACATTAGCACTGGCAATAAATAAATAAATAAAAAGTGCAGCTTTCCAGCCCCTTATCTTATTGGCCACACTCGGCTGCAAATCGGTGTCAATCTGGTGGACCATCTTCCTCTAGTCGTGGGGCTGGGGGATTGGGAGGGGCCTCACAAGTGGAACAGCTTAGGGCCTCTCTTCATCTAAATCCGGCCCTGAGAATGCGGTATCTGTAAAGGATTCATAACGAGGCGTCGTTACTTTACCATCTTTATTCATACTGGAGCATTACACATAGCACTAGCTGTACGTGGTCTGTCACAGGAACTAGGGAGCGATCTGTGGGTGGGGAGGTTGTAGATATACTTGTGATATGGGGAGTGGTTAGTAGGTATGAGGTCACTATGTTAAAGGCACATGCATATCTCATCTACATCTTTCCTCTTCGAAACAACAGGCAAATACAATGGTGACATGGCGACCACGGCTCATGCGCTAGGATAGTTAAACAAAATCGCCATAGCGGTCAGGCGGTCTGACAAGACGTCCCGCCCGGGTTCGCGTCTCGCCATCCACCCTTCCTGCAGGAGGAAGAGGCACCGGCGGGGAAAGACGAACTTGAAAGGGAGAAACGGGAGGAGACGGAAGAGACCGCGGCACCGAACCCGGAGGGGATGCGGGGTCGGGACCGGGACGAGCGCGGGCAGGCGAGCGAGGACTGGTCGGAGTGGGATGGAACGGAAGGGGCGGAGGAGGAGCAGAACGTTGCATGTCAGGACGGACGGGCAGAGCAACGCCCTGACGCGAAACCGGCAGTGGGGGAGCAAAGGGGTCTGCGGCAGGAGGACGCGGCTCGTTGACGAGCCGAAGGTGCTGGCGGGACCGTCGGTAAATGGCCCCAGCGTGGTCGACGAAATAGGACCTGGGCGACCCCGCGGAGCCGACGACAGTAGCGAGCTTGGAGTGACCGGGAGTGGTCTGCATACGGACAACTTGACCGGGGAAGAGGCGCGGCAGCGGGTGGCAGGACCTGTCATGGGAACGCTTTTGGACGTCGTGCCTGAAGGCAATGCGTTTCTGAACCGCCGCAGGCGGGAGGATAGAGGGTATGAGGGAGCGCTGGGCCACAGGGAGCGGGAGTCTGGTAGCGCGAGACATGAGCCGCTGAGCAGGTGAACCCATGGCAGAGTCGCGGGAAATGTTCCGAAGGTTGAGGAGGGCCAGATGGAAGTCGGAGTTAATGCCGCCACACTGTTCCAACAGGTGCTTAGCACTGCGGACTGCGCGCTCGGCCAAACCGTTGCTTTGCGGGTACTCCGGGCTGCTGGTGAAATGGCGGAAGTTCCATCTGGAAGCGAACGCTTTAAACTCGGAGCTCGTGAACTGGCTGCCATTGTCCGACTGCAGGCTTGCCGGGGGGCCAAAAGTGCCAAAATGAGGGTACAACCTGTCGATGACGGCCGAAGTGGTCACGGAATGCAGCCGGTCGACCACAAACCAGCTGGAGTAGGAGTCAACGAGAACCAGGAAATGTTTGCCCCGCCACTCGAAAATGTCAGTGGCAAGCGCCATCCAGGGCAGTTCGGGCGCGGGCTGCTGTAGAAGCGGCTGACGCTGCTGGTGGGGGGCGCGGCTGTTGCAGGTGGAACACGAGGAGACCCTCTCCCGGATGTATTTGGCCATATCCGGCCAATAGAACCGGCTCCTGGCGAGAGACACGGTGGCTTCGGCCCCAGGGTGACCGCGGTGAGCGACTTGAAAATATTGGTCGTGCAGCACCGCGGGCACGACCACTTTGTGACCCTTCACCACCACGCCGTCGTGCAGTACGAGCTCGTCCCGAATCAGGAAGTAGGGCACGGCACCAGCCGGCAGTGCCGAGCGACGGTCAGGCCAGCCCTGCCGGATGACGGCAGACAGCTGTTGCAGGGCAGGGTCATTGGTAGTGTGTTCAACCAGGGACTTCATCTGCTGCGAGGGGACGATGTTCAATCGTAGCACCAATAACTCAGACATTTCGTATTGGTGGCGAGCGGTGGACATCAGCGGGGCGCGAGACAACGTGTCGGCCACGAACATGTCCTTGCCCTTACGATAAACCACCGTGAACGTGAAGCGCTGGAGCTGCAGCATCATGCGCTGCAGGCGTGATGAGGCCACATAGATCGACTTGTTGAGGATGGTGACAAGTGGCTGATGGTCAGTTTCAACGGTGAAAGTGTTGCCCACGATGTAGTCCCGGAATTTGGAGCAGGCAAACACCACGGCCAGTAGCTCCTTCTCAATCTGCGCGTAGTGCTGTTCGGTGGAGGTCATGGTGCGGGACGCGAAGGAGACAGGTAGCTGCAGGCCGTCATGGACCTGGAGGCAGGCGGCACCGAGTCCGAATTGGGAGGCGTCGCAGGTAAGGACAATGGGACGCTGCAGGTCGAAGAACTTGAGCGTGGGGGTGCTGATCAGCTTAGACTTAAGAATGTCAAATGCCTTCTGATGGTTGGGTAACCAAAGCCAGGACGTGTCCTTTTTGATCAGATCCCTCAGGGGAGCGCTGAGCTCGCTGAGGTCGGGGATGAACTTCCCCAGGTAGTTTACCAAGCCGAGGAAGCGTTGCAGGCCTGCCACATTGGTAGGAGCGGGCATCCCTGAGATGGCAGCCGTTTTCTGCGGGTCTGGCTTTAGCCCCTCAGCGGTGAATACATGTCCAACATAGGTGACCTCCGAGACGCGGAATCGGCACTTCTTGGGGTTCAGTTTCAAGTTGATCTGCCGGGCCCGGTCCAGGACCAGGCGGAGGTTGACATCGTGTTCGGCAACGTCCTTACCGTAAACGAGGATGTCGTCAACAATTATGGCGCAAGGCAGATCTGAAAACAACTGCTCCATGGTCCGCTGAAATACCTCGCTGGCAGAGTTGATCCCGAATGGCATTCGGAGGAACCGAAACCTTCCGCAGGGGGTGGCGAAAGTTGTCAAAATGGACGACCGCTCGTCCAGTGGTATCTGCCAGAAGGAGCTTTTGGCATCGAGGACAGAAAAAACCGTTGCTGGACCAACCTGTGCAGCGACGTCTTCCACCGTTCTCATAGGGTAGTGAGGGCGTCGAATGGCCAGGTTGAGGTCTTTGGGGTTGATGCAGATGCGTATCTCGCTCATGTCCTTTTTAGCAGCAACAACCATGGAAGAGACCCAGCTGGTGGGCTCGACGACCGCCTTTAGGACGCCCATTTGTACCATACTGTGTAGGGTCGCCTCCACTCTGTCCCTCATGGCGAAGGAGACACGGTGCGGAGCATGGACCACGGGAACGATCTTATGGTCCACTACAATCTTGTAGCTGCAGGGTAGTTTGCCTAGCTTATCATCAAAGCGGTCGGGATAATCGGCCAGCGGGTCCATAAGAGTCTGCACCTGGTGGATGTCCCGGTGGAAGTACACCAGTCCCATTTCCTGGCATGCCTGGATCCCCAGCAGGGGAATGCATTTTCGATCGAGGAGATAGAAGGTGAGGGGCCGAATGGTCTCTAGTATCTTACAGTGTAGCGTGGCCTTGCCCACAGGAGTAAGAATCTCCCCACCGTAGGCATGCAAGGTTGAGCTCTGAGAAAATATCTGCTCATTAGTTCTTATCTGGTTGAAAAGGGATGTTGACATTACATTGGTCACCGCCCCCGTGTCGATTTTAGCAGTGAAGGTCGAGTTGTTCACAGTGACTTGCACAGAAGGATCCGTTATCATAGCAGGTGCGTCCAACACGGTAAACAAGTTGGTCTCCCCCTGAGAGGAGTCAGATGTAGAAACAGAATGTTCATCGGAATAGCACTGGGAGCTGAGCTCGTTGTCAGCTTGTAGAAGGTTGTTTAAATTTCCCCTTCGAGCAGCGACAGGCTTCCCACGGGAACGACAAGCCACAGCAAAATGGTTCAATTTATTGCAGACGTTGCAAGTCTTTCCTAAGGCAGGGCACACATTGAATTGATGAGTTGTGAAGTTGCAATTAGGGCACCTTTGCTGGGTACCTCCCCTTGTAGCAGCACCGACCCCCGGGGCGCGTCCCCCTCGAGCAGCGAGCGACCCTGGGGGTCGCGACTGGGGTGTGTTCATGAGATGACTGGGAGTGCTGGCAAAGTTGATCGCCTGCTCGGCCATCCCACTTCTGACACCATGTAAAGGATTCATAACGAGGCGTCGTTACTTTACTATCTTTATTCATACTGGAGCATTACACATAGCACTAGCTGTACGTGGTCTGTCACAGGAACTAGGGAGCGATCTGTGGGTGGGGAGGTTGTAGATATACTTGTGATATGGGGAGTGGCTAGTAGGTATGAGGTCACTATGTTAAAGGCACATGCATATCTCATCTACAGTATCTACTGTATAATCAATGATCTCCACCATCTGGCTCATGCCTTCTTCTCACTGCTACTGTCGGGCCGGTACTGAATCCTCAAATCCCCCACCACCACTTCAGGAACAGCTACTTTCCCACAACTATCAGGTTCTTAAATATCTGCAAAACCGTAATCTTGCGTAACAAAACTCTACGGACTACTTCTTTCATTACCATAAACTTGTTTTTGAATTCTGTTTTACATATATCTTGTTTTTTTGTAGTCTTTTTTCTTTCTACTTGTTTGCAGAATGTCACCTAATTTATGCAAAATTCATGTTGTGCATTGTTTGAGTCTGTGCCTGGTATGCTGCTGCAAGCAGGATTTTTATTGTACCTGTACCTCACCATACTTTGGACTTTTTCCTTTGTAAACAGTGCCAAAATATGCCACCTGTATATTAGTGGGCTGTGCAAAAGAATTTCACTGCTCTGTGCATACATGTCAAAGAACCAAAGAACCATTGTGCATATGACAATCAATGTAACTTGATTTATACTATATTATATATACAATAACCATTGTTTCTGTGCAGTGTCGGGTAAGGATGTAAATTAATCCTTATTCAAGATCAAATTTAAAATATACAGACATGGACTTCTAGATTTATCCCGCAAATTTTCTTGGTCATGTTTGATGCTCATTGCCAATTACATTTTAAGTTTCATGTCACATGGACTGGGATACAATGAAAAGATTTTGTTGCATACTATCCAGTTAAAGAAATGACTACACATGATTACAATTATATTGCACATATAAAGGGTACAACATTTAGTGCAATATAAATTCCGATAAAATTGATTAAAGATAGTTCAAAGGTCAATAAGGTAGATGGGAGGTCAAGACCACACTAGCTGGTGAAAGGATACATTCATTCCTAAATTTGAACTCTAGCAATAAATAGGATAGAAAAACAAAATAAATGTGGAAAGCACAGACAACATATGCAACTATTTTATTCGTTATGCTTCCTACATTTACGTACACTACAATGACAGCTAATTGTCTTCAGTTTTGCACTGCAAGAATTATAAAGTATTTGGGCTTCAATGGGTATTTTAACCTCCAATAAATTACATTGCCGAGTGTACAGTATGATACATGTGAAACGTAAGGAGGTCAGTAAGAATGCGTAGTTTATTCAAGGGCTCTTCATTGATTGAAATATACAGCATAGAAACTGATACTGAGTTGGATGATCAGCCATGATCATATTGAATGGCGGTGCAGGCTTGAAGGGCCGAATGGCCTACTCCTGCACCTATTTTCTATGTTTCTATGTTTCTATGATCCTTCAGCCACTGAGTCTGTGCTGGACATCAATCAACCATTTACTCAAATTCTGTTATCCCACTTTTACATCCAATCCCTGTACACTAGGGGCAATTTAAAGGCCAATTAACCTACAATCCTGCACTTCTTTGGAGTGTGAAAGGAGGCATTCGATGGAAAGACATGTAACCACAGGAAGAACATGCAACTTCCACACAGACAGCACCCAATGTCAGGACCTAACTGAGGTTTTTGGCATTGAGGTAGAAGCTGTACCAATTGTACCACTAATTTTGGAACTTACTACAGATAGTGTAACAGTCTGGAGAGCAGTTAGTCACACGGTACGCCCTTAAATGTGACAGTCTTAAATTGACAAATATTGTTCAGAGCCAATAGTATTTATACCAGCAAGGCTATTAAGGCAACAAAGAAAGTTCAGAGGTCAGAATATAGCCCAGGTGTCTGGAACTGGAGTCAGAAGCTCCAACTGTTGCACCATCTTCACTCGAGGTATATTTATGAACACAAATATCAAAGATACTTGCTAAGTGTTTAGAGCAAATAAGACAATTATTTATAGACTCAAAGAGCTGCAGCTGCTGGTTTACAAAAGGAGACATAGTGCTGGAATAATTCACCAGGTCAGGCAGCATCTCTGGAGAATAAGGTCTGAAGACATTTCAGGTTGAGACCTTTCTTCATACTCATTGTAGTGGGGTGGGGGGTGGAGGAGAAAGAGGACAACTCCTGACAAGTGATAGGTAGGTTTGATTTGTGAGGGGGTGGGGTAGATTGACGAAAGGTTGGACAATGGCCAGAGATGCAAGGACAAAAAACTGAGAAGGAGAGAAGAGGCTTGAAATGAGAAGGAAGGATAAAGGTCAAAGAGGATGAGGGAAAGTCGAAAAGGGGTAGTATTGTGGTATGAATGGGTGCATATCCAGGTGGGGCACAGGGAAGAGATGGGGTAATAAGTGTGGGGGGGGTGGGGTTGGTGTCTAGTTAGTTGTTAAAACAGTTGTTTACCTTGAATATTGATGGCCCAATAGCTCATGATAAGATATCTCCATGGTCAAAGTGAATTCCAGTTGTAAACGTGTAACCAGTTGGTCCCACATACCTCTGAGTGTTGAATGCATTACCACATAATTGAAGCAAAGTGATTTGAGACAGCTGGAGTATAAAGTCCAGTGTTGAATCCAAAATAAAATGACTGAGGCTTAAATGAATTTCCATCAATAGTTTAAGAAAGCAGATATTCTCAGCTTGTTTAAGCAGCAACTGCAGATGCTGGAAAATCAAAGGTAGACAAAAATGCTGGAGAAACTCAGCGGGTGAGGCAGCATCTATGGAGCGAAGGAAATAGGCAACGTTTCGGGCCGAAACATAAAACTGAATACTGCCATGTAGTAGCACTCCCTAAAGCACTGGGAGATACTGGTAGATAGAGTACAAACCAAAATATAAATGCACTCAGTTCGCTCAAATGCATTGTAGTCACGTATTATTTAGTCCATTAAACTAGTTTGATCATGAGACAGTTTCTACCTGCTGTGCACCAGACTTTTAAGTCCATTAAATTTCAAGTATGAAATTATTTTGAATTGCATAATCACTTAACAGTAAAATATAGATAATTCTCTCGCGTGTGCACTGCATATTCCATTATGATAATCATAATTCCCATGAAGACTGCTGAAATTTAAGAAGAATTTTGAACATCTCCATCAAGAATTCCCTGTAGATATGCCACAGGCAGACAACTATTAGCTCAGGAGTTCCTTCACTTTGTTGCTAAAGCCCATTAAATAGAAACTAGTTCTATTATGTTCGTCATTGACTTAGATTGGCCCACATTTATTCGGATTCCGGTGATCAGTAATTATCTTGAGGTCTGTGTCATTGCTAATAGTTTAATGTCCACCCCTTCCAATTCTATCTAGATTGAAGTATGAGACTGGAATGCCCTCTGTCATCATTTATCATAATTATTTACTCTTGTAAATGTAAATCTTCCGAGAATGAATGCTGTTAAATATATGCTCCAAAAACGCTTGCCTGCAAAGATAATTATTTCTTATTTGCTCTCTAACCTTTGCATTTTTTTCAGATCTAATTGAAGGTGTGCTGAATAATGTTTCTGGAGGTAAAATTGGGATCAATGGAAAGGATAGCCTGGTATCCAATCTTATTACCAAGGGAATTGTTACTATCTTTAAGTGGTGTCTTAATGTCTCTGTGTTGTGTTATAAGTTATATTGTTAGTGTTAACATAAGCAAAAATAATTACCTCCACTTTTTCAGAGCCGAGCCCGAGACAACCCATAATATTCTGTTGCAGTTAATGCAAATTCATGTTTTCCCTGACTTCTATTGAAAGCATTTCCCTGCCAGATTTTTTTCTAGCTTTTGTTCACTCTGCACTAATTTTATTTGTTCATTTCATTATGGCTGATTTTTATTAATGTTATTCCAATTTTTTTTTTAATACTTTATTAACGAGCACCAAATCCTGGTTTGTGCAGTATTACAATTATGCGTTGCGATTATTGAGTGCAACATGCAGTTTACCACATCGAGTTGCACTTTTGTGCACATTCCATTTCCTAAAGTAGGTCGTAGTAGTGACATTAAACTTTATCCAAAGCCTATTTGACATGTGTCCTGCTATGCGTCTGATGCACATGCAGGAAATCAGATCCAAACAACAATGAAAGTTAATAGTAAGATTAAAGGAGAACTTACCAGTTTGAAGTTTGATCTTTATTTTATGAGGAGTTACGATGAGCAATTACCTGAAGAACCCCGCCCTTTGGCATGCGTGTCAATCTTCAAAGCAGCGGTGTGAAATCACAGATAATAGTGACTGAAGTAACATAGTAAGGATATAAAACAGACCTTCCAGTTGACCTTTATGATATTGAGGGCCGGGAGCGGTGGGCACGTAATCGCTCATCGTAACACCTCATAAAATAAAGATCAAACTTCAAACTGGTAAGTTCTCGTTTAATCTTACTATTTTACTTCGGAGTCACATGAGTGATTCCGTGAAGAATTCAAAGCTCTGTGATTTCATGCCGTAGATACTAATCCAGGCGTCTCACACTGCATCAGTTGACTCAGGAGGAGTGAATAATGAGCAATACAGTGAAACATGGTACAGATTAACATGTTGCTTTAATTCACAAATAAATAAAGCAAATACAATAGCAACCCCTCTCTTGCAGGGGAAGCTAGGAAACAGAACTTAAAATGGAATGGGCGAACACCCCGGTTTCGATAAGTGGTTTATTATAAAACCGGTGAAATGTCAGTTCATTTGACCATCCTGCAGCCACGAGGATATGGTCTAGAGGGATGTCCATTGCCCTCGCTGCTGACGTTGATGCCGCCCTGGTGGAGTGAGATTTAAAATTGTCAGTATTAACTCCTGCACAAACCAGCACTTGTTTCAGCCATCTTGAGATGGTCTGGACCGACACTTTCCCATATGGCTTTTTTTTTGTGGCAAATAAACAATTGTACTTCCGATCCTCTGAGGCCCTTGGTGACATCAATATAACATTGCAAGTGCGCCACTACACACAGTCATAAATCCGTGGGATATGCTGAGAGTACAAGCTTGAATCCTCACACCCCTGGTCTGCTCTGTTTTATGAGATCATATATGTAGAACATAACGTCATTCCCAGATGACCCCATCCTGTCCAGTCGCAACTTGTGCAGAGTCTGAACCCTTTGCGCTGACACCAGCGCCATGAGCATGACCAACTTCAGGGTAATCTTTACCAAAGACAAGGATGTGGCTGGACCCCACTGACGAAGCAGCGTGAGTACCACACTCACATCCCAGATATCTGAATATCTAGGCCTGGGGGGATTGGAATTAAAAACACCCTTCATAAATCAGGATATTAACGGATGAGATCCTACAGACTGTAGTTCTGACCCCAAACATAAATACGATGACAGAGCACTCCTAGCACTATTGATGGCACTATAGCTCAACCCATCATCAACATACAATTTGGACAGAAATTCTAATAATCTGGGATGGAAGCTGTGTGGTAACTAATGTTTCCTTGTAAGCAAAACGCCTCCCATTTCCTGACATGAGATATGTACTGCTTTTTTGTACTATCCCTCCAGGATGATGTGATGATATCCACGGTCCGATTGGATAGTCCCAGACCCAGGTATGGCCTCCTTAAAACCTGCAAATTAACAAATTAATACGATCATACAACGGGTGTTGATCCCCAGTCACAGGGTTCACCAATAGGTTATTACGTATTGGAACCACCATAATAGGTTGAGTTATAATGTCCGCAATGAGAGGGAACCATGGCTGTGTAGGCCAGTCGGGCACCACCAAAACTCCTGAAGCGGAGTCCTGCTTGATCTTGGTCAAGCACCGACTGATGAGGCAGAATGGAGGAAATGCATATATAAACACTCCTCCCCAATGTAGCGCGAAAGCATCTACCGCTACTGCCCCTGGGTCTGGTTCCCATGAAACATACTTCGGCACCAGGTGATTAAGTCTGGATGCAAACAAATCGATATCTGGCATCCCATACCGAACAACAATATCATTAAATACATCATGATTCAACATCCATTCTGTGTTGTCATTGAATTTGCGTGACTTGGTGTCTGCCACCATGTTGAACCTGCCTGGCAAGTAAACAGCTGAAACCCAAATGTTTCTTTTAATGCACCAATGCCAAATAAAGTTAGCGAATCTGTCACAAGATTCCGACTTGATTCCACCCGTATGATTCACATACGCTTGCCACTGCCGTGGTGTTGTCAATCTGAAGCTGAACATGTAAGTGATGCTTGGTGGTACAATAAGCCTTAAGCCCATAAAATGCTACCAGTAACTCTAAATAATTAATTTTACTTCGGAGTCACGTGAGTGACTACGTGAAGAACCCTGCCAGTGCGCCTGCGCGTCATTACGTCAGACGCATTGGCGGTGGTTCCAAAACGTAATAACCTATTGGTGAACCCTGTGACTGGGGATCAACACCCGTTGCATGATCGTATTAATTTGTTAATTTGCAGGTTTTAAGGAGGCCATACCTGGGTCTGGGACTATCCAATCGGACCGTGGATATCATCACATCATCCTGGAGGGATAGTACAAAAAAGCAGTACATATCTCATGTCAGGAAATGGGAGGCGTTTTGCTCCTCTAGTGGAACTGTAGTTTTCAACTACAAGGTAAGTATAAACTTTTTGGAAGTATTTCTGTGTCCGTTTGCTGTGGGTCTGTGGGGATTTTTCCACAGGCATCATGGAAAAAATGGGCAAGTGGAGGAGGCGAGCGGCACAGCCGGTATAAAGTCGCAATATTGCGGTCGGCGACCAGCCGCATCTGACCACGGTACAGTCGACAGCATAGCGACTGTGGATATTGGGGCTGAAGGGAATTTAGTCAGCACCAGTGGCGCAAGGCAAAGCCGATAAAAAGCTGCGGGAATGCGGTCGGTAAAGGACTGCCTCATACCCTACAACAGTCGTCGGCTGGGAGCGGGGAGAACTGTGGACTTGTGCATTAAAGAATGGAGCCAGCGTCAGTTGGGTGCTAGGCAACATACAGGTCAGGGTCATGGAGCAAGAGTCAGTTTAGGATTTACCTCCAAGGCTGGATACCACTTTCTGAAATGGATATTCCAAATGGAGAACCTGTACACAGGTTGCTCCAACGAAACATACTCCAGGAGGAGTGATGTCAGAACCAGGCTCCAGAAGCCAGGTCAGCAGCACCTAGTATAGGGCTGCTTGATAGCACCCTCATTGATGTGGCATGTGCACAGGGTCAGCAGAGTTTCCAAAATAAGCAAAGACGGCAGCTACCAGATGGGCTATTCCTGGCAGTACGATTTGCTGCTCTGTGAGAGTTCTGACCCTGAGTCTGACGGTGAGGCCGATACAAGCGAAGACGGCAGCTGCCAGATGTTTTATTCCTGGTAGTACGATTCCTTGCCCCGTCAGAGTCAAGAGAGCCACTGGAAAGGACGTGGTCTCTGTGATCAACTATTGTGTCTACCATCAGCTCTAGTAGTTTACGATGGATGAAAATGCCAAAAAAGCACGAGATCCCAAGGAATTGCGTATTGCTGAAAGTACTAGCAGTGAACCAAGATAAGGGGTCAGATGGGCGAAGGCATGTAAGCCTAAGGAAAGTAAACTGCAGAGAATATTGAAGCTGCTGGGTTGATGAACAACTGCAATTTGCAAAACAATGGATGGAGGCCATGGATGGAGATGCATCAAGTGGCACTAGGGTTGCTATGCAGTGCCCACTTCAAGATGAATTGTTTCAGGAAGTATGCCATTTGGTCCAACATCAACCCAAAGTTGCAGCAACTGTGTAAAGCCCAGCAATGTGCAGTCATTCAACTTATTCTTCAGAGAAAAAAACTCATGAATGGGGGGAAAGAGTTGGATAATGAGGCAAAAACAGCAAAGTTGATCACAACATCAATGGTCGTCAAGTCTGCAAAGAGGACGTATCCTTTCAGACATCATACAAAATCCTGGACCGACATCAGGAGCAAATCGACCATTGAAGCAGGTAATAATAATAATAATACATTTTATTTATATAGCGCTTTTCAGGACTCAAAGTCGCTTTACATTGAGAGTCAAGAATAAACGAAACAAAATAGAGCAGTGAGACAGAGATGCAAAGGGGAGGGGAACATGAGACTAAGGGTATGCAGAGGTGAAGAGATGGGTCTTGAGGCGGGACTGGAAGATGGTGAGGGACTCAGAATTTCGGATCAGTTGTGGAAGGGCATTCCAGAGCCTGGGAGCTGCCCTGGAGAAGGCTCTGCCTCCAAAAGTGCAGTGGTTTGATTTCGGAGTGGAGAGGAGACCAGCTGATGTGGATCTGAGGGACCGTGAGGGTTGGTAGGGGGAGAGGAGGTCAGTGAGATAAGGGGGGGCCAAGTTGTTGAGGGCTTTGTAGGTGAGGACCAGGATTTTGTAGATGATCCGGTGGGAAATGGGAAGCCAGTGAAGTTCTTTGAGAACTGGGGTGATGTGGTGCCAGGATTTGGTGTGGGTAATGAGTCGGGCGGCTGCATTCTGGACCAGTTGGAGTCGGTTGATGTTGCTGGAATTGATTCCAAAGAGAAGAGAGTTACAGTAGTCCAGTCGGGAGGAGATGAAGGCATGGATGAGTCTTTCAGCAGCGGGGGGTGTGAGAGAGGATCTGATTTTGGCAATGTTGCGGAGGTGAAAAAATGATGTTTTGACAACATGGCGGATGTGAGGCTCAAGGGAGAGGGTTGAGTCAAAGATCACGCCAAGGTTTCGTGCCTGAGGAGATGGGGAGACAGTGGTGCCGTCACTAGTGAGAGTGGGGTTGTTAATTTTAGTGAGTGTTGATTTGGAGCCAATGAGGAGAAATTCTGTTTTGCTACTGTTTAATTTAAGGAAGTTGAGTTGCATCCAAGATTTGATGGCTGATAGGCAGGAGTTGATATGGGAGAGAGGGGGGTGGTGGGGGGACTTGGTGCTGAGAGAGATCTGGGTGTCATCAGCATAGCAGTGGAAGTCCAGGTTGAAGTGACGGAGTATATGACCAAGGGGGAGGATGTAGGTGATGAAGCGGAGGGGACCAAGAACGGAGCCTTGGGGAATGCCTTGCGTGACAGTGGCTGTGGCAGAGGTGTGGTTATGGAGAGAGATGAAGTGGGATCGGTTGGAAAGGTAAGAACGGAACCAGCTGAGTGCAGAACCTTCAATGCCAAGGTCCCTAAGTCTGGTGAGCAGGATGTTATGGTTGACGGTATCGAAGGCTGCACTCAGGTTGAGGAGGATGAGGATATTGAGGGAGCCAGTGTCAGCAGAGGTAAGGAGGTAATTGAGGACTTTGAGGAGAGCGGTTTCTGTGCAATGGAGGGGGCGAAAGCCAGATTGGAGGGGTTTGAATAGGTTATACGCGAGGAGGTGGGAATGAAGTTGTGACGCGACGATACGCTCCAGGGTTTTTGAAAGAAAGGGGAGGTTTGAGATAGGACGGTAGTTAATGAGAGAGGAGGGATCAAGACCAGGTTTCTTTAAGATTGGTTTGACAGCAGCAGTTTTGAAAGCAGAGGGGACAATTCCTTGGGACAATGAGGAGTTGAAGAGATTAGTGAGGTAGGGGCAGAGAGCAGGGAGGCAGGACTTCAGCAGGGGAGTGGGGAGAGGGTCGAGGGAGCAGGTAGTGGGTTTGGAAGAGCTGATGAGTTTGGAGATTTCAGTAGGGGTGACCGGGTCAAACTGGGAAAGGAAGCAGTGAGGGGGAGGTATGGAGATCAGCGGAGATGTTGAAAGGAGGGGCCTTGGTAAGTGGTGGAGTAGATGCTGGGGAGTCGGGTACAGGGGATAAGGATTGATAGATGGTGCTGATTTTGTCAGCAAAAAAGTGGAGGAATGAGTTGCAGAGATCCGGAGTGGAGGTAGGGAGAGTGTTGGCTCGAGGCTTGAGGAGGTTGCACACTGTGGAGAAGAGGGTTCTGTGGTATAGGCAGGGGTCGGTGAATATGGAGGAGAGGTAGGCAGATTTAGCAGCAATGAGGGCATCTTTGTAGGCAGTGAGGTACTCAGTTGATGTCCTGCAGCAGGAAAATGAAAAAGTGTGGGTTTTGCCTGCCAGGAGCCAGGGACCACAGGTCACTCAGATGACAAAGGAGGTAGGTGGACCTGGTTCTTATGGGAACATATTAAGGCAAAAACAGCCAAATATTGGAAGCAAATTACTTCAGTTATTATTCTGAGTATTATAGAAAGGTTTCTAATTGATTCGATTCAAATACTGATTTGCCATCCAGCATGTTCCAAGCAGAACACTCCAATTTCACATAAAAATAATTGATGGAGGTTCAAGCTGAATTGAAAACTTGTTTATAAACAAGTAATTGAAAGGTCGGTTTATCAAAACCACCAAATTGTGTTTAAAATTTCTCAACCTAAAAAGGTGAGGAGTATTTTAGATCTGACAAGTCTTTAAAATTTGGTGAAGTATAGACACTTCAAAAGAGAGACTTTGAGTGCCAAACAATTTATTTCAAAAAATATGTTTTATGGCACTTATAGATCTGAAAGATGTATATTACTTAATGTTTGTTCATTTATAAGATAAAATTATCTAAAGGAACAATTATGGCAATTCAAAGTTATGTCTAACGGGTTGACTTCAGTCCCTAGATATTCACTAAATTGGTAAAACCAATTTTGCTGCTAATTAGAGTCCAACGACAGATGTGGATGGCTTAACTGGATGATGTCCTAATTAGGACGAACAAGAGAATTCGTGAGTTATCTCTCTCAAATTATTCAAACCACTTTTGAAAGTTGGGTTTAATTCATCCAGAGAGAAATTAAGTTAACGATACTTACAACAATTGATTATTTGATTCAATTGAAAAGGTAGTAAATTACCCAGGGTAAAGGGTAAAGCTAATTGATGATTGTATTAAGTAGTTGTAAGAGCAACAATCTTCAATTAAGACAGGTGGCCAGTTTGTTAGGAGAATTAGTGTTATTTCCAGCAATACAATATGGGCCATTGGACTACCAACAGCTGCAGACTGCAAAAAGAAAAAAACACTAAGATGCATGATGGCCATTTTTTGATAGGCCATGCAATTAAACAATAAATGCTGCTTCTGATTGCAGTAGTGGATTTAACATGTCTTCAGTAGTTCAAGCAAGATACGGATTGAACAGCCTTCCATGGTCTTAACAGACTGATATCAGTGTACTAGGAGTGGTGCCACTGAAAAGGTATCCATCTGTGGACAGATGGAATATGGAAGAAGTATTATTTTACAGACATGGAGAATCGATGTTTTAAAGTCTATTGGAAGGTTTATGAGCTACAAGCTTGTTGTTAAATACAACTAATTTGCATGTTCAGTTTCAAATTAACAACACTACAGCAATGGCATGTATTAATTGTATGGGTGGAATTTCCATGATAACAAAGAATGGATGTTTAACCTTAAGATTTTTTAATGATATAATAGTCAGATTTGGGAAGCCAGATATGACTTGTTTCTATCCAGACTCAATCACCAGTTACAGGGATATGTGTTATGGGACTACATCGGGAGACAGTAGCGATGGATGTTTCTCGCTATATTAGGATGGTATGTTGTTATATGCATTTTACTTCATCCTGTCTCATAAATCGGTGTCTGCTTAAAACGAAGCAGTATGCTGCCTCTGGGGTATTTGTGGTACCAGACGGGTCTACGCAGCCATGGTTCCCTTTGATATTGAAATTGATGACACAGTTTCTGATAAATGTTCCCAAAAGAAGGAAGTTACTGGTGTATTCTATAATTGGAGAGTAACATCCGTCATATGCCTGTATGGATGCAGGGTTTAAAAAAGAGGATTGTCTGGGCATGCTGTGGACATGCTTACAGCAGTCTGGCGGAAGAGTACTCAAAAGCAGTACATTTTTTAATCTGAGTTGTGACTCTGTAAATACTGCTTTCCCATTAGGTAAAGAATGAGGGGAAAAAATGTCTGTGTATAAAAGAATGTGGAATGTTGTACGGCACATGTCTCAAATATCTTGGATTGACCTCTATTTAATGAGTTGAGGTATAGTGCGATTTATTCACACAGAAGTATATTATTCCTCGGTTTTATTTGATGAGGTTGGAAAGACATCCTGTTGAGTCTCGTTCTTTTATTTCCAGATTAATGAAAGGAATTTTTAATTCCAGACCTTCTAAACCTAGGAGAGAGTCTGGAATATAGAATTGTTTTAAGCTACTTCAGCAAAGGAGTCTTGGTACGATTCTGATTTGGCCAAGTTCAGCATGAAGGTACTCATGTTTATGGCACTTGTAACATTACAAAGTTACAGATTCACAGAAGTACCTCAGGATTATGTTATGTTTTACATTTTATGAACTACTCAAATGAAGTAGGATCAGGTGTGATAGGATTCAAGAGTGTTTTATTAGCATATTCTATGGATCCATGTCTATATGTTAAGACATATTTGTGGCAATACATTGAGGCTACAAAGGTCTTATGAAATATGAAAACAAGATTGTTTATCATTTACGAAAAACCATACATGATAGTGTTAATACAGACTATTTTAAGATGGTTACAAACAAGTTTTGGTTGCTGCAGGTGTGAACATTGATGGTTATACATTCCATTCAGTTTAGCAGCAACATTGACGACCAGGGCGAAGGACGTCCCATCGACCATATTTTCACAGCCGCCGGGTGATCTAATAAGTTGGTGTTTCAACACGTTTACCATCGGCCTATTGCCAATACGGGGCTGTTTGCAGATACTATATTAAGTTCTGCTTAAATTTCCCTGGGTTAAAGGGGATACTGTTCATTCTTTTATTCAAATAAATGAATTACTGCATTTGTGGTACAAATGTTATTATTAATGCATTATTGAATATTCTCGTTCCGAGTCAATCAATGCAGTGAGAAGCCAGGATTTGTCTGCGGCATGAAATCAGAAAGCTTTAAAATCTTCACGTAGTCACTCACGTGACTCCGAAGTAAAATAGTAAGATTAAACAAGAACTTACCGAAGTTTGATCTTTATTTTATGAGGAGTTACGTTGGTGATTACGTGCCCACCACGACCCAACCCTCTATCATAAAGGTCAGATGGAAGTTTTTGTATTACTCGTTTTATTAAGATACTATATTACTTCGCTTGTTGTTTTTTTGTGATTTCACACCGCTGCTTCGAAGATTGACGCGCAGGCGCACTGGTGGGGTTCTTCACGTAATCACCAACGTAACTCCTCATAAAATAAAGATCAAACTTCAAATTTAGGTAAGTTCTCGTTTAATCTTACTATTCCATGTGATTGGAGAATAAATGCCTCATGCACATTCCATCTGCCTCCACAGCTAGAGATGGTATCAGTAGCCCCCCAACCTAGGGCACTAACATCAGTCTGTAAAACAACTGAAGGTGCTTCAATCAATATTTTGCTGGAACAACTCGAAATGTTTCTAATCCACCACTGAATTTCAACAATGGCTTCAGTTGGTAATTGCATGGGTCTATTGAAATGACCTGCATGATTCCTGAGTGCCTGTACCTTTGCCCTCAGTAACTGTTGGTAATGCAAAGGTCCATACTGTGCAGCTGGAAAGGCTGCTACCAATTTGCCAATCAAGCTGGCCACATGCCTAATTGAAGGTGATTGCTCTTCCATGAGCTTGATACAGCCTTCAATTAAATCTAATCTCTTGCCCTTGGGTAGAGTTACAGACATGTGAGTTGAATTAACTGTGAATCCCAGATAATCAATAACTTTAACCGGTATCAATTTTGATTTAGTTGGATGAATTATAAACCCCAGCATCTCAAACATGAGTTTAACAGCTGAAACAGATAACTCAGCTGCTTCCCGAGTTTTTCCAATTATTAAGATATCATCTAAATAAGCCATTTTAATGTGACCCTGAACCCGGAGTAGTCCCAATGCTGGTTTTAGCAGCTTTGTAAATAATCTAGGGGCTGAGGTTAACCTATTAGGCAGTGCTTTAAATTGCCACAACTGCCTCATCCAACTAAATTTCAAATATCTCCGATGGTCTTTATGAACAGGCACTGAGTAATATGCATCCTTTAGATCTATACATGCCATATAACATCCTCTTGAA
The DNA here is from genome assembly GCA_038087875.1 of Malacoraja senta. Taxonomy (NCBI): domain Eukaryota; kingdom Metazoa; phylum Chordata; class Chondrichthyes; order Rajiformes; family Rajidae; genus Malacoraja; species Malacoraja senta. Next base: position 328,033,139 of record CM075977.1, on the reverse strand, counting down.
AACAATTGCTTGGCAGTGGCAAAAGTTTCCATCTTGAAATGCTTATACTGCACAAACGGATTAAGGTCCATCTGGTCCAAAATAATCCGACTACCACCATCTTTCTTTGGTCTAGGAAAAATGCTAGATGTGAATTGGTGAGGTTGACAAACTGTCTTCTCAATTACACCTTTTATATATAACTTTTTAATTTCAGCCTGAACCTCCAAATTTTCTTTTTGTGAGAAAACAAGTGCCCGCCTTGGTGTATGTTGTGTAGGTGGACACAAATTAGAAATGAATTCAATTCGAAACCCTTGTATAGCTTGCAGTATAAACACTTCTGATGTTATCCCATACCATTCTTTCAGAAACCAGTGTAACCTCCCCCAACTGGTAGGTAATTCTCACTGAATATGTTTCGACAAGCACCAGACCCACCTACTTCCATGGTTACCGGTGGAGTTCTTTGTCCCCTGGCTCTGGTTGGAAACGGCATGGTTGCTGGTGCTGCTGCTGGAGTGCGCCAGCTGCGCACATTGAATGGCCGGCTTGGTCCTTGCCCAGACCCGGTTTCGGCAAAACGTTTGCAGGGGTGCTGCCTCCGAAGGATTCTGCTGGTCATTGGCACCTTAATGAGCCCGACGGTCTTTGCCTCGTCATCCAACTCCTTCACCCGCTTAGCGAGGTCTTCCCCAAACAAAAGATTTGGTGGCTGGACGTTGCTTGGCTTAAACAGGGCCGCAAATTTCGGGTTGATTGTAGGGCGGATGGCGCTTTTTCTAAGGCACTTAATCTCAAAGTGCACATTGCACATGAGAGCCAGGGCATCCTGCTGAACCTCAGTCAGGTGCCCCCCATCCACCGACCTCCCGAATGCCGGAATGCCAGAAGCGAGTAGCTTCAGTACCCTCTGCAGTTTCATCTCCTGCGCCCTGATGCCTACTCCCATATGGCCCCAAATGGCATGGTTTACTGCAGGCACTTTAGGCAGGATACAATTAGCCGGTGTGTCATATTTACGAGCTGTTGCATCCATGGTCAGCTCCTGAAGCTGGTGTGAGGCCAAGTAGTTTATTGTGGCAGCCAATTCCTCACCCAGCGGCTCTCCCGCATCTGTCAGGACGGCAAATCGCGCTGCCAGTAATGGGACCTCCGGCTCGTGCCCTTCGTCCCTTGGGAAAGCCTCCAATGCTAAGCCCACAGACTCGGCGTCAGACTCATACTGACCCGGTATGCTCTCCTCCTCCTCGAGGGAGACATTAGGCAGCCCTGTACTAGGCGCTGCTGGCCAGGGCTCTTGAAGAGGCCGGCACTCTGGATGGATCATCCCCTCCATAAGGAGCTCCATTCTGGATAACCGTCCAAAGACGGTATCCATTCTTGGAAGGGAACCCTCCCAACTGGACTCGTCGGAGTCTTTTCGGCCGTACAGACTTTCTGGTAGCTTTACGCCCCACCGGCGTAGCCACGGTGCCCTCAGACGCCAAGTCTGCAGTCGCTGGTTTGACTATTAGCGACTCTGTAGATGAGCTAGGCGGCCGCCCGCTACCCGTACTCCCGCGGTCCTTAGTTACTTTCGCAACGACACGCCTTGCTCTCAACGATTTCTCCATGCTTGGACTTGCCCTCCTGAAACAAGGTTTAACAAGCGCAGAAAACGACCTCCGACTAAGTTTGAAACTTACCTGAGGCTTTTTAAACTTACCGCTGGAGGCGCGCTGCACCTCCGAGCTGGTCGCTGCGCCATGCGTCAGACGTAATGACGCGCATGCCGAAGGGCGGGGTTCTTCACGGAATCACTCACGTGACTATGAAGTAAAATGGTACTATAGTTGATAATTTCAATATATTAAGGGGAAAAATAGGATCAAGAAAATTAAACAATTTCCACTGGGTGAAAAGTCCAGAATCAGGAAACATAGCGCAAAACGTAAAGGCAGGCCTTTCTTGAATGAGATAAATATGTACATGCATATTAGGGTGGTAAAACTTGGAACCTATTTCATAAAAGGCCAAATTATTTGCCAATTTCAAATATCAGCTCAACTGATTTTCATTACATAATGTTACTAATCTTTAAAGGATTGGAGTGAGATCACAGATCACCCATCCAGGGAATGTTGGAACAGACTCGGTGTGCTAAATAACCGATTCCTGTCCCTATGCTCCATCTGGATTTCCATTCCATTAAAAACAATGCAAATAATAGTTTGAAGAAGGGTCTCGACCCAAAACGTCACCTATTCCTTTTCTCCAGAGATGCTGTGTGACCCACTGAGTTACTCCAGCTTTTTGTGTCTATGTTAAATAATATTGAAGGTAGACACAAAATGCTGGAGTTACTCAGCGGGACAGGCAGCATCTCTGGATAATATTGAGTTCCATTGTAATGATGCTATTTAATAACCAATCCAAAGTTGAATATTCTGGCAAATATGCATCGTGTACGCATTTTTCAACAGAATGTAATTCAATCCTTTGAATCCTGTCATTAACAAAAGAACATTTTGGTTCATTACTTATTACTTCATCTTAATCTTAGAAGCTGTCTGTTATTTGCAACATTTAATGACCTCATCGGGCAGGTGTCCTGAGATAGCAATGTTCAGAATATGATTAACTCTTATTGTTAATGTGAGAGAAAGAAGAATCAAACTAAGACAAATATTTTAAACATACGTAGCAGCAATTATAAGAAGAATGGTAGCAGAATTATGTAGAATGTACTGTCAAATTGGGTTACGAGATCCATTTAATGAGATGTAATGATTAAAAAAATTAAGAAAATCTTTTGAAACATGCCTTCCAACAAGACAAGATCTTTATAAGAGGTTGCATCAACTGTGGTCAAGTAAATAAGTTAAAGGTGGTATAAAACTTAAAGAAAGTACATGTAATTTTGCAAAGATATTTGACAAGGTAGCACACCAAATTGTGGTAAATAAATCGGTGGTAACATATTGGATAACTAACAGCAAACAGAATCAGCAGATTTTTGTATTTTTTTCTTGTTGGCAAGATCTGACACGTTTTGTGCTGAGTCTATAACCTGTCGAAATTTATGTAACTGGTCTTAATTAAGGCACCAAATGTACAGTGCTATATTTGCTGATAATACAAAGAAAAATATGTAACTGAATTGTGATGTGGACAATGTGCAGGGACAACAAGTGATGAAGAAGATCAACTGAATGTACTGTTTATTGTTCTTTATTGAATATAATTATAGCGATGTTATGCTTCATTTACACAGGGCCTTAGGGAGATCACATCTGGAGAATTGTGCGGGGGGGGAGGGGGAATTTCAAGTCAAGTCAAGAGAGTTTATTGTCATGTGTCCCAGATAGGACAATTAAATTCTTGCTTGCTGCAGCACAACAGAATATTGTAGGCATAAATACAGAACAGATCAGTGTGTCTATATACCATATACCATATATATATACACATAAATAAACAGATAAAGTGCAATCGGCTGTTATAGTTCAGAGTTTGTTTGAAGTTGTGTTTAGTAGTCTGATGGCTGTGGGTAAGATGCTCTTCCTGAACCTGGATGTTGCAGATTTCAGGCTCCTGTACCTTCTACCTGATGGCAGCGGAGAGATTAGTGTGTGGCCAGGATGGTGTGGGTCCTTGATGATGCTGGCAGCCTTTTTGAGGCAGCGACTGCGATAGATCCCCTCGATGGTAGGGAGGTCAGAGCCGGTGATGGCCTGGGCAGTGTTTACAACTTTTTGCAGCCTTTTCCGCTCCTGGACGCTCAAGTTGCCAAGCCAAGCCACGATGCAACCGGTCAGCATGCTCTCTACTGTGCACCTGTTGAAGTTCAAGAGAGTCCTCTTTGACAAACCAACTCTCTGTAATCTTCTCAGGAAGTAGAGGCGCTGATGTGCTTACTTTATAATTGCATCAGTGGTCTGGGACCAGGAAAGATCTTCGGAAATATGCACGCCCAGGAATTTGAAATTCTTGACCCTTTCCACCATCGACCCATTGATATAAACGGGATTGTGGGTCTCTATCCTACCCTTTCCAAAGCCCACAATCAGTTCCTTGGTTTTGCTGGTGTTGAGAGCCAGGTTATTGAGCTGGCACCATTTGGTCAATCGGTCGATCTCACTTCTATACTCTGACTCGTTCCCATCAGTGATACATCCTGCAACAGTGGTGTCGTCGGTGATCTTGATGATGGAGTTCGCACTATGTCCAACTATGCAGTCATGAGTATAGAGTGAGTAAAGCAGAGGGCTGAGCACACAGCCTTGAGGTGCTCCCGTGCTGATTGTTATCGAGGATGACACATTTCCACCAATACGGACATACTGTGGTCCGTGGATGAGGAAGTCGAGGATCCAACTGCAGAAGTATGCGCAAGACCCAGATCTGAGAGCTTGGTAACCAGCTTGGAGGGGATGATGGTATTAAATGCCAAGCTGTAGTCAATGAATAACAGCCTGACATAGGAGTTTTTGTTTTCCAAGTGGTCCAGAGCAGAGTGGAGAGCCAGTGAGATCGCATCCACTGTTGATCTGTTGTGGCGGTAAGCGAACTGCAGTGGGTCCAGGTTCTTGTCGAGGTAGGAGTTGATATGCGCCATGATCAATCTCTCAAAGCACTTCATCACCACAGATGTTAGTGCCACTGGTCGATAGTCATTGAGGCACGTCACCTTGCTCTTCTTGGGCACTGGTATAATTGATGCTCTTATAAAGCAGGGCATCAATAAGACCTCAGAAGTGAGAGGTTGAAAATGTCCGTAAAGACTCCAGCCAGTTGGTCCGCACAGGTTATTAAAACACGACCGTTTATACCATCAGGTCCAGACGCTGGACGCTGGTTCACCCCTCGAAGAACTTCTGACATCAGCCTCTGTGAGTGTGACCGAAATATCATCACGGCGAATGGGGGCTCGGGAAGGCACATCAGTGTTCTCCCTATCAAAGCGTGCGTAAAACGCATTGAGCTCATCAGGGAGTGATGCTTCACTGACATTTGAGCTGCCTCCTGTTTTCTCCTTGTAGGAGGTGATTGCATCCAAGCCCCGTCTCATCCTCCATCTTAGATGACCTTACCAAGGTCATATCTGGACTTCTTATAGACCTCTGCATCGCCAGACCTGAATGCCTGGGATCTGGACTTCAGAAAAATGTGGATCTCATGGTTCATCCAAGGCTTCTGGTTAGGAAACACTCGGAAGGTTTTGTTGGGAAGCAGTCCTCCACACATTTCTTTATGAAGTCTGTAACGACTGTGGCATATTCATTCAGATCTGTTCCTGAGTCCCTGAACATTGCCCAGTCTACAGACTCCAAACAGTCCTGGAGTTGTTCCTCTGCCCCTCTGTCTCTTTGGTAAAGCAGCCTTGCTCTTAAGTCCTCCACTTTACTTTCAAGGGACTGTACATTGGCCAGGAAGACGGTAGGGAAAGCGGTTCAAAGTCCCCTGCGCTTCAGTCTGTCCTGAAGTCCTGCCCGTCGGCCACTTTTCCGGATACAATGGAGGCCTCCCTGTTGTTTCCAGGTACTGTACTTGCTGTACTTGCTGTTTCTGTGAACCTGCGCTGGAACGGGGATTCCCTTGCAGACGGCAGCTCCAGCTCCGTTGCTCCTGGGAAATCCTGCTCGTCGCCTCTGGAGGTCTCCCCGGTGTTTCCTGGTACAGTACCTGTGACCCTTAGTCGGGTCGGGTGTTCTCCATCGCTCGAGGGATCGTTTACAGTCGGGGGGCTTCTACAGCTGCGGGAGATCGTGATATCGCTAGTGCCTTCAAGTGCACTAGCAGCTTGTCCGATACGGCGCTGATTTCTGCCGTTTCTCTAATCCAGGTGAGTTGAGTGAAGCTGTAATTAATTACCTTCTGTTGAGGCTGCTGGCAAAATGTCACCACAGGCAGGTGCCATCTTGTAACTTTGTAAGCTTTATGGGTGACTATTTGCATACTTTGTGTATGCAAGCAAAGAAATTCAGTGTGACGTCACATGTGACAGTGCAGTATTCAATTCAATTCAATTCCATAAAAATGAGAAGAATTTGCATGATACAAGAACAATAGTGTGACCACACACTTATTTCCATCATTATCAGCTCAGCAAAATGTAATGCTATTTGGGTTTATTTTTTACCAATGCTCAGATCTCTGGTAATGATTATGTCAATGTGTTCCCAATTTTTGTCCATCAACTCCTAAATATAGCATTGAACCATTAACACTATCGCTCCACGGGTCATGACCTGAAATGTCACCCATTCCTTCTCTCCAGAGATGCTGCCTGTCCCGCTGAGTCACTCTAGCTTTTTGTGTCTATCTTCGGTTTAAACCAGCATCTGCAATTCTTTCCTACAAACTCCACATACTTTGTTGCTCCTGCTGGGTATCCAGTGGTATTAGGTGAGTTACAAAGCATTGTCAAATCAGGTTTACTGTATTATGTCCATTTAATTGGAAGTTACTTAACATGTCTTCCTCAAGGCCCCTGAGTCTATTTCCTGTGGCAGCAGCCACTTTCTGTCATTTACTTGTGAAGATTCCTAAATAACATTCAGTGCATGCAAAAATAACATTAGTCCTGGAACCAAGTGATGGAAGAACCACTCACCATGTATCCACTAGTAAACATGTCAGTCAAAATGTGGATTGTCAAGAGTGTTTTATTGTCATATGTCCCAGATAGAACAATGAAATTCTTACTTGCTGCAGCACAACAGAATATGTAAACATAGTACACTGTAAACAATATGATAAACTTTCCCCAAAAAATATTATTTTTCCCTGCTTAAAGCTTCAGAATTGTTATACCTGATGGAGGGTACAATTTAGAGAACATTTGTCATTTGAGTAATTGTTCTATTGAATCTATTTTTGCTGTTGAAATGTCCAACCAGTAGGAATGTGATGATAAACTATATGTATCACATTTCAGCTTTTGGTTATCTCTTTATTCAATAGCTATAAAGGTGCTATTAAAGTGGGGGGAATACTCCCTTCAGTCAAGTTCTTGTTCCAGGTTTCAAGTTTGATTGGTTTTCTGTGAACCTAAGTTATTTTGAGACCAGCTTATTTCAGTGATATTTAGTTGCCTGAATAGCAGACAATTGTTTTCATGTGTAACCCATGGTTTCCCACATATCAATTGCGACACGTCAGAAACTATTTATTTGCTCTGAAGTGTTTTGATACTTCCTGACAGTGTGAAAGATACTATAAAATAATTGTTAGATTAAGTGGTTACTCTAAATTACACCCAGTTGTGTGGGAGGAACCCTGTAGATGTTAATGGGCACATGTGAGAGAATTGACTTCAGTGAAATAATTGAAAGAATATAGAGCATAGACCATAAAATAGTACAGCATTGGAGAAAGCTAAACTTCCTCTGCAGAATAAAGTCCCATAGCAAACTGGATTGAATTGAACATGCATTGAACGTACTTGTAGAACATGGGCCAGATATGAAATAGTGGGATGATGAATGAGGGGTGTGTGAAGTTTACGTCTATCTATGGAGAGGTTGTGCATATAAATATTCTGAAATTATTTAATGTATTATTATTATTATTATTATTATCACCGTCAACAATAATAATTTTTAATACCATCATTCTTTTTTATTTTTAATAATAAAGTAAAGTATCAGAATATTTACATGCACAGCCCCTCCACATGTAACCTTTAGATAGAAATTGTAGAGCCGTGCATGTTCCTTTAACATAATGACCTCACCACTACTAACCACTCCCCATTATCTTCAGTATAATTGTAACCTTCCCACCCCTAGCTCGCTCTCTAGCTCCGGTAATGGACCACGAACAGCTAGGGCAATATGTGTGTATACGACTACAATGTATGCAATAAACTAAGAGTGAAGACTACATGTTTTACAAGTCTTTACATGGTGTCAAAAAGTTGAACCCTGCGTCTCCTGTTTATCGGGTATGTTTTCTTTTCTCCAAGTTTTTATTTTTCCCTTCAAACCCTTTATATACTATGGTCAGCTCGTGTCGTAAGCCTGACATTCTGGTGTTTGACTCCGACATCGTTCACCGGTGGACTGTCTTCCGGCGCGACTTCCAGCACTATGTCGCCATCGCTCATCCTAATGTTACCCCTGCGGTACAGCACATCTGCTCCTCAACCTGGCTGGCCCGGAGGCCATGGAACATTTTGAATCTTTTGAGTACGCCGATGGTGAGCATGCAGAGGACCCGGTATGTCTCACCAATAAATTTGCCGTGCTGTGTGACATTCCCACCAATTGCATTATAGAGCGGTTCAAGTTTTTCAGCAGGCGCCAGAAACCCGGGGAGCACATCGACACTTTCATTGCCTCGTTGCGTCACCTGGCTCGGCGTTGCCGCCTGGACACGTTGACCCCCGACCAAATGGTCAGAGACGTCCTAGTTCACGGTCTACAGGACGTGAAGCTACGGGCAGAGCTTCTGAGAAAGCCGGACCTCACTTTAAACGACGCTTTGCATGCCTCTCGCATGGCTGCTGCTGTCGACTCCGTATCTCCCCCTGAGGCTCAGGACATTAACTATGCCGGTGCTGCTGAACGCCCGCAGCGCGATGGCCCGCCACGCCAGCGTAGCACTCCCGCGCCCGCGAGGGCTAACCCTCGTCGATGCCCAAACTGCAACTTTGTCAGTCATCAATTTAATGTTTGCCCTGCGCTGGGTAAAACTTGTAATTTTTGTAAGAAGCTTAATCACTTCTCCGCAGTGTGCCGTTCCAGGGGCCAGCCTGTCTCTGCTCAGAGAAAGAGTCTACACAACCTGACTGCTACTGATAGTGTTTATGGCTCCGAATACCTTTCAGTCGAACTCCCTGATTCTGATAACAGCTCCTCCCATGATGAATCGCTTGTTTTTTCAGTCTTGGGTGCACATGCTTTGATAGCTGATCCATCAGTTAGAGTTACTGTGAATGGAATGACCTTCACTGCCAAGGTAGACACAGGGGCGTTTGCGAACGTTATGTCGTTAAGCCTCTTTCAGCAGATAAGATCTGGTGAGAACATTACTGCTGATGACTCCTGCCTCCATGCATATGGGGGGAGCATGCTATTCCCGGTCGGCAAGGCCACCCTTATCTGCACAGTTCTGAAGGCCTCTCGGCCCCACTCTTTCCTCCTGCTGGAATCTGAGAATTTTACTCTGTTGGGCGCCAGTGCGTGCCAGGACCTCGGTTTGGTTTCCTTCCACCGCGACATCCACCTGGTGCAGACCCCCATGGATCCCATGTGCGAATACCCCGACCGTTTTGACGATGTATTGGGCAAAGTACCCTGCAAGTACGAAATCGTGGTGGACCCGGAGGTCCACCCGGTCGTCCGCCTGGCTCACCGTGTCTCCTTTGCTATGAAGGACAGGGTGGAGTCGACTCTGCGTCAGATGGTGGCCATGGGCATCATCAAGGAGGTGAGTGATGCCACCCGGTGGGTCTCCACCATGGTCGTTGCTGCTAAGAAGGACAAGAGTGAGATTCGGATCTGTATAAACCCCAAGGACCTAAACCTTGCCATCAAGTGCCCGCACTACCCCATGCGAACAGTGGAGGATGTCGCTGCAAAGGTTGGCCCAGCCACTGTATTCTCTGTCCTCGATGCCAAGAGCTCTTTCTGGCAGATTCCGCTGGATGAACGTTCATCTTTCTTGACCACGTTTGGTACACCTTTCGGCAGGTTCCGTTTCCTCCGCATGCCTTTCGGGATCAATTCTGCCAGCGAGGTTTTCCAGCGCACCATGGAGCAGCTATTTGCAGGTCTGCCGTGTGCTATCATCGTCGATGACATCTTGGTGTACGGGAGGGACGTCGCTGAGCACGACCTCCACCTCCGCCAAGTCCTGGATCGGGCTCGGGAGATCAACCTCAAACTGAACCCCAAGAAGTGCCGCTTCCGTGTCCCGGAGGTCACCTACGTGGGCCACATTTTTACGGCTGAGGGTCTGAAACCAGACCCGCAGAAGACAGCTGCGGTCTCTGGGATGCCAGCTCCGGTCAACGTGCCCAGCCTGCAGCGCTTCTTGGGCATGGCGAACTACCTGGGGAAATTCATTCCCGACCTCAGCGAGCTGAGTGCGCCCCTGAGGGAACTGACCAAGAAGGACACTGCCTGGGTTTGGTACCCGCTGCATCAGGCAGCCTTCGATGACTTGAAATCCCGGCTGGTTCGCACCCCCACTCTCAAGTTCTTCGACTTAAAGCGCCCCATCGTCCTCACCTGCGATGCCTCAAGTTTCGGCCTCGGTGCCGCCTGCCTGCAAATCCACGACCGCCTGCAACTACCTGTCTCCTACGCCTCCCGCACTATGACCCCTGCCGAACAACGCTACGCTCAGATCGAGAAGGAGCTCCTTGCCGTGGTGTTTGCCTGCTCGAAGTTCAAGGACTACATTCTGGGTAACACCTTCACTATTGAAACCGACCACCAGCCGCTGGTCACTATCTTGAACAAACCGATCCACGTGGCTTCTTCCCGTTTGCAGCGTATGATGCTGCAACTCCAACGCTTCACGTTTCAAATCGTGTACCGAAAGGGCAAGGACATGTTTGTGGCCGACACGCTGTCCCGCGCACCGCTGGCTTCTACTGCCCGCCACCCGTACGAGTCATCCGACCTGATGGTGCTAAACGTCAACTTCGTGCCTTCCCAGCAGATGCAGTCCCTGATTCACCACACTGCCAATGATCCTGCCCTGCAACAGCTTATAGACGTCATCCGTCGCGGCTGGCCTGACCGTCGCTCACCCTTGCCGGCTGGTGCTGCGCCCTACTTCCTAGTCTGGGATGAACTTGTTCTGCAGGATGGCGTGGTGGTGAAGGGCCACAAGGTTGTGGTGCCTGCTGCGCTGCGGGACCACTATTTCCAAACTGCCCACAGCGGCCATCCCGGTGCCGATGCCACCCTGTCCCAGGCCCAGAGCCAGTTTTATTGGCCCGGCATGGCACAGGACATCCGGGAGAGGGTCTCTGCCTGCTCAACCTGCAATACCCTCACTCCACACCAGCAACGCCAGCCACTCCTGCAACAGCCTGCCCCCGCCCTGGCGTGGATGGCGGTCGCTACGGACATATTTGAGTGGCGTGGCAAACATTTCCTGGTCCTTGTCGACTCCTACTCCAGCTGGTTCGAGATTGAGCGTCTGCGCTCCCTCACTTCTGCTGCGGTCATTGGAAAGCTTAAACGCCTCTTTGGGACCTTTGGCATTCCTGTGACTGTGCAGTCTGACAACGGGGGCCAGTTCTCGAGTGCTGAGTTCCACGCCTTCGCCGCCGCCTACAACTTTCGCCACATCACCAGCAGCCCTGAATACCCGCAGAGCAACGGCCTTGCTGAGCTCGCTGTCCGCAGTGCCAAGGAGCTGCTGGAACATTGTAGACTTTCGCATTCTGATTTTTATCTGGCTCTGCTGAATCTCCGAAATATTTGTCGCGACCCTGCCTTGGGCTCACCCGCTCAACGGCTCATGTCCCGCACCACTCGCCCTCCTATCCCTGTCTCCCAGCGATCCCTACAGCCCGCAGTCTGCAGCCCTGCTGCTGTCCAGGAGCGCATTACCCAGAAACAGGTCGTCCAGAAGTGCTCCCACGACAAATCATGCCGTCCCTTTCAGCCCCTCTTCAAGGGCCAGGTCGTCCGGATGCAGTCCCCCTCCGGACACCACCGCTTGGCTGTTGTCATCGACTTTGCAGACTCTCCGCGCTCTTACCTAGTTGACTACGAGGGCACCATCTACCGCCGGTCCCGCCAGCATTTGCTGCCGGTCAACGAGCCCGCTCCGCCTCCCGCAGCCCCTTTTGCTCCCCCGGTTGCCACCTCGTTGCCTACCGCTCCTCCCATGCCCAGGACTCTGCCCTCGCGACCCTTGGTGCCCCGTTCTCCCGCTGCTCCTCCTGGCCCCCCCCATCGGACCTCTCCCGCTCGCGTGCCCGTTGCGGCGCCCTTATCTCCTCACCGGTCTCCTCGTCCTCCCTCTCCGGCTCATTCACCTCTCGGATCCCCTATCGCCACTCCTGCTCCGGCACCTGCTCTTCCTTCGGAGGGGGGGGAAGGCGGGCTGCGTACCTGCTCCGGGCATCTGATCAAGCCGCCTGAGCGTTACGGGGAGTTTGCTTGAATGGTTCAAATTTTTCCTGACGATGTACGCGCGGGTGTGTGTCTAGCGTATGAGTCGTGGTCTCGCTGTCATCATTGTAATGTTTCCTTTTTCAAGGGGAAGGATGTAGAGCCGTGCATGTTCCTTTAACATAATGACCTCACCACTACTAACCACTCCCCATTATCTTCAGTATAATTGTAACCTTCCCACCCCTAGCTCGCTCTCTAGCTCCGGTAATGGACCACGAACAGCTAGGGCAATATGTGTGTATACGACTACAATGTATGCAATAAACTAAGAGTGAAGACTACGTGTTTTACAAGTCTTTACAGAAATACACTCCATATGTCCCAATTTATTAATAATAATAATCTAAGGCATGTTTTGATATTTCCCTCAGCAGGTTACATGAACTATATCTAACAGTATCAGTTACAGAAAAGTGAAGTAAGTTCTAAACTGAAGTTACATTCTCATTATATATATTTCTAAATATTGTCAGAGAGAATTCAAGAACTGAGACAGCTTCAAATCAAGAAAAGAGAGAAATAATTACAATGTTCAAAAATTAAACTATAAATGCAAAGTAAAATACCACATAAACAAAATTGCTTTGACATTTTCCAGAGAAGTGAAAAAATTCTTAAATATAGCAGAGAGCCACCAAGCAGTCAAACTGTGCAAGTACAATGAAACGTTTACATAGAAGCTTCTATTATGGATGTTTAAAATTATAATGGATAAAGAGGGATATCAAAAACATGATAAAAGGAATTCAAGTATTCCACTCGAAATACATGCTAAATGAACATTCCAAATTTATGTTCTTTTCTGCAAATGTATAATGACAACTGACAAATATTGTACGTTTTCTTATAATATATGACTGCATTTCAATTTATGACATCATAAACATCTGAAGCAGATATAACCCGTTGTATATATCTCGGACTCTGCCATGTGACTTTATGTTTAATTATTAAGTCTCATAACTGAAGCATGCTTCAAGTACATATTTATTTATTTATGCCGCTACTGTTACAACACAATTGTATTTGTCTACCTGCAGTATTTATGCCATGAGTGTTTTTTTAAACATCAGTATCTTTTCTTACTTTCAATAAGCTTGTACGAGTCGCTCAGTTCCACTTTATTACAGGTCATTGCCACCATTATATTATTTGAAATATTTCATGCTACATTCATTTCTTAAAATATAGTTTGAACTATTATTTGGGTATCTTGACCACACACCTTTTGGATTAACAATACACATACCCATAAAGGAATTTCAAAAATTCAACACTGTGATTTCAGATGATGTAAAACAGGAGAATTGATACAAATTGATTTTGTGCATTTAGCATACGCTTTTTACAGGTAAACAAATTTCTAGCCAAATGTTTTGATAACTACATCTACAGGCGGTCATTGCTTCCAAATAGCATTTGAAAATTAATTTTAAGGACTTTATTCTGTGAATATGTATGCTTAGGTTCATTAACAAAGTTTGGGTTTATTATTGCACATGTGTTTTGATGTGCATGTTATCCAAACAGATCAGATAATACTATACATGAATGCAATCAAGTCAAGCTCAAGTCCAATAGATAGAGTAAAGGGAAAGGTGCAGAGTGCAGAATATAGTTCTCAGGATAGTAGCACACCAGTTCAATGTCCGCAGTGAGGTAGAGGGAATTGTACCCTGATGTAAAAACCATTCAGAAACCTGATAACAGAGGGGAAGAAGGGATAATTTTCTAAATCAACATGTAGAGGAACCAATGAGAGAGCAGGCTATTCTAGACTGGGTATTGAGTAATGAGGAAGGGTTAGTTAGCAGTCTTGTTGTGCGTGGCCCCTTGGGCAAGAGTGACCATAATATGGTTGAGTTCTTCATTAGGATGGAGAGTGACATAATTAATTCAGAAACAAGGGTTCTGAACTTAAAGAAAGGTAACTTTGAGGGTATGAGACGTGAATTGGCCAAGATAGACTGGCAATTGATTCTTAAAGGGTTGACGGTGGATATGCAATGGAAGGCATTTAAAGGCTGCATGGATGAACTACAACATTTGTTCATCCCAGTTTGGCAAAAGAATAAATCAGGGAAGGTAGTGCATCCGTGGATAACAAGGGAAATCAGGGATAGTATCAAAACAAAAGATGAAGCATACAAATTAGCCAGAAAAGCAGCCTACTAGAGGACTGGGAGAAATTCAGAGTCCAGCAGAGGAGGACAAAGGGTTTAATTAGGAAAGGGAAAATAGATTATGAAAGAAAACTGGCAGGGAACATAAAAAACTGACTGCAAAAGCTTTTATAGATATGTGAAGAGAAAAAGATTAGTTAAAACAAATGTAGGTCCCTTGCAGTCAGAAACAGACCAATTGAATAACTACTTTGGTTCTGTCTTCACTAAGGAAGACTTAATTAATCTGCCGGAAATAGCAGGGGACCGGGGGTCAAATGAGATGGAGGAACTGAGTGAAATCCAGGTCAGCTGGGAAGTGGTGTTAGGTAAATTGAATGGATTAAAGGCCGATAAATCCCCAGGGCCAGATAGGCTGCATCCCAGAGTACTTAAGGAAGTAGCCCCAGAAATAGTGGATGCATTAGTGATAATTTTTCAAAACTCTTTAGATTCTGGAGTAGTTCCTGAGAATTGGAGGGTAGCTAATGTAACCCCACTTTTTAAAAATGGAGGGAGAGAGAAAACAGGGAATTACAGACCAGTTAGTCTAACATCGGTAGTGGGGAAACTGCTAGAGTCAGTTATTAAAGATGCGATAGCAGCACATTTGGAAAATGGTGAAATCATTGGGTTCTACAGAATTGGGGGTACCCTTCGCATTCGGATTACTTTTCACCAAGTAAACTAGGTTCCCATCTCTCAGGTATACTTCGCTATCAGGTACTAGTCAACAATCAACCAGAGGGTTACTATTCACTGTTGATCAGCCGCTATTCGGAACCGATCACGGACATGCACCAACTCCAAAGTTCTATATACTTCAATTCGAATTCCACCTTATTGGCAGAACTTCAATGTGAAATTCTGTATTTGGAAATGTGGCTTTGCAAATATAGTATCGAACTCCTAATGTTAGTGCGTACCTCTCCTCATACACGGGCACTCAAATCAAACTAAAATTGCCCAATTGAATTCTCGAATGGACTGGAGTATTCCGGCCAATTTATACTTTGTCCACCAAGCCCAGTACCTTTACGAGATTCCTCATCCATCACACAGGACTCGGATATCTACACGCAGACACACCTCTCTGCTGGGCACCGGGGGTTCAGCGCCTAGCCACTTCGTGCTGTGAGTTATCAATGCCCATTTACAGAGCGCACCTTTCCATTTCACGCTCCCGGCAACGATCCGACCGATACGTAGGTCAGACCTGTATTTCAATACCCCAACAATTAGATATCAAATCTAACCTTGGGCTATCCGTTGCTCAATGAAGTGCATTTGGCTCTTGTTAAAGCAGCTGCAGTCTGCCAACTATGACCAAAGTTTTGGGCCTCTAACTCAGGAAAGGCCCTCTAACCCAACCCCAGCAGGCCCTCTAACTCCACCCTGGATTTATGGGCCCCCAACCCAAAGGAATGCTAACCACCCCCCGTGCTTGCTAGACTCTGTTCTAATGATCTCGATTCGACCCTTTCCCAAGCTCGCGAATGATCGATCTGCTCTGACTAACGAAGTGCCAAAATTCACTGCAAAAACCGCTCCGTGGGCCCGATTTCTGCACTCGTGATTGAAACAGCTCAACTTCGTTGATCGCAAACTTGTGTTTGGGGTTTTTTGAGATCCTGGACGAGCCCCTGAAATAAATTGCTCGTTCTAAGCTTCCCCCCAGTCTAATTTCAGTAAAAAATCACTGAATCAAGCACTTGATCAACTAATCTTTATTTTGACAAAACACAATTACAGTTCAACTACTGTACCTATCCCATCGCAGGTTCGATCCTCGTATCTGCCTGATCAAGCACCTCTAGGCCTCGCTGAAACAGAGACACTCCAGAAGGTTACTCAGTCCCAAGCGCTCTCCCAGAAGATCGATGCTGGACCTTGTGGC
Source organism: Malacoraja senta (assembly GCA_038087875.1). Classification (NCBI taxonomy): domain Eukaryota; kingdom Metazoa; phylum Chordata; class Chondrichthyes; order Rajiformes; family Rajidae; genus Malacoraja; species Malacoraja senta. The sequence continues at coordinate 328,016,973 of CM075977.1, read as the reverse complement.
AGCGGACGTTTATTGGTCCCGGGACCTTGAGGGGCTGAAACACATGGGGGTGGTCACTGACCAATCCAATTACAGATATCGATTAACCCCATACATAACAGACATTTCCCTAACCCAATAATACAGCAGCTAATACATTGTATTCAAACAGGACTTCTCAAGAAAGCCACCTTAGCAACATTTACCTTGATCTGCAAGAAACCCAGACAAGGCTCAATACCTCATCCAGTCAACACTCGGCAAAGTAGAACTCTGCAACATTATTTACAATTATTTACAAGGTGTATGTCTGGTTTGCAGTCATCCAATCCATTCTATGCATTTTGCACCTAATTGACAGGGTCTGCAGATGTTCTTATTCTTTTATTGCAACTTGTATCTAGGTTCTAGACAAACTGGCACCACTCTGCAGCTTGTCCCATTTCTGCAAAGAGCAATTCCAAATTGACCAAATCTCCCAGCAGCCCTGAAGCTTTTACGGCATTTTAAAATATGAGCCTCTCCAATATGGCTAGGATTAACAACAGGATTAGGCACCAGGGATTGAGTGAGTCTTCTGCGAATTAAAAAGTGTGCAGAGAGAATTTAACAAAGAAACCAGAAGGGCAAAATGTGACAAAATATCCTTGGCAAGTCATTTGGTTGCGCCAAACGCATGCAATCGCATGCAAGTGGGACAGGCCCTTAACAAACATTCACAGATGTACTGTAAAGGTATCCTGACTGGTTACATCATGCATGGCCTGGTACGGGCAATTCTATTGCACAAGAATGCAAGAGGCAGCAGTGAGCGGTGGAATCAGTCTGGTCCATCATGGGCACAGCCCTCCCCACTATTGATAACATTTAGATGAGGCACTGCTTCAAGATTACAGCATCTATCATTCAGGATCACCACCATTGGGGCCAAGCCCTCTTCTTCTGCTATCACACATCAGAAGATACAGAAGCCTGAGATCGCACACCACCAGGTGCACGAACAGCTACTTTCCTACAACTGTCAGGTTCTTGAACCAAATCGCACAACTCCAATTCCACTTCAACAATGGAACACGATAGACCATCTCTAATTGTACCCCCCATGGACTTTTTTCATTCTAATTGAGTTTTGCACTAATGTCTTTATTTATTTGCACTGTATTTTGGATGACATTATAAAAGTAGACCCAGCGCAGTTTCCAGTGGCACAGCACAGGTCACAGGCTTCTAATTAAAAAAAAAAAACTTCCACTATCACCTTTTGACTCCTACAAAACCAATTTTGAATCCAGCTGGCGAGCTCATCCTGGGCTGCATGAGGGGCCTTGTTAAAGGCCTTTCTAAAGTCCATTAAGACAATGCCCACTGCCTTGCTCTCATCAATCCACTTGGTTACACTTGGTGAAAGATTCTTCAAAAAACTATATCAAATTTGTGAGACTGGATTACTATCAAGTTTATGGAGTTTCTTGGGAGAGTTTATGAAGTCAAATCAAGTTTATTGTTATTTGTACAAGGACAGTGAAATACAGGCACATAGTCTCAGATAACACACAAACATAAATGATACAGGACAGTGAAAAGTAAAAAATTTGCAAAAGACAAGACATTAGTGCAAAACACAATTAGAAAACAAGTCCATGATAGTGCACAAGGTGGTCTCTAGACTTCCATTGCTGAGGTAGGATTAATTTTGCAGGATGCTTCTAGATACTGGTGGTTGTAAGAAAGGAGATGTTTCTGAACCTGATGATGTGGAACTTCCAGCTTCTGTGCATCCTGCCCGTGTGGTAGCAGCGTAAAGAGGGCATTATAATATTATGATAAAGTTGTTATCTAAATCCAAGTTCACCTTATAATGAATGAGCTTTAAGGAAAAATCGCTACCTTCTCAAGCTGCTTAAAGATGAATGCAAAATTATTTAGAATCAGAATGACGTAAATAATTTCATATGAATCATTGGTTTATTTAGCTTAAGGAAAACCACAACACATGTAATGTTTGATATTATTGGGCACATAAGAAAATAAGATTAAGTATTCTGAAATAAATTCATTTGAATTAACATGATTTTAGTCATACACAGAAAATATAAATAACATTTATTTTTTATTTGATGAGGTCAGGGTTTTTAAATTCCATATAACATACACATGGTATGTGCAACCTTATAAATAGAGGGCTAGCAGACCCCATTCCTGTTTTTTTTTTAAGGTCTTTAGTGGGGGAATATGTAGCAAGTTAACTTTTCTGTTGCCATTAATATGAGGGGAAAATGGGAAATATAAAGCAGGGAAAGCTACTTTCTTTCACTTTATTAACTGGAAATACTTTAACCGAATAAGTATAGCCGAATAACCGATAGGGTCACCATCAACTCGATCAATCAGTCAGGAATGGGGTCTGCTAGTCCTCTATTTGTAAAGTTGCACATACCACTCATTCCCCTTCAATCTGCCCAATAATCCACCACCACCACCTCCCAACTGGAAACCAAGTAGCACTCTGAATTGAAGCCAGTTAGTTAATCTAGATGCTACAGCCTGGGAGAAATTGAATTATTCACTTTCACCAGAATATAGATACATACCCAAAAAGAAAAAAAAATGCAGTATTATGAGGAAACCGTGTTCCCTTAGAATCTATTCAGCTGTGATGGAAAAACCCAGCTTCTTTACATCTTTAGAGATTCCAAGGACGCTACCGTCTGCTTGGCTACAAAATGTATTGACCAAAAATTGGCCCAATGGGTTAAATGGATTATGGGATTTTCAGCCAATTTACATTCAGCATAATTCAATTTTCACATTCTTGTGCAACAATTAAAATAAAGTTAGAAGCCAGCCCTGACCTCAGTATTGACCACATCATCAGTCTGAATGAATCATTATTGTGGGTTTCTGTGTGTTTTGAGAATGCTCTTAAAATTAAATGTTTTAAGTGCATAACCATTAATTGGCATGATTTTAAAGCTTTTCATTTCCACCCATTAACACACTCCAATAGTTGTTCATAGTTTTTGAAGTCATTTATTTAAGATTGAGTTCCTCAGAGATGCTGAGCCATTTGTATTAAACATACTAATTTTCTTGTGATTATTTTATATTCAGCTGCTCTAATAAAGCTACACAAAGATCACACTGTGTATCAAAGCATATTCTTAAAAAAATATTTCTTCAATCATGATCCATTATCCAACTGGTTACACCAGTTCAGAGAAGATTTTCAATGATATTCAGTGATAAGCAAATATATTTGAGCACAAACTTGAGCCAAAAAGAAAATGACTTATTAAAACAAGGACAATTAAAGATTATGATTTGAATCCAGATTGCTGAGTATACTTAATGCGAAAAGTCTTGGACGAAGATTTAATGACCCAAGCTGCTGTTTGCTGATGAGTAAATGTTTCAGCTTGTTGACTATTGTTGGGCAAAGGGCAGACAATACCTTGAAGATAGATACAAAGCGCTGAGGTAACTTAGCAGGTCAGGCAGCTTAGACACAGAATGCTGGAGTAACTCAGCAGGACAGGCAACATCTCTGGAGAGAAGGAATGGGTGATGTTTTGCGTCGAGACCCTTCTTCAGGGTTTGTCAGCATCTCCGGAGAAAAAGGATGGGTGATGTTTTGGGTCGGGACACTTCAGATAATAGCTTGGTGTCAAAGAGTCATGTATGGAGTTACACAGCACAGAAACAGACCTTTTTGGCACATCTTGTTCTCACCAATCAAGATAACATACTGACTGGTCCCATTGCCAGTAATTGGCCCATGGCACTCTAAATCCTTCCTGTCCATATATCTGTTCTGATGTCTTCTAAAAATCTCATTATTATCTGTGGCATCAGAAGAACAGTGTAAGCTTGGGTCCTTGTAGTAAAAGCTCCATTAAACAAACATTAAATATTGCAGAAATGCCCCCACTGCACTGATGACCTCTGTCCCAACCCCTTCTCGAATATTTGGGGAAAGAGTGATGTTGTTATAGCATTTGTACATTTTGGCTGCCCTAGAGAGAGAATACTGTTATTTGTTTTGGTTTCTGAGTAAAGATCTAGGAACAACACAGCGGTAGAATTGTTGGCTTACAGTGCCAGAGACCCGGGTTCAATCTTGACAAGGGTGTCTGTACAGAGTTTGTATGTTCTCCCTGTACTCCGGTTTCCTCCCACACTCCAAAAACGTACAGGTTTGTAGGTTAATTGGCTTTGGTAAAATTGTAAAATTGTCCCTAGTGGTGTAGGATAGTGCTACTGTATGGGGTGATCTCTGGTCAGTGTGGATTCGGTGGGCCAAAGGGCCTGTTTCCACACTGTGTCTCTAAAGACTAAAGATTTCTAGGTTCACCCTGATGAGTCATTGGATTATTCCTCACTCCAGGAAAGTAAGTTCCAGTAAGTTCTCGACTAACATAGGCAACTCATTCTCCTCCCCAGCTAATCTGTGCTGTGGGGTTCCACAAGGTTCCATCCTTGGCCCCATTCTCTTCTCCCTGTATTTGCTCCCCTTAGGCCAAGTCATTGAAAGGCACGGCATTTCCTTCCATTGCTACGCAGACGATACACAACTCTATCTCCCCCTGAAGCCCAAAAACCAATCAAATCTTACCCACTGCCTCGAGGATATAAAGTGTTGGATGGCCCAGAACTTCCTCCAACTAAACGAGAGTAAGTCTGAAGTCATCCTTCTCAGCCCCCTCGGACTCAATCAAAATGATAGCAGGCAGCCTTGGAAGCCTTACCCCATTACTTAAACCTCACGTCAAAAACCTTGGCGTGATATTTGACTCAGCACTGAAATTTGACAAACAAGTCAATGCCGTGGTAAAAGCTAGCTTCTTTCAGCTTCGGACGATAGCTAAAATAAAACAATTCCTCCAGTTTGATGACCTGGAAAAGATCATCCACACATTCATCTCCTCCCGCCTAGATTACTGCAACTCCCTTTACACTGGCATCAGCCAATCTTCCCTGTCCCGCCTGCAACTGGTCCAAAACGCCGCAGCGAGACTCCTGACGGGCACTCGAAAAAGGGACCACATCACCCCGATCCTGGCCTCTCTCCACTGGTTCCGTATAAACTTCAAGATCCTCCTCCATGTCTACAAAGCCCTCAATGGGCTTGCCCCCACCTACATAAAAAGTCTTCTCACCCACCACTCCACCTCCAGGCCCCTCAGATCGGCCAACTTGGGGTTGCTGAATATCCCACGGTCTAGGCATAAGCTCAGGGGCGACCGCGCCTTTGCGGTTGCAGCCCCTAGACTGTGGAACAGCATCCCCTTTCCCATCAGAACCTCCCCCTCCATCGACTCTTTTAAGTCAAGACTAAAGACTTATCTATACTCCCAAGCCTTTCCTGACGTCCTCTGAGTGAGGGCTACATGTATATATGTATGTAGTTTGTTTTGTTGTGCTATTCTTATAACAAATGTAAAGCACTTTGGCCAACGAGAGTTGTTTTTTAAATGTGCTATATAAATAAATGTGACTTGACTTGACTTGACAGTATCACTTACATATGCTTCTGAGGTGCTGTGTCAGTGGATGGGTTAATGAATGAACAGAGCAGGTTAATTGCCTGTGGATAGATTGGCTCCCTTATGCATGCAATCCAGTTTCAATAGGATTGGTATTTCTCAGAAATGACAGAATGGTTACAGAATTGAATCTGGAACCCCAAGCAATGCATTCCAGAATAAAATCACTCACTGCACTGAAAAAAAAATCATTTGTGTAACATTTCATTGTTTTGCCAATTCTATGTTCTCTAAATTCTTGGCCCCTTCACCATTAGGAACAATTCATCCCGCTCAACTCTATTTGTGGCCTTTGTGATTTTTACTTCTATCAGATCCCCTCAGAATCTCCTCTACTCCAAGAAGAACAACTCCAGCTTCCCCAGTCACCAGTCCAGTCCATCCTCATATGTATATTAAATATGTCCTATCTCCTCCCTGAAGCCCTTTCATGCTTCGAAAAATGTGGTGCCCAAAACTGGACACAGTAATCCAGTTGAAATATCTGGTGCCTACACCAGCCATGATTTTTTACACCAGTCAGAGAGAAATAGAGTTAGCATTTTAGGTTGCTGGCCTTTCATCTGGACCTTTCAAGCATCTGTTCTTTGTATTTGAGTCATGTTGACTGTTTAGTTGAATAGAAAATGTCAATCTTGTTCATCATGTCAAGTTGCATCTTGATTAAGAATAGCAGTCATAAGTCTCATTTGATCAGGCACTAACACTGCAATGCCCTCTTTACACAACAAGTGGGTAAACTACAATGCATCGCTGCATAGGTACTGAAATAAATTTGTGCATTTACTGAACAGGCATCAAGGGTTCATGTGGAAGAATGGGATAGATGGATCAAATAATCATACTTATCTCTACTAGATTTTGTGATATTTCTTTGATGAAAACAGCTTCCTGGTTCTTGCCAAATAATTATTCTTTAACAGTGAGCCCTGAGAGAGAATGTTCTTAAATTATTTTGCATAAAAGGCATTACAAATAAGCAGACGTGTCATCTAATGTCCATATTTATGAGCTTTCCAGTAGGGGTCACTAGATAGCAATTAGCAACAACACATTTTTAGTCTGGTTTGAAGGTGTAAAAAGCCATGTACAGAGGCCACTTCTTCCCACTGAAGTCATTTGACTCTGTGCAAATCAAGATCACCAACCAACGTGATATTCTCAACCATATTGGACATTGCTGTTACCACTCGGTGATCAAATACTAGAAAACTTTTATTTCATTATATTTCTTCACAGATGAAATACCAAAACCTGTGACACATATGAAAATGCTTTTCTTTGACCATAAGATCAACTTAAATTGAAATCTTAGAAGTCTTTATTAAATCATTGATGAATGGCCAATTTATTTTGTTCTTCTCAAGTTAGCAAAAAACGTTCTGTATTACCTCAAAGCACATTTGTTACATTCCCCTCAAGATTTCATGAGAATAACATTAAATTGACTTATTTTCAGTGCATTTTACCACTTTTAAATACAATCTTTTGCATACAAGCTTTGAAAATGATTTGCTACTACTCCTGGACGAATTAACAAAGATATGTGTGATAAATATAACTAAACTGTTCAGAAGAGGCAGTGGCTAAGCCACTCATACATTTGGAGAAATTATATATTGTAAGTTATTAGTTTGGAATGGTATTAATCAAAACAAATATTAGTGACAATTTATCCAGTAGTAATTATAGTAGTTTCAACAATTGCTTAGTACACATTTTATTTAAAGAAATATATTTTAAATATCTAAAGAATTCTTAGTAAATTTAAGACTGATGTAGATTGATCTATGGAGAGGAGAAAGGTTATTGGGAATGGGATGCTGAGATTACAGTCAGATCATTTATGAATTTATTGACTAACAGAGTGGCTTACTCCTGCCCCCCATGATGTACGGAAGGAAAATGCTATGGATGGGACAAATTAAAAAAATTGTCAGAAAGAGAATTCTTCCTATGGCAAATACAAACGCAAACATAAATGAACAGCCTGTGCTCAGTGTTGGACTATGTGATGTGAACTTATGAATTGCCTAGTTTCAACTTGCTTCTAAGTGCTACCCTAGTGCATAGTGAATGGGCCTAATGCTGTTGCAGAATCTTGCAAAATGTAAGTTTGCCTTGTTTGCAAGATTAAGTGTAGTGCTGATAACAGAACATGCTCATCCACACAATTTCTATAATTCAGCAGCCAGCTAACAGGTCTCACTCATCCTACATTAGGTGATTTCAAATGTTCCTGAATGGTTTTACATTCAGGAATATTCAAAAATATTTAAAATCAATGGATTAAATCAAACACAAAAATATATTTTTTTAAATCTTAAAAACATTGAAAAACAATTAAACAAAGACGTAGAAAGCTAATATTCATCTCAGACTCTCACAGATATTGCCCTCTATTGAAATGAATGACCTCAACAATTTCTGCTTCAGCTGTAACCTTACATTTGCAGGCATGTTTCCCAGTGCTGGAAAATCACAGCAAGACCACTCTGCAATTCTCCATGGGGAATATAATGCCAGAGTATTGTCAAGGAATCAATGAAGAAGAGTGACAAACAAGTCTAGTACCTCTGCTGTGGTGTCTAAATCGTGAATGGAGTGTCTCTGGCACAGTGCGATAAAATTAACAGATATGAACATCAGTGTAGTAGAAGGAAGATTGACTAGAAATTATAACACCATCTTACTGCTGATGTATAAATTTATGGAGGATGAATCCTTTACATAAATGATATATATATTTTTTAATCTGGAAGATCATCAACAATTTAAATAATAAATATTATAAAGAATTGAAGGTAAGGATCACATTTATTACTAAAATTGGATTCCTACTCAAAGACCAGAAACCAATTATTTATATACATTCAGTTTACATACAAAGTGTCATAGTGGCCACAACTGTATCAGTGTAGTCTTATGGCAAATAAAACATGGTTACTTACATATTTCATGGTATTAACACTGTGAATGCACTTGTGCTGAAGCATGAATCTGATATAAATTTGCTGATTTTCTTTACCTAACCTCTAGGTGGAGATATAGAGTTTATTTCATACTCTGCATTACTTAGCTTATTTTTTCAAATCTGCAATGTCTTTGTATTGTGCTGTTGCTATACCTTTTCTTCTTATATCCATTTTCTTCTTAAATGTAACATTGTTTTATTATTTTCTCATGTCTATTTAGCATCAAGCCCTCTTAATTATTGTGTTTTTTTTCCAATTCATTCTACATGTCCTTTCCATTTGATATTGTGGCAACCATCCCATCCTTTTGCTTTTGAAGTAAATTTAATTTCGAAAATTATGCACTGAATTTCTGAGTCTTGGATAGCTAAAATAAAATCATCTACCCTTGCCGAAAATTTGAAAAAAACATTTAGTTATATGTGAAAAAAAATGGTTATCGGGATTGGGTTTTTAGTCTGGTGGCATTTAAACTACTATTGTAGTGTTGCTTTTCATGGTTTGTTGTAGAATCAAATTGAAGTAACTTTCAGAGTAACAAAGATGTGTGCTAAAATCAGCCCTCATCATAATCACCTCCTTGTCCCCACCTACCTGCCCACCTCCCTGCTGGGTGTTCAGGATAATTTTTATGTTAATTCAAGGCATGTGAACTTTGCAGGCTGAGCCAGCATTTAATTTCCTATCCTTAATCATCCTTGAGAAAATGATGGTGAGCTGCCTTCTCGAACTGCGTAAGTCCTTGAGGTGTGGCGATATCCACAATATTGTTAGGGAGAGAGTTCTAGGATTTTTGACCTAGCATGAGTGAAGATACAGCCTTATAATTCTACATCAGAATGGTGTGTAGATGGGAAGGCAGCTTCCGGATGGTGATGTGTCCAGGGTTTTGCTGTCCTGATCCTTGTAGCTGGGTTTGGAAGGCACTGCTGAGTTACTTCAGTACATCTTATGGCTGATACAAACGTGCAGCGAGTTGCATCGGTGATGAAGTGAATGAATAGTTGTGGATGGGCGTCCCTATCAAGCGGGGTGTCCTGCTGTTTTGTTGGATAGATAGATACATGAATAAGAAGCAAAGGTAATTTTGCATTTCATCAGTAGCTAACATTGGGATTGTTGATGTGTGTTGTATTCAATTGGGGAATGGAGAATCTGTCTGAACTTTGGAATATTTAGTGAATGGTTCATACAGAGAGCAGCTAGGTCACCCCGAGATGAGGAGTGGTTTTATAAGTTCAGTGCCTTGAAAAAGAATACCTTCTGCTAGCTTCTAGTATTTTCAGACAATTGGAAGAAATGGTGATAGGGCAGCGGCAGTCTAATGGAGCATGAGCAAAAACAATGGAGGATGTCATGACCAAAAATAGCATTGTTCCAAAATATTAACTGGAACTGGAAATGAGTTGATGAATTTGCCAGTGCCTGAGGCATCACCACGAGTACTTGGTGCAGGAACACAATTAATGACCCGTCCAAAATGACAACCGTAAAATGCAAGTATTCCTGTCTCTATTTGAAAGTGCCACATTTTTTTCATAACAGCATTGTGCACCTCATCCTATGAGCAAGCTGAAACCTTCATTCCAACTCTTTAGTAGCTCCATCTCCACTTGGAAGTCACAGAAGTATTTTTCTTTATCTTACAAATAATTCACCTGCAGCTCATTGTCTTATAGCAGTTTCAAACAGAATAGGAACAAATTAAGAGGATTAAGTAATTTTACACTGCACACATGGTCCACCATCCCTTTTGATCAAGGTGTCACCAAATATTTCAAGTAGTCCCTGATTTCTCCTCCCCTTCTCAGCTCTCCCTCAGCCCACTGTCTCCGCCTCTTCCTTTCTTCTTCCCGCCCCCAGACCCTCACATCAGTCTGAAGAAGGGTTTCGACCCGAAACATTGCCTATTTCCTTCACTCCATAGATGCTGCCTCACCTGTTGAGTTTCTCCAGTATTTTTGTCAACCTTCAAATATTTTTCAAAGTTCTTTATAAACTTGGCTTGCTTCTTGCAACAGGATGCTTCTCCCCCTCTGCTTATTAACTTTAGCAATCCGTGAAACCTCTTTTACACAATGGTATCTCCTTCTGTTTCTTCAGTTTTGATGCTGGTTCTTTTCAAAATCTTTTCAAACATAAGCAGCCTCACACAGATGAATAACATTTGCTACAAAACAGTACCAACTCTCTGCTACATTTTCTGCATAAGACAATCTTCTGTAAGGAAGGAATTAAGATTGAATGTGGGAAATGGGAGACAGATAGGGGTCTGATACTTTTAGAGTCTTAGGATAAAGAATTATTGTGCTTGGCCAAGTGAATGGCAGGAATATTTCAATGTGCCTTAAGCCCACGAAGGGATGTCTGATAAAGGCCTTGATAATGTAGATGCTGATACTTTTATTTCCCTCATGAAGTAATCTGGAACTGGGGAACATGGATTAAAAATAATGGGTCACCCAATGAGTTGATGATTTTGTTTCACTTAGAGGGCAGTAAATCTCTGGCTTATTCTACACCAGAAAGCTGTGCGGGTGGTAATTTAAGGTTCAGGTACACAGTTATAATATTTGGACTCCAGGAATTAAGATATGTGGGGAATATGGAGTTCAGTCCAAAATCAGATTAGCTTTGATTTCATTAAATGGCTCAAGTGACCATATGGCATTACCCTAAACCTAATTTTTTTGTGTTTGAATGCAGTTCTTCAGTTTGTCCTGATCCTTCAGATTAAGTGTGCAGTACATTGATGGTGCTTAGTACTGACTCCATGGCTTTTTACACTGTCGTGCTCATATTGCGCTTTGAACCTCTTTCTCCAAGGTCTCTAAATTGATTGAAGGCTTGGAGAAAGTGGGTCTTCAACTCACTCGATCACATGCAAGTTCTGATTTGTAGGTCTGCAGCAAAATGTAAAGTTATTGGTTTTGAATTATCTCCAGGAAGCTCTATCAGTTGCTGGTCGTAGCTGTGGCTGTTTTGGATGCTGCAAATTCTCCACACTCTCATCTGCTCTGAGTTCTGTTTGCTCCAATAATGAATAAACCTCAGCTGCTGCTGGCTGACCATTTTTAAGGTAAGTAATGTATGGCAACCACAGCTTTGAAGATGGTAATGAATTGGTTTTGTAGAAATCCTAGTTGAGTATGGCATCCATCATTATTTCAAAACATTATTGTTGAGTTTGATAGTCCCATGGATAGCAATGAATAGCCTTTCAATTAATTTTATGGGAATGGATAGGATCATTGCCAATGATCCATCTCTTCATAGATATGCTGAAACCGCCCCACTGAATATCAAAAAGAGCAGAGATGTAGGAAGGAAGACATAGTTTAAGTGCTACAAGAGAAGGAAGCTGAAGCTTGTGTGATCATATTCCCAGGTCACTGTGAGAATAGTATTCAGATCATTGAGAGAATGATATTCATCTCAGTTGGTGAAGGATCACTGGATGACCTGGTGTTACCTTCAATGCCACGTGAAGGCAGCCAATAGCATTCTTTTCCAATCCTATCGGTTGGCCTTGCTCACTGCCAGCCACTATAGGGGGAACTTTACGTAATGGCTTGCCTTAATGAACAGAGCATCTGTCTCTTGTATTATGCTGGCAAGTGGAGCCAACTGGTGCCATATCTACCGCTTCAAATTGGAAAGACCCTGAAGCAAAAAAAAAATGATAGCAGCTGTCGCCTGACTGCCACTGACAGAGGGTGACAAGACAGCACAGAAGGTTGCAATTTCCACAGCAGGAAGGCTGCAGATGTTTGGCAGAAGAATCTGCACCTCCTTACACAATGTTTCCCTGAGCTCCTGGGAACCGATGCTGAGGCTGTGGATCTACCAGGAGAGAAGGACAGCTGCACGTGGCTTGCAGTTCGATCCAATGCACTGACAGAATGTGCTGCAGTGCCTCTGTGCTCTCCTGGTGGCTCCTGGTGTTGTTGCTGAAGTTGCTCAACTGCTTCCTAATCCTCCTCTTCCCAAAAATGGGTCGATAGAATAACTCCTCCTTTTCTCAGTAACTCTGCCTAAAAACAAAGAATTTTCTGAAAGAAGTCCTCAGTACAGTAGCTGCAAATACATTTCTTTCATACTCAACTGAGAATTTTGGGAGGATTTGCTATTTACGTCATCTGGTGAATGCTTACTAAGCTCAAGCTGATTGCAAATGAAGTGTTCTTATAAAAGGTTACCAACCAGAAAAGTTCACGCAGTTTCTCCCCTGGCAGACAATGGGACAAGCTTTGTTGGCATAAAAGGATACAAGGTGCTGGAGTAACTCGGCAGGTCAGGCAGCATCTCTGGAGAACATGGATAGGTGATGTTTCGTATTGAGACAATTCTCTATTTTGTCAATATAAGTTTTGCATTGGTGAGAATAGAAATCAGGCTGTAGAGATACCCAATTTGCAATATAAAGGCAACATTAGCAATTTCCCATGAATTAAACTTTAATTCAAAGATATCTGTCTGTGTGTTCTGTGTATTTTGTAAACTTGTCAATAAACTGCTAGGTTTATATACTGATGTGAAAAGGCCTGTGAAGATTTCTAGATCTAGGCAGGAGTACCTCCAGATGTGATCTCAATTCTTTCCATATCCCGTTAGTGGCTGTGCAATTGCACTTAACGACAAGATCACTTTGAACATTTTAAAACCTATTTTTGAGATGATTCAATTTCTGCTGATTAAGCAGACGCTGTCTGAAGCCCTCTCCCCTGTCTCTCAGTCTGAAGAAGGGTCTCGACCCGATACGTTACCTACTCCTTTTTCTCCAGAGATGCTGCCTGACCCGCTGAGTTACTCCAGCAGTTTGTGTCTATCTGTGATGATCTGCTTGTCAGGTTCCATTAATTTAAATACATCAATCAGACACCAGGAGATTGCATTCTGTGTAAATATCCGAATATGAGTTAAACACAAATCAAAGTTAACACATATTTTAAGTACTTCAGTTGCTGCAAAAACTCTTGTCAACTTTATTCTTTAATATTGTAACTTGGTGCAACAATAATTTTTTGAACAGACAGAGAATGATTTCAATGCTTTTAAAGCTAACAGTTAACAAAGGCAAATCTTAGTTATCTTGTTAAGTGTTTCTCTTGGAACATTGGAGCTAACCGCATGTATCAGTCAAATGAAACCATGTGTTAAAATTAATACATTTTTATTTGTACCTTTAATATATAATATTCAACTGCTTGCATTTCAGTAATGACATTTCTGCTTGCCTATCAAATCTAAGTAGCATTTTACTGATTGGTTTCTAATTTTGTTGTGGTTTGTAGTACTTATTTTATTAATTTGGAATTTGAGCAGGAGCTGAAAGGAATGAACCATGGGAAAGGATTGGGGTTGGGTCAAATTATATTGCTCTTGCACAGTACTTTTCTGCATAGAATTGTAATGTTCACATTATTGTGGATAGAGTTTTTAATTGAACTCAAATCTTTTGGAGATTCATATCCATGGCCCACATAATTTATTATCAGAATTATTAAAAAATAAGCAAAAGCTGTGTTTTAATTAAAGTTACATCATCAGTTTTACGTATCATCTTAGTTTGGTTGGTGTTAAATTTTGTCTCGTAATGATATTTCAATCCAAGATGTTCTGTTTCCACACAACTTGCATTTGATATTGACTGCATTATTTATAGGAACAGCTCAAACCAAATGACACCTAACGGTTAAAAACTTAGGACATTCATCTCAACTGACTAAAAGTTCCATGTGCTAGATTGATGTCTCTTCTCCAATGGCACAGATTTTTATCACAAATTGGAGGCAAATCTGCTTTCCATCTTCCAAAGTAGCCTCTACCAATAGTATAATTCCATGCGTAGGAAGGAACTGCAGATGCTGGTTTAAACGGAAGATAGACACAAAATGGTATAATTCCATGCTATCTATTTGCACCATTACAAAAGTAAAATCTGCAATTATCAGGAAGATAAAGTAATTACAAAATCTGTCGAATTTTGCTTTGAATTATTTGAATGATCAAAATTGCTTTGAATTATTTTATATATTTTATTTGATTATAATAATTAAATGTCCTAACAGCAACAAGTGCTGAAAATACTTAGTTCGTCAGAACGCATCAATAGGGAAAGAACAAGTTAGTTAACTAAACAGGTCGATTTTCAATATGATTATTTTCAACAGTCTTTACTTTTGCCAAGTGCAGAACGCTGCTCTTACATTAGAGTTACTAACACATTTTAAGTTGAATAATTATAAAGAAAAATTATGGGTTGATTGCCTTTCCACCATCAGGGACAGGTTTGGAATTCAATCTGGGCTCAGATGTTGCTTCCACTTTGATAACTAAGTTCTTTAGAAGCCATAGATGGACACAAAAAGCCGGAGTAACTCAGTGGGACAGGCAGCATATCTGGAGAGAAGGAATGGATGACGTTTTGGGTCGAGACCCTTCTTCAGACTGGTTAGGGATAAGGGAAACAAGAAATACAGCAGATGATGTGAAGAGATAAAGAAGCCATTGGATGAAGAAGTCTTTAGAAGCCATATCCTGGTGAACAAGCTTACAGCAAAAATATTTACAAATTTGCATTAATTGGCATAAATTCAGTAGGTTCACTAAAGGAGGTCAAAAGGATGTGGGAAATGGAAAATTTACACTACTGCATTAGAGTACGCTTAGATGAAACACTTCCCTGCAGCTAGTCTATTATTTCCACTTGTTACTGTGCAGGCGCATGTCTAATTGCACCAAATCACCCAATAATTCTCTTGGCATTTTCCATTGCAAGTATAACTTCAACATCTGTTGCTGAAAGGAAATGGTCATTGCCTCACTGGTTAATGTGGGCACCCAATAAAAATGTAATCATTCCAAAATCTAACTGCCTTAACAAAAAAATCAATCAAGCAGCAAGTCTGATTGCCCTTTACTTCAGGCAATGTTTTCCATTAAGTTGTTTGGAAGCTGATGCACACAATTATCTTTAATATATTTGTAAATTTCAGCATAACCAGGTTTTTAGCTTTATCTATACATTCTCCCATACCTCAATGAATGATAGGTCTTACTTTCCATTCAGTTTGTTCATGAGGAAAAACATACCAAGCAGCTTAGGAGGGCAACTGGCATGGGATGGGGTGGAAAACTGAACCACAAAACAACACGTTACTATTCTAAAACATTCCTTTCCAATGAATAGCCTACCTAAAGGTCAACTCCACCCTGCTCATAATTGCATATAAGATACTTATAATTATGTGTAGGCTCAAAATGTCACTTGTCAGGATTCACTCTGCATAATTGCAAAGGGGAAAAGCAAGTTCTGTCAGGTGTATGTGAATCTTAATCTTCCCTAGTGTTTGTAAGATCAAAACAAATTCCTTTTGTAATTCACCTAAGTTCTTGTGGAAACGCTTGTTTAATTATATTGTTTTGTTTTGAATCTAATTGGAAGATGCAGCATGGAGCATGCAGCCTCTGGCCCACTGAGTCTGTGCCGATCATCAATCCCCCATTCACACTAGTTCTATGTTATCCCACTTTCGTAACTAATCTCAACACACTAGGTTACTCAATTTACACAGGTGAATTAAACAACAAACCTGCATGTCTTTAGGCTTAAGATTAAGAGATACAGCATGGAAACAGGCCCTTCTGTCCACTGAGTCCACACTGACAAGCTATATATACACTAGCACTATCCTACACACAGGGGCAATTTACAATTTTTACAGAAGCCAATTAACCTACAAATCTGTATGTCTTTCGGAAGCAGGAGAAAACTGGAGAACAAGAAGAAACCCATGTGGTCACATGGAGAACATGCAAACTCCACACAGTCAGCACCCAGGGTCAGGATTGAATCCAGGTCTCTGGAACTGTGAGGCAGCACCTCTACCAGCTGCACCACTGTGATACCCATTCACTCTGTTCATAAAGCTAACTAAATGTTTTTTCTATAAACTTCTTCCCCAAATGTTCTGAGGTAGTAATCCGAGTGGCATGTTCTCTCAAACAATTGGTTTTGATAATTATTCACAAATATGCAACATGAGACGCCTATCCTCAGCCGCAATCAATCACCAGCACAGATACATTGTTAAGCTTGTGTCACAGGTGGGGACATCAGTGATTTTTGATGAAGATAGACACAAAAAGCTGGAGTAACTCAACGGATCAGACCATCTCTGGAGAAAAGGAATAGGTGACGTTTTGGGTCATGACCCGGCTTCAAATTTGGAAATCCTTGTGTGCCTCCAACAAATGGATGTGGCAATTCAACAAATTTTATGTAGCAACACGGAAGAAAACTTAGTACTACATGGCTGGGTGGAGATATCTCTGACATAATGTTCCTTAATAGCTGCAATTTGTGAAGTATAGTGTCAATTAGAAATTGCTAATTTGATGATTGATCATAGATCACCAATATAAAGCTACATATATAATTTATATTTAAAGTAGAAATATCACATGATTATTCTCTACACCTATTTCGTGGTGTAACAATGGTTGGTTCATGGTAATGTCGAATTATGCTGAAAATAACACGGCCCAAAACTGAAATTGCTGTCTAGATTGACATTTCTACCACCATGGATTTTAAAAACAGTGCAATTGTATGTATTACTGTCTTCGGCATTAAGCATCCACGTGTGCATTTAGGGGTGGGGGGGGGGGGGGGGGAATGTACGACCTAAGGTTTTTATTCTTTTGCATTATCTATGCCAACACGGTGAACTTTGAGGTCACAATATCGAAAACAAAAGTGGACTGGCTCTTGTATCTTAAATTGGAACTTGGCTACAATTTGCATATATCAAAACCTTGCACGATCTTGGTGACATCGGGGATTCATCCAGTATATGTTGATGAGACTGCATAGTCGTCTGACCTTTCAGTTTAAGATCATTTATAACCAGTATACTGCTGTCCACTGTTTATCAATGGCCATAAAGTTGAAATATGAGTTATTAAAACTCGCCTTGCTAAAGCTGTCAGACATTCGCAGCTCAAAGGGCCAATGGTGCGTATTCCTCGTTTTAATTAAAATTCTGATTCACTGATTGCGCCGCTTCCACATCCTGCCCAGAACTGCTCATGCATAAGAATGTAAATCACACCAAAAGTTTCTTTGATATGTAAATATAGCCACTGATTTTAAATAAATAGTCCTCGAACTGATTACTAGCATCACACTGTAGTTATTTCATTCGATAACCGACCTGGTTAAATATGCCTCATTCTGCTTTGTGTTTGGACTCAGGCTAGGTATTAAAAGCTATAATTATCTTAAGCGGTAACTGATGAGGTGGGTGAAAGAATACGTGCTAATTTTTAACCTGGCAGTTTTTTTTCTCCCTTCCTCTCTCTGTTCCGTTTATCGTTTTTATACATTCGGCCGTACTCTCTCGGCAAACCTTCTTGCCTTCGCCGGGTTTTTTTTTTCTGTCTCTGTCATCACTTTCTGACTGTCACCAAATGCTGCTGCCCCACAACTCTGCTCCCTCCCCTCGCCGCGCAGGCGCTGCTCATTGCTGCTGCAGCCTCACTGCGCTCCGGCCGCTCCGTCGCTGCACTCCTCCGACACACAACTTTCGTCCGGCAACTGCATCTCCTCGCAGCTCACATCCGTGCCAACCCCTCCCCGGCTCCCTCTCGGAAAAGTCACGGCAGTCGCACGCCGCTCATCGCCGCAGTAGAAACAAAAATAGCAATGCTTTGCAGAAATGAAATTAGAGACCGAGTTATCCGTTCGCTTTCTTGTTAAAACGTATTGTTGTGTTTTTTCAACATAGTATCGATACTCGAACCCTGGCTTTGCGGGAAAGGGGTACGCAGAGAAAAGCTCACTCTTTATCATGCTTGGAAATAAACAGTTTCTTTAAAACAATACTATATATACAGACCAAACTCGCAACCTCGGTCTCTCTCTCTCGCACAAGCATGAGCTTTTCCTACCCCTGCTGTGTCGAGTTTTAAAACAACCACACATTCTCTTAACGCTAAAAGGCGAGCTTGTTTTATTTTTGTTATTTAATCAGATATGCAGATAGGCATATATTCATCACAAATAACAATCTACTTTCGAGAAGCTGCTTCTGAATGAAGGTAAGAACGGTAACCGAATGCACATCGTGAGATAAAATAGGATGTGGAATGATATTTAAAACGCCACTAATCTGCTTGAAAAGAAAATAACGTTGAATAAATGGAACGGCAGGGGGGAAACAGGGGAAGCGACAAACGTAAAATGAAGCAAATGAGGGGAGAGATTGATGATGTAGAAAAAATGAATCTCTGCATTTCCTGACCGTGCATCAGTTCCTTTCCACTCTGTAGGTGACGCTACCTCAAATGAGTCAGAAAACTCTCACATTCACCCACACTCCGAGCGGGATGGCATACAAAAGAGGGAGGGAGCGAGAAATCGGAACTCTGCTGTTAACCTGAATCCACAGTCGACATCGTGCGGATAGCGGAGGGTAAGCAGCGGAATTGCAGATCTCCAGCTGGAGGGAGAGGACATTATTGCATTCACTCTTTTATAGACTCCGATCCTTTGCGAAACATCGGCATTGGAGCCGGGTTTGCGCTATAACCTACATCCACACTCTGAATACAGAAGGCTGAATTATACGAGGGAAGGCAAACCCAACTTCAACTGCAGGAATAGCAATGAACTACTCAGCAGACCAAGACTAATCGAATAACAAGGAAGGACTTTTGTTTTCTCTCTAAGTGAAGGATTCAGCACCGCTGAAAGGACTGCGTCAGGCGACTGAGATACAGCCCAGGGTCTGGAATAAGAAAACTTGCTGTTGTGAAAGTACGGCAGCCAAATCACTCTTTAATTGAGGAGGTTTCGTTTATTCCACTGCTCTGACCCGATCCAGAAGCCATCCGCTGGCGGACGTCGTTTGTTTTAAAGATCCGCATCGTGAAATCAGTTGGCTCTCATTCGGATTTCTGTTTTAACAGACAGGATTTCCCAATCCACGTTCAATCCGGACGCGTATCTGCATTTAGACGCATCTTGGCAGCTCACCTCCTTGTACCGGGTTCTCCGGGCTGAATACGAATACAAAAGTGATTAACTGCAACCGTTATTCTGCGGGACTGTCCATCTAATCGTCTTGGACACGGAGAATGGGATCGCGTTCACAGTAATCCTACAATCGCCCTTTCAACTTTCTGCCCGGGTTCCCTACCTCTTTCCGCTATTCAGTAGCTGCCTCTTCAGTCAGTCAGGAGCGGGCGAAGAGGGAGGTTGGGGGAGAGAGAGAGAGAGAAAGAGAGAGTGAGAGAGCGAATAGAAGAGTGTGCAGAGAAAGGGAAAGACTGCAATAGCAAGCTTGGAGCACTCAGAGTGCTACACGCACACACACAGTTTACAGAAACCACTAGCACGCAGGTGAAGAAGCACCAACTGCGGATGCAGGACAAACTTGGAACAGCGTGAATGAAAAGGCACGTCCTAAGCACTAACGGATTCAGGTGACCAATTTTACTAAATGCTTCTCCTTTCCTGCGCCGGCGTCCCGGGAGCAGCAAAATGCTCGAGCGGAATAGAGTGATCCAAATTACAGGAGAGGAATGTCAAAGCTAAAGCGGTGTCTCTGTGAGTGCGTGTCCCGGTGAGTGTTTCTGCAGATTACTTTACTGACTGTTGTTGGACTGTTGAAAAGGACAATAGGAGCAGAGATTTGGTGCGATTAATCGGTTGAGGGTGAGGAGGTGGCGGTGGTAGTAGGGAGGGGGGAAATCTACTCGGAGCGATGAGTTTCTGTTTGCCACTGGTGCTTTCGCTGGTGGCCGTCGCCGCCGTCCCGGTGAGCGCCAAGCAAGCTCTCCGCTACCGGATCACGGAGGAGGGACCGGCCGATGTGCGGATCGGCAATGTGGCCAGCGACCTGGGCATCGTGGCGGGCTCGGGAGAAGTGACTTTCAGTCTGGAGTCGGGCTCGGAGTACTTTAAGATCGACAACATCACGGGAGAGCTGTGCACCACCGGCCGGCGCATCGACCGGGAGAAGCTGCCGCAGTGCCAGCGCATCTTCGACGCCAACGAGTGCTTCATCGACTTCGAGGTGTCGGTGATCGGGCCGGCCCAGAGCTGGGTGGACCTTCACGACGGCCAGGTGGTGGTGGACGACATCAACGACAACGCTCCCTCTTTCCCCTCGCCCGTGCTCACGCTGACCGTGGAGGAGAACCGGCCAGTGGGCACCCTCTACCTACTGCCCACCGCCACCGACCGGGACTTCGGCACCAACGGCATCGAGCGCTACGAGCTGCTGCTGCTACAGGATGAGAGCGGCCAGGGGGGCTGGCGAGGGCTGGAGCCGGCGCTGGGCAGCAGCAGCAGCAGCAGCAAGGCGCCTGGTGGAGGTGGAGGTGGAGGCGGCAGCGAGGAGCCGGGACAGGGCGACGGCAGCAGTAGCGTGTTTGAGCTGCAGGTGGCCGATACCCCGGACGGGGGCAAACAACCGCAGCTGATCGTCAAGGGGGCTCTGGACCGGGAACTCCGCGACTCCTACGAGCTGAGGCTGAGGGCGAGTGACGGCGGGCGCCCAGCTCGCTCCTCCAGCGCTCTGCTGCGGGTCCTGATCTCGGATGTGAACGACAACAGCCCCCACTTCGAACGGCAGCTGTACGAGGCCCGGCTACCCGAGAACAGCCCGGCGGGGAGCCGCATCCTGCAGCTGCGGGCTGGCGACCCGGACATCGGGGTGAACGGGCAGGTGGAGTACGCTTTCGGCGGGGCGAGTGAGGCGGCCAGGCGGCTGCTGCGCTTGGACGAGAACAGCGGCTGGCTCAGCGTGTTGCGCCGCATCGACCGGGAGGAGGTGAGCCAGCTCCGCTTCGGGGTGCTTGCCCGGGACCGGGGGCAACCCCCGCGGACAGACAGGGCCACAGTGTTGCTCGCCATCAGCGACCAGAACGACAACGCGCCGCTGGTGGACATCCGCAAGATCGGGCGCATCGTGTTGCGGGACGGTGCGGCCATCGTGGTGGAGGACGTGTTGGTGGACACGCCGGTGGCGCTGGTGCAGGTATCCGACCGGGACCAGGGCGAGAACGGCGCCGTGACCTGCACGGTGGTGGGAGACGTGCCCTTCCAGCTGAGGCCGGCCAGCGAGGCGGACCCGGAGCAGCAGCAGCCGCTGCCACAGCAGCCCAGGAAGAAGAAGTACTTCTTGCACACCTCGGCGCCGCTGGACTACGAGTCGGTGAGGGAGTACTCGGTGGTGATCGTGGCCGTGGACTCGGGCAGCCCCAGCCTGTCCAGCAACAACTCCCTCCTGGTCAGAGTGGCCGACGTGAACGACAACCCGCCCATCTTCCCGCGGGCCGTCTACCGCCTCGCCATCCCCGAGAACAACTCGCCCGGCGACCTGGTCGCAGCCGTGGTGGCCACCGACGCGGACGACGGGCGCAACGCCGAGCTGGGCTACTCGCTGGACTCGGCGGCGGCCGGCGTCTTCTCCATCGACCCGGTCAAGGGGGCCATTCGCGCCAACATGGTGTTGGACCGTGAGCAGACAGAGCGCTACGAGTTTCGTGTGGTGGCCCGGGACCGCGGCATCCCCGCCCTACAGGGCAGCGCCACCGTGGTGGTCCAAGTCCAGGACACTAACGACAACGAGCCCCGTTTCATGCAGGACCTCTTCACCTTCTACGTGAAAGAAAACTTGCCGCCCAACAGCCCGGTCGGCATGGTCACCGTGATGGACGCCGACCAAGGCACCAACGCCGAGATGAGCCTCTTCATCGAAGAGGACAACAACGTCTTTTCCATAGACAACGACACGGGCACCATCTTCTCCACCGTCTCCTTCGACCGCGAGCAGCAGACCACCTACTCTTTCAAAGTCAAGGCCGTAGACGGGGGAGAGCCCCCTAAATCTTCCACGGCGATGATATCGCTGTATGTCATGGACGATAATGACAACCCGCCCACCATCACTTTCCCCAAGAATGCGTCTTACACCCTGCTGCCCCCTTCTAGTAACTTGCGGACAGTGGTGGCCACGGTCCTGGCCACGGACAGTGACACTGGCATCAACGCCGACCTCAATTACAGCATTGTGGGGGGAAACCCCTTTAAACTTTTTGAGATTGACTCGGCCAGTGGTGTCATCTCCTTGGTGGGGAAGCTAACTCAGAAACACTATGGACTGCACCGGTTGGTGGTGCAGGTCAATGACAGTGGGCAGCCTTCACAATACACCACTGCAATGGTCCACGTGTTTGTGAACGAGAGTGTTTCCAATGCCACCATAGTGGAAGCTCAGATAGCCAGAAGTCTTCGCACTTCCATCAAGCAAGATATTGCAGGTGACCCAAACTATGAGATGAGCAAGCAAAGGCTCAGCATTGTCATTGGGGTTGTTGCCGGGGTCATGACAGTGATCTTAATCATCTTGGTTGTGGTTTTGGCAAGGTACTGTAGACCGAAAAAATCCAAGAATGGATATGAGGCTGGAAAAAAGGACCCAGAGGACTTTTTCACACCCCAGCAACATGACAAGTCCAAAAAACCCAAAAAGGACAAAAAGAACAAAAAGGCCAAACAACCTCTGTACAGTAGCATTGTGACTGTGGAAGCGGCAAAACCAAATGGACAGCGATATGATAGTGTGCACGAGAAGCTCACAGAGAGCCCTGGCATGGGATGTTATCACTCCATGAATGGTGGACCAGGCAGTCCTGATCTCGGAAGGCATTACAAATCTAGCTCTCCATTGCCAACAGTTCAGCTTCACCCTCAGTCGCCTACTGCAGGGAAGAAACACCAGGCAGTGCAAGAACTTCCACCGGCCAATACCTTCGTAGGGACAGGAGACAACATCTCAATTGAATCGGACCATTGCTCAGAGTACAGCTCTCAGACCAATAACAAGTACAGCAAACAGGTAAGAAGCAATAATTACCCAAAATTGTATGAGAGGAAAGAAATCAATGTGCATTATATTGTTAAAATTTGTTAGTATACACACATGTTCATGATGATGCACAAGCATTCATAATTGGTTTTTGTAAAGGTATGTTGTTCTAAAGTAGAATTAGAGAAATGTATAAAACCTCTGATTAATTGATTTTGAATAATTGAAACCCTAAATGGTAAGATATGTAAGTAATTAGATAAATGTGTATAATCTGCAAATGCAAAGTAACAAGACATAACCAGGCAGATAGTGATGTGCAGATTGGTTACTCAAGCCTGTTTTATGTCATAGTACTGAAAAACATGTTGTTTTCCCCCTCTTTTTTGGTCTCCTTATTCCCTCTCTATGTCAAAGAGAATGAGTTCCCCACAGATCTAGTTCACAGTGACAACTACACTGTGATACATTTATGTCCATTGGTATTCATATGGTGCAAGATAAGCAAATAAAAAAGAAAAGAAATCTGTGGAGATTTCTTTAAATTGTTGGTATTTGGAACATCAACATTTTATCAAATCCCAGTCAGTGATGGTAAAAATCAGGCTGTGTGAATGCAACTATGAAAACAATCTCCAGAGATGTTCTTTACATTTATAAACACGCTTGTCTTTATGCATTTATCGGTATATAGATCAACAAAATTGCTATATTTGATGCTTTAATAGCTACACAGCAGCAGCTCAGATATCATCCTGGGATGGAGATCACATACAGTGGCATTTGTATGTTAGATCCTGCACTAATGATAATGTATCTGCATTTAGGAGAGGTCACTTATCAGTTTAAGTTACTAAAATTAAAAAAGCTGTGATGGATAAAATTGAACCTGTGGTCAATCAGTTTTCTACAAACTTTATTTGGACAACATGAATTGGATTTTGAATACTTTGCACAAAGTAGTTTTGGAATGGCACTGTTGTATGGAAGTATTTCTGCAGCCTTGAAAGTTTTCAAATGTCTTCATTTTTTCACAGCCTTGTGGGAATGTTTGAAATCGGACTCCAAAAGCATTCTAAATGACCATTTCAAAGTTTGTAAAATTCTAAATGCTCTTCTGAACAAATTGCAAAATAATTCTGATACTATTCTGATATTGATGTTTTACGGTTCTTATCGTCATTCTCAGAAATTGAATTTTGTAAATATGTGATGGATTGTAGGTCAGTCTCTAACTGACTCTCCTAAATTAATAAGAACAAACTATAGAAAAAAATCTGTGATTTATTTTATGTCTTTGGTCTACGTCAAAATCTGTTATTTCCTTGCCGCCCGCTCCATCCCACAACTGCCAAACCGTGGGGTGTCAGATTTGACCTCTAGGTGAGTTTTTGACCACATCCCTCTGGTGACACCAAGACTACATATTTCCATCTCTAACACATTATTTGACTCTGACCTGCCTTAGCTCAGATGCTGCTGGAAACTCTAATCAGTACCTTTGTTACCTCTGGACTTTCTGGTTCTAACACATTCCTGGCTAATGCAACATGTTTTGTGCTCAAGATTTCGGCATTTGTCGTTTCTTGTGTCTCCATTTTACATGTTCAATATTCTGAAACGTGAGGATATCCCCAAATCTCTGCCGCCTGTGTCCTTATATGGAACCAATCCAGTTATATTATCTCTCATTTGCACCAATTTATATTAGCTCCAAATTCAGCAGTGACTTAATTTAGAATTCATCTTTGGTCTGATATCCATGCATTGCTATGTTCCTATCTTTGTCTGTCCTTCAGGCCCGAAATCCTTTGGAATATCTGTGGTTTGCGAATTCTGGCCTTATTTGTACTCCTGTAGCCACCAACACGGTGCGCCTGTTCAGTATTGGTGGCTACATTTAGGCAGCCAAAGTCCTACAATCTGGAATTCACTTGCTAAATCTCCATCTCTCTGTCCCCTATTCTCTTTGATGATGGTCATTAAAAGCTATCTCTGATCAAACTTTGATTATTAGCCCTCATACCCCTTGTGTAACACAGTATCAAATGTTGGTTGATGGTTCTCCTCTGAAGTGCCTTGGGATATTTCCCAAGTTGGAACATGCTATATGCAAAGAAGTTGTTGTTTGCTGCATTTATACGGAGAGTCAGATGTCACAGTAGCTGCACAATGAGAAGTAACCTTTTATTTAATATGAATTAAATAGAAATCATGTTTTATAATAATTCGCCTTATGCAAACACCAAAGTTCAGCTGCATGAGTAAGGTGCATTCTCTGTCTATTAATTTAATTTGAATTTGTGCAATTGAAGCCAAAGCAGCACTTCTGTTTTTTGCCATTTGACGTAAATAGATGTCTTTCAATAGACAATAGACAATAGGTGCAGGAGTAGGCCATTTGGCCCTTCGAGGCAGCATCGCCATTCAATGTGATCATGGCTGATCATCCACAATCAGTACCCCGTTCCTGCATTATCCCCATATCCCTTGACTCCACTATCTTTAAGAGCTCTTTCTAACTCTCTCTTGAAAGCTTCCAGAGAACCGGCCTCCACCACCCTCTGAGGCAGAGAATTCCACAGACTCACAACTCTCTGTGTGAAAAAGTATTTCCTCATCTCCGTTCTAAATGGCTTACCCCTTATTCTTAAAATTGCATGCAATTTAGTATGCATCATATATTTATTTCTTTGCTTTCATGTTTTTATTATATTGTGGTATGCTTCAGGTGGCAGAGACATTCAGTGTAAAAAAGAATAAAAAGAACTTCAAGCCCAGAGTGAGAAAGCCTAATTACATAAATTGCAACTCCAGGCTGTGCTGTTTGTATCTTGTACTGTAACACCATGTTGAACAGTGTTTCATTCAGAAAATAAACCTGAGCATCACTTTTACTATTTATATTAGCGAGTATGAATGTATTTTTAAAGTTTCAAAATTCACAGGAAGGTTATACTTGTGTGAATTTTCTTAGGAGATAGAATTGAGGATGGCAATTATCTTATTAACAGGTTTGTCTGTTAATCACTAAACTTAATGTAGAACCTTAACAATCTCATCTCTTCCAAATATTGCATTGAAATTCTATGCAACTTCATTATCAGAAAAAAAACATCAAATAAGCTTTGCATGGAGGTGACTGCTAATTGTTAACATAAAATAATTACCTTTGGTGCTAAATGATATTCAGATTTTTTTTAGACTGGATGAGGAATTGGATAAATCAGAAAATATTGTCATCCCAGTTGTTGTAATGAAATTTAATCGGATATGAAAGCAATAATATAGTTGCAATACAGCTATCATACTATGGAAATAATAGAAAAGCTATTTATTTTATTAATTAGGCCAGGTTCACAAAAATGCTGGAGAAACTCAGCGGGTGCAGCAGCATCTATGGAGCGAAGGAAATAGGCAACGTTTCGGGCCGAAATGTTGCCTATTTCCTTCGCTCCATAGATGCTGCTGCACCCGCTGAGTTTCTCCAGCATTTTTGTGTACCTGGGATTTTCCAGCATCTGCAGTTCCTTCTTAAACAATTATTAATTAGGCCTTCAGCTTCCCTGTTTTTGTTCGTTTGATGCATTTTTTTCAGTTGAATCAAAGTTGAATCATTGCTAATTGAGGTCTGAAAGATGCTTTAACTTAAGTTGCCTCATCTTTACACATCTATCACAGTGTGGAAATAGCTGATGTATAAAGCAAATTATTGCTGTTGTGATATGAAGCTAGGGTGACACAAAGTACAGTGTATCAGTGTATCTACAGTGCATCTAGATAGGGCTCTTAAAGATAGCGGTCAAGGGATATGGGGAGAAGGCAGGAATGGGGTACTGATTGGGGATGATCAGCCATGATCACATTGATTGGTGGTGCTAGCTCGAAGGGCCGAATGGCCTACTCCTGCACCTATTGTCTATTGTCTATTATCTTCCATCAGAGCACGAGTGTCCTTTTATATCAATGTTTACCTTATTTTGAAAAAGACTGCACGACAGCTTTAAGGAATGATTCCCTTACTTCTTTTGCCAAGTACTCACTGAAATATAGAGCTGTCCATTGTAATTTCAACTAAATCTTTATGCTTTTGGGCCATGCTACCTCCAAATATGCCTCTAAAAGTGTGCCTACAGATAAATAAAGTTTTTTTTTTAAATTCCAAAGGTCAATATTTAAATACACTATCGCAAACTTGCATCTAGGAATTTAAAAACATACTATTCGAATAGTCAGAGCAAACAGTCTAAACACCTTGAAGTGTGTAACCCCTGAGTTTTGCATATTTGGTGGCTGAAGGGTTATGTTCAATAAAACTTTAGATGTATGAGTACGAGCAGATAGTATACCTCACTTTTATAGTTTATTTTGTTCTGCAAATCATGTGCAGGTATGTGTGGAAAACAATGTTCTGTTTACTATACATTACCGTGGATCACATTGAAGTCAGCATTACAATATTCTGAGTAATTCACTATTGGTGGACTATGTCTATTGCCTCAGGGAGCAAACCACAGTATTCCTGAAGTATTCAACCTGTTTTTAACTCTTTCATGGGAAGAGATCACCAGGCTGAGGAAATAATTCAAGGCCATGTTCAAAGATTCCTGGAAGAAATGTAACATACACATTGATTTCTGGGAATCCCTAGAGGATGGTGTTGGGAACTCGTAGTCCATGCATTGGGAGGACACAAACCCCCCGCATAAAAGGAGGAAGGAGAATATCAATTTACAAATTCTGCCACATCAGATACTTCCTGCCTTATCTGTAGAAGAGTCTGCAATTCCCACCTTGGCTTCATCGGTCATCACAGATCCAACAGAACTAGAGTGGAAATAAGTCACTCTTGATCCAAATGGAAGGCACAGATGAAATGGAAATAGATTCTGTATATGTTCGTGGGTCATTGTGAGGAGCTCATCTTGGATGCTGGATATTGTGTGTTTTAAAGAGTAACAGCCAAATGAACAATTTTTAAAATGAAGCTTTGCCACCGAACAACATATGCTACCTTTGTGCAAACTCAAATAATAATGCTACAGACTTACCGGAGAATGTTTAACTTTGTTCCATTTCAGCAAATGTTGAAGGCAGATACCGAATTGTCTCTTTACATGGCCATTTTCATATAACATATCAAAAGCAGCATTTCACTTACAAATTTGTCAATGTAATTATATTCTGAGTAAATCTAAAGGCAAGGCTACTCTTTTATTGTTTATTCCCAGATGCCTGGAGATGAAGGATGGCAGTGAATCTTGGAGATTTGTTAAGACAATTTATCCTTTCAGTTCATAAATGACTATTATTAATTTTATAACTTTTGGAGTTCTAAACTAGTATCGGTATATTGTCAACCCTATTTTTATTACATTCGACGGCATAATTACAAATAGTATATCCAACTTGAATTTTGTATTCTGCATTTTGATAATTTGTACTTCATGAAATGTTGGAGCATCTGTGACATTATTCATGTGTACTGATTGTAATTTGGTGCAAAGAAAAAATAATTCAAGCAAAGATTGAGCACAGCCTAATTTCATCAGCCACTTGTGTGAACAAAGTAAAGAAATGAAGCAAAAACACAGTCAAAAATGTATTGCACAGAGGGTATTCCTTTCAGAGAATGTATGACAATCATGTTCCAGAAGTGTGGAAATATATATTTTGGATATTACTTGCATATTTCCTGTATTGGTGCACTAGTTGAAATAAAGTTTCATTAAAACCAGCCTTTTAATTGTATTTTCAGGTAGGTTAATGGTTGAATGGCACCATATGTTGCCATTAGGAATAAGAGATCAATTGTGACCATGTAGCATCTCACCTAGAACACAATAAAGTCGCTGTAATTGTTGACCCCTCATCTTAGGAGAGATGAAGGTATTTAGAATACAATCCCACAATAACTTTCCATGTTGGAAACACATGTTTGTAGATCTACTGGATTCTACTTTGAGGGCCTCCACATTGATGAGTCCAATTACCTTCCCAGAAAACAGCCATTTGGTTGAAAGAGTGAAATGATCACACAATAGCTATGTTGTTTGGCAACATTTCTTCACTTAACAACATTTAATGTCAGTGTTTTGTCACAATTTTTTTCCTATTCCTCTTTGCTCTGTTTTTCCAATGCTTTTTTGTTTTGTTTAATTGTTGTTTTTTGGTAATGTCTTTTTCCGTCCATTTGTTTATGTCCATTTTTGATTCCTTAATTTTTGGCCAAAATCAGGTTTGCTCCTTTCTATAGAATGCACATGTGACCTGTGTAGATTTGGGGAAGTTATGTTGTGATGTTTTTTAATTATGTTTTTAATAAATTATATTATATTTGAACTATATTGCAAAAATAGATTTTAGATAACACCCTCATTAAATAGTTCTTGAAATGCTAAAGCATTTATTTCAAGAATATATTAATTAATCAAGAAAGTCAAAATAATATGATAAAAATGAACGGTTCCATTTAATACACTGTTGCAAGGAAACAAAATGTTGGGATGGTATAATTGTTTAAAAATATTTTATAACCTTTAAATTTTTGAGTTATATGTGAGAAAATATATGATTAAGGTATATTTTCAGGAAGAAAACAATTGGAATCTTTATCTGAGGCTATTAAGATGACCTGGGAATAATGTTGCTGGGTATATTACTAGTGATATTTTCCACTGTCGGGTGAACTGGCAAAGACGGATGCATTGCAGTCCTGTATCGCAATGCAAACTTGCCAACAGGTGGCGTCACTTTATTATAATTGGTGCTGGCACACAGTTTTTCAGTTAACAAAACCTGTTTCAAAAGCATTCTTTAAAGAAAAGCTTTAGCTCACAGTAGGCTATTTTTCAATGCCCTCCAGTTTTAAATAAGCTAATTTTTCATTCAAGGCTCCTCAGCTTCTCAGAT
Organism: Malacoraja senta; assembly: GCA_038087875.1. Lineage (NCBI taxonomy): Eukaryota > Metazoa > Chordata > Chondrichthyes > Rajiformes > Rajidae > Malacoraja > Malacoraja senta. Next base: position 327,986,682 of record CM075977.1, on the reverse strand, counting down.
GGTAAAAACTGACTATAGGTGGAGGTCTGAAAGTAGCACTTGATTCATGCATTTTGTAAGCCTACCCTTTCATACAGCATTGTTATCGGAGACTGTCACCCTGACTCCCCACTTAAAATGCTGTTAGTGCTGTACTGGGGAATGCAATGTGAAGTATAGACAGGTTTGTAAAGGTTCTCACTCTCAAGATTCATTCTGATAACCACAAACATGCTTATCAATTCATTCATGTCACTTGTTTCATTTGTCTCTGGTTTTAAAAATCCACGTGTGAAGAATCATAGAAGGGGAAAAGGAGATCAGCATCAGAATACAATGTCATACAATGTCATGCTATAATTAATTTTTACTATTGTGATATAGCACAGTGTTGGGCCCTAATAATTTACAATCTATATTACTGATTTGAGTGAAAGGACCAAGTTGTTAATGATACAAAGATAGGTATGTTAGCAATATTTTAGTGATACAAAGATAGGTATGTTAGCAAATACACAATTAATCTACAATTTGATAGGTTAAGTGACTGGGCAAATAGTTAGCAGATAGAGTACAAAATGAGAAAATGTGAGAATATGCTCATTGCAAGAATATAAATGGATACCACAAAATGTTGCAATATATGGGATCTGTGAGTCCTTTTACGAATATCAAAGAAATGGTGTGTATTTTAAGTAAGGCTAAGCTAGTTTATTGATCTATATTAAACGCTTTATAAAGGTAGAGATGTGTTGATGCAACTTTACAGTGAGCTTTTGAGACCACACCTGCAGTGTAGTATACAGTTTTGGACACTATTTAAGGAAGAGTATAATTGCGTAAGGGTCACTGCAGCGATTGATTCATATGATGAAGGGATTAATGTTTGAAGTGAGGTTGAGCTGGATAGGTTTATACATTGAATATTAGAAGAATTGGTCTTATGGAAGCATATGATTCTGAGAGGCATCATCAGGCTGGATGGTGAGAGGATGTTTCCTTTACTGAGGGTGTGTAGAACTGAGGGTTCAGTTTCAGCATAAGACGTCACATATTTAAGATAGATTAAAGTAATAATTATTCTGTCAGAGGTTTGAAATCTTTGGAATTCATTACCCCAGAATGCTGTCAGTTCAGTGTAATTGAATATATTCAAGGCACAGATTGACATACATTGGAACCTTAAGGTGAGTTATGGGGAGGGAACAGCAAAGCAGGTTGAGCCATGATTTCATTAAATGGTGGAGCAGGCTAGTGGGCTGATCGACTGCCCTGCTTCTTTTCCACTTTCTTATGTTTTAATAGTGAAGGTTGTTTGTAAAACAATTCTTACTTGTATTAACTGGAACTCGTTTTTCTCACGGATGTTAGTTCAGGTTTAGTACAACAAAAAATAATTATTGGAAAGCAAAAATATTGAAAATTGTTCTAAACTATCTTGAAAGTTTTGTTTTAATATTTGACATTAGAGCAAGAAACTTGGTATGCCCAATTTTTCCACCTATTTCCAAATCTGACGTCTATTTTGTCCGCATCTTTTTGATTTATATTTTCTTTCACTTTCATATTTACATGAAGATTCTTTTTGCTTTCTCCATTTGAGACTAAAGAATCAATTGAGGACAATGTGGAACCATGTTGCTTTTCATGTTATTTTAATTCATTTGTCACCCAGTTCAAACCATCACTTTCAACTTTCTAAGCATCTCTCTCTCTCTCTCTCTTTTTTTTTAAATGCCAAAACACTTGAGTACAGTTAAACATGAACAGAAGAAAACTTAACAGGATAATAACTGTTAACATTTTTCAGTCAGAGAAAATTATTACATTTCTCATCCAGTACACAATTTGTCATACTTCTGAATATCTACCTCATAATTATTGCAACTGCTCCAAGTCTCTGAAGTTCTCTTGTTATCTACATCACATTTTAGTCATGATCCAGATTCTATGTTGTTTCATGCCTTTTGTTGATTTCCCAAGTTCTCTGTTTTTTACAATTGAAAATATTATTTCTGATTTGTTCCTAAGATGCTGGCCCAAGCACACATTACAATTACCTTATCCTCTTCCCTTTACTCCAAGGCAAATACATATCTATTTATGTTCACTGTTGGAATGCAATGTGTCAGGTTATGACAATCAGTGGAAACATAGAAACATAGAAAATAGGTGCAGGAGTAGGCCATTCGGCCATTCGAGCCTGCAGCACCATTCAACATGATCATGGCTGATCATCCAACTCAGTATCCCGTACCCGCGTTCTCTCCATACCCCCTGATCCCTTTAGCCACAAGGGCCACATCTAACTCCCTCTTAAATATAGCCAATGAACTGGCCTCAACTACCTTCTGTGGCAGAGAATTCCACAGATTCACCACTCTCTGTGTGAAAAAAGTTTTTTTCATCTCGGTCCTAAAGGATTTCCCCTCTATCCTTAAGCTGTGACCCCTTGTCCTGGACTTCCCCAACATAGGGAACAATCTTCCTGCATCTAACCTGTCCAACCCCTTAAGAATTTTGTAAGTTTCTATAAGATCCCCCCTCTATCTCCTAAATTCTAGCGAGTACAAGCCGAGTCTATCCAGTCTTTCTTCATATGAAAGTCCTGACATCCCAGGAATCAGTCTGGTGAACCTTCTCTGCACTCCCTCTCTGGCAATAATATCCTTCCTCAGATTTGGAGACCAAAACTGTACGCAATACTCCAGGTGTGGTCTCACCAAGACCCTGTACAACTGCAGTGGAACCTCCCTGCTCCTATACTCAATTCCTTTTGCTATGAATGCTAACATACCATTCGCTTTCTTCACTGCCTGCTGCACCTGCATGCCTACTTTCAATGACTGGTGTACCATGACACCCAGGTCTCGTTGCATCTCCCCTTTTCCTAATCGGCCACCATTTAGATAATAGTCTGCTTTCCTGTTTTGGCCACCAAAGTGGATAACCTCACATTTATCCACATTATACTGCATCTGCCCACTCACCCAGCCTATTTAAGTCACCTTGCAGCCTCCTAGCATCCTCTTTACAGCTGACACTGCCCCTCAGCTTAGTGTCATCCGCAAACTTGGAGATGTTGCATTCAATTACCTCGTCGAAATCATTAATACATATTGTAAATAGCTGGGGTCCCAGCACTGAGCCTTGCGGTACCCCACTAGTCACTGCCTGCCATTCTGAAAAGGACCCGTTTACTCCTACTCTTTGCTTCCTGTTTGCCAGCCAGTTCTCTATCCACATCAACACTGAACCCCCAATACCGTGTGCTTTAAGTTTGTATACTACGTGGAGTCACGTTCTTCCTGTCATTGGGTCTTTGGATGCAGCCTTTCCTTGATCATGATGTGGAGAGGACATGGTCTCAGGGAAGACAAAATGGCAGGAGTGTTGGAATTTGGGTCTCATTTGGGTAAACAGGATAGTGATAAACTTCAAACTTGATGGCAGGATGTGAAACAGCTTTAAAAGAATAATATTAATCAGAATATTTACAATTTTACTTAATCAAATCCTGACATTAGTTCTGAATCGTACTTAGTCTTTTTGCAGCCTTCATTGTTTTAAAAAAGCTTACGTCTGGTATTTCATGATAAATATCTTTACATATCAATAGTTTTACACCTTATGTACAGTGTTGTTACATTTGCTGGAAGGAAATTATACATGCAACTTGAGATTTAACATTTATTGTTCATAATTGGACCCATTGAAAGTCACCAGTTTACATAGATATTAATGCTGCACTTAAATACCTCAAATAATAACCAAATCAAATGAAATACAATTGTAATTTGAGGAACACTTGGTATTATTTGCACAGCAGCAGTCAATGACCTGCTGTGACATCAACAATACAGCCACGCATGGAATGGCTTTTAATGTGACGTCTTAGGCTCAGTGGGCATTGCACACTGCCTTAGATAATTAACTTTGGTATGGATTAGATCATTTTCTTCAATGTTCACCAAATTTAGATTTTAAGCATCATATCGATGAGCAATTTGGAATCAGTTTGTTTTCACAACATTAAATAATCTACAGATATATGGCTTGAAAAAAATACATTATTGATGGACATATATAATTATACATGCATGTAATAATGACAGCTACTAAAGACCACAGGGTTAAATATTTGGCAAATGACTGATTATAATCTACAACATCATTTTATACCATTTTGAAGGTGCTACAGAATATTTTATTGTTATTTACTGTCACTATTTTATTAATATATTTTAATATGCTCTTGTGCATGTGCAGGAATTATAAACTGACTAGAACAAAAATGTTTGTGTTTGGAATTTCTGTTTGAGATAAATATTCAGAGAATGACTTAAAATTTGCTTATGAAAGAAGCTGTTGTAATTTTTGCATTATGCACATTGGACAAACTTTGACAATATTTTGGATTTCCTTCTCTCTTGCTGTGTCCATATGCACATTCAGGAATTTCTGGTATTTTGACCAATAAATCCTGAGTAATAGATTAATACAATGACTGAGTCTGCTGCTGAAGGTTAAGATATGTAACAAAATCAACACTGTCGTATGCTGCCTCACCCGCTGAGTTTCTCCAGCAATTTTATCTACCTTTGATTTTTCCAGCATCTGCAGTTCCTTCTTAAACAAACCATCATATACATTGTTTGGTTTCATAAGATGTCATCAGTTTTAATTACAGTGGTATTAAGAAAAAAGTAAAGAGATCTTTATTTTGATTGTGGGTTTCAAAATGATTTGTGAATCATTTAAAGTGCTCTGATACTTTTTTGGAAGCCTTTAATTAGCAGGGAACGCATCTATGAGTCAGCTTCCTGACACAAAAGACCTCAACCTCTGTAATTTTTGAAGTAAAATATTTTCAAGATATCAATAGATGACTCAAAAAAAAAAGTTTTTTGCTATATTTATAAAGTTAACTTTTAAAAATTACTCGCTGGTTCATGCTTTCACATTTTGAAAGACAATCAAAATTTGTTGTGGTAGAAATAAAATTGTGAATGTTAAGGTTCCTCAAACATAGGTCTTCCAGCAATTTCATTTGTGAACATTGTGAAATTTTTATTCTGACTGTTTTATCTTCACCTGCCACATCCATCTTTATCCTATTTCAGGCTTGCTCTCTTTTCTTCATACATTTTATTTGTGTTTGGTTGTTTTGCTCCTTATGTTGAACATGTTGCTTCACTATTTTCCCAATATTATTCTCTCACCTCTCTATTCCCTCTTTTTGCTCTTCCATCACGTTGTATACAAGGTGCCTCAAAGTTTGTCTCTATGCTTCCATCTGATCCAAAAATGAATGGCATGCATACATCTTTTAGGGACATTATATTTTACCTGCTAAATTATCAATAATGTGGAGGTTCAGTAAGATTGGACCATTGTCATCAACAATATTAAAACAAGTTCAACACTTGGGTGATCCCTACAGTTGATCCCTAAAGAGGTGTGTAGTGCCCATTTTGGGGGGAAAATGAAATTAAAAGAATGCATTGGTTAGATGCAAAAATGTGAAAATCCAGACCTATTAAACATGTAAAAAATAGATTGATGCAACTGCCTAGTCTGATGCTGTAAATTAAAATTAGTAACAAAATCAGCACCAACATGTGCGTTGTTTGGTTTCACCAGATATCGATATCATGTAAATACTGAGTGTAATATTATACTGACTTAGTGAGCATCAAAACAGGCTATTGAGTAACAGCAGAAGGGATTATAATAGGATTATGAAATTAACACCCCATGTTGATAATGCATTTTTAGCCAGATTCTGTGCTAGCTTGATTGCTTGTTATGTTTAACTTTTTCTTGTTTAGTCGGGGGAGGTTATACCACATTTCATGTTTTTATACCTTGACATGCTTATTTGTTGTAGCACACACAGTGCCTTTTAGTTCAATTAAATAAAAGATAAGCATGGTTACGTTTATAGAATACATTTGATGATTGTTCAAATGGTACATTTAAGATTGCAAAGCTTTGTGCCAATAAAATAAACATAACCTGTATATGCTATAAATAAATACATTATTCTAAGGCAGATATTTAATGGTAGCAATCTTCAAAACTTTTTCATTGGCTTTTTAATAACGATGGATTTATATTATAATCACATTGGAGTCACCAGACAGAAGAAACTGGACAGTACTTTTTTTCCCCCAGTATCATTCACAAAGGTTATTTAAAAAATAATGTTGGGTTCTCATGATGTGCGTCTATCTTTAGTAGAGCATAATTTGATAACATTCCATCAGAGTTATTGTTGAATTTATCTTCAGAAAAATCTTATCATAGATCAATTGAAGAACATTGTGTGAGAAATTATTTGCATTGCATCTTTTCTTTCCCATGAAACAGTGTCTCTACAACTTTCTTTGTCCCATTATCTTAAGTTTTTAAAGAAACTTGTCTGTTAACGGCCTAATTATTTATCTTGCTTTATGCCCACTCACTTTTCACCAGCCTTACACTTTGGGCCTGTCATTCTTTACTGATTAGTTTGGTTTAGAGATACAGCGTGAAAACAGGCTCTTCGACCCACTAATCTGGCTGACCAGCAATCATTTGTACAATAGTTCTATCCTGCATACTGGGGACAATTTACAGAAGCCAAATACCCTACAAACCTGCTTGGCTTTGGAATGTGGGTGGAAACCGGAACACCCAGAGAAAACACATAGAGTCACAAAGAGAATGTACAAACTCCGAACAGACAGTACACCATAGTCAGAATTGAACCCGAGTCGCTGGGTCATACTGCGTCATACTGATGCTTCCTTGAAACAAAATGCTGCACATTTGGAGTACAGTTCAGGCAAGAAGTACAAAAAAAGCAAAAAATATCTGGTTGGTTTTAATGTTTAAGAAAGAACTGCAGATGCTGGAAAAATCGAAGGTAGACAAAAATGCTGGAGAAACTCAACGGGTGAGGCAGCATCTATGTTTTAATGATATTTTATAATATTTTATTTAATCTCACAATTAGCTGAGAAAGCAATGTGTTTGAGAAAGCAACAACCTATTTTTAAAGTAAACATTCTAAACGACAAATTTGAAATCAGGGCAAATAACCAAGAATATTAACCAGGATGTGTAAATTTGCAAAAAAATTGTAGAAGTTTATAGAGTTGTGAAACAGGAAAAAAACATAACATGTTTACAAAATGCTGTTATGATCTTGGGATAAAGAGCAGGAAAAAATTTCAAGAGTTTCACTTGATTCCAACATACAACATGCCTAACTAATGTGGGTTTAAGATTAATAGGATTTTTGATGAAATTGGGGAGTGTATGGATGAGAAAATATATGCTTCTGATCAAGGACAGGTTTGGAGGGATATGGACCAAGCGCCAGTGTGGGCGAGTTGGGCCGAAGAGCCTGTTTCCACACTGTATCACTCTATGACTATGATTCTAATGAGATACAGAAGATACATCCTATATCTGAAGCTGGATTAAACATCCATCTCCATCTGTATTTACATTGTGACTGCAAACGAGAAGATATGCAAACAGCGAAGAAGCTCGAAAGAGAGATGCAGCAATGTGAATTAGATATGCAAGAGCAGTAGAAAGAGACAAGCAAACAGAAGGAAGACATAGCTAGAAAGCCATAGATGGGCACAACAAGCTGGAGTAACTCAGCAGGTCAGGCAGCATCTCTGGAGAAAATTAATAGGTGAAGGTTTGGGTTGAGTCCCTTCTTGGAGTGATGCTTTGTTGCACAACGTATTTTGAGGGTTTGTATGACATCAAGTTTAAGTTTCATTCAAGGTGATTTTCTTAATCATATTCATGACATTAGGCAGAATGTAGATGCTGTCTTATCTTTCCCTGTGGGGAAAATGGCCAAATTATCAGAGCTTCTGTAGGTATCGTCAAGTGAGACCATATGAGTAAATCTTAAAAATAAGGGACGAGTGATCACATTACTGTGGTTATACGATAGGCCTCTCCAATGGTCAGTGGGAATTACAGGAACAGACATGAAAACACATTACAGAAACGGTGCATAAGCAATAGGTTTGCTGTAGTGGGGGATTTTAACTTTCCCAATATTGACTGGGGTTTCCTGAGTGCAACAGGGGCAGAATGGGAATCCATAGAAGTCAAACTAGAGCTTATTTTAGGACAGTACTTATATTAGGAAACAAAACAGGGCTGGTGTCAGTGGAGGAATATTTTGGGAATAGTGACCCAAGTTCTGTCAGTTTAAAGGCAGTTACAAAAAGGGACCAAGTTATGATCTTGAATTGAGAAAGAGCCAAATTCAAAAATAGAAGAGAGGATGTAGCAGAAGTAAATTGGGAACAGATGCATGCAGGTAAAGTGTCAACTGACAAGTGGGAGTCTTTTACAAGTCAATGCCGTGGTAAAAGCTAGCTTCTTCCAGCTTCGCACGATAACTAAAATAAAACCATTCCTCCGATTTGATGACTTGGAAAAGATCATCCACTCATTTATCTCCTCCCGTCTTGATTACTGCAACTCCCTTTACACTGGCATCAGCCAATCATCCCTGTCCCGCCTGCAATTGGTCCAAAACGCCGCAGCGAGACTTCTGACGGGCACCCGAAAAAGGGACCACATCACCCCGATCCTGGCCTCTTTTCACTGGCTCCCAGTGTGGTTCAGAATCAATTTCAAGCTCCTCCTTTAAGTATGCAAAGCATTGAACGAGCTTTCCCCCACCAACATCAGAAATCTGCTAACCAACCATACTTCCTCGAGGTCCCTCAGGTCGGTCGACCATCCCGCGGTCCAGGCATAAGCTCAGGGCGACTGCGCTTTTGCGGTTGCAGCACCTAGACTATGGAACAGCATCCCTCTTCCCATCAGAACTGCCTCCTCCATCAACTCTTTTAAGTCTAGACTTAAAACTTATTTTTACTCACAAGCGTTTCTTGAGGTCCTCTGAGGGAGCGCTGTATGTATGTATTTATGTATGTATTGTTAGATCTATGTACCACTGTTTGTAGAACGTTAGTACCTGCACTGATGTAAAGCACTTTGGTCAACGAGAGTTGTTTTTAAATGTGCTATAGAAATAAAATTCTCTGGGTGGGGGGGGTGTGTGTGGGGGTGTTCTCGGCCCCTGACTGCAGCCTGAAGCCGGGGGCGTGGTTCGGGATCCAGCCCTCCCCTCTGATGACGCGTCCCCCCCAACCCCTTAAACTCTACCCCCGCTCCCTCTCTGCCCCCTCATGCTTCCTCTCACCCCCCCACTCACCCCTCCCGCCCCCTCCCTCTCTGTGCCTCTGTGTCCCTCTCTGACCCTCTGTGTCCCTCTCTGTGCCTTTGTGTCCCTCTCTGTGCCTCTGTCCCTCTCTGTGTATCTGTCCCTCTCTGTGTCCCTCTCTGTGCCTCTGTGTCTCTCTCTGTGCCTCTGTGTCCCTCTCTGTGCCTCTGTGTCCCTCTGTGCCTCTGTGTCCCTCTCTGTGTCCCTCTGTGTCCCTCTGTGTCTCTCTGTCCCTCTGTGTCCCTTTGTGTCCCTACGTGTACCTCTGTGTCCCCCTGTGTGCCTCTGTGTCCCTCTCTGTGCCCCTCTCTGTGCCTCCGTATCCCCCTGTGTGCCTCTGTGTTCCTCTGTGTCCCTATGTGTGCCTCTGTGTGTCTCTGTGTCCCCCTGTGTGCCTCTGTGTCCCTCTGAGTCCCTCTGTGCCTCTGTATCCCCCTGTGTGCCTCTGTGTCCCTCTCTGTGCCTCTGTGTCCCTCTCTGTGCCTCTGTGTCCCTCCCTGTACCTCTCTGTCCCTCTCTGTTCCTCTGTGTCCTTCTCTGTGCCTCTGTGTCCCTCTCTCTCTATCCCCCTCCCCTCTAGCCGCACTTGTGAGTTGGGGGCTATGCGTGAGTGGATAGGTTGCGAGATGGGGTGAAATGAATGAATGAATAATATTAATATAATATCAATGGGGTGGTTAGTATGTGTGTGTGGGGGGGGGGGTTAGTGTGTGTGTGTGAGGGGTTGGTCAGTGTGTGTGTGATGCCGCAGGCCGCCCTCTCCTCCCACATATGCGCGTTGCGGGACGGGACCCAATGGGTCCCACTTGGTCTAGTTAACCGTAAAAGTAAAAGATGCATATAGATGTCAACTTTGTTTGAGCTGGGCCAGTGGAGAAAAAAAAACCCTATAAGTTTAACTGGTTTCGTGAACATTATTATGAGAAGGTTTTTAGTGTTTTGTGATCTTTATGTACGGTAGTTATAATAATGCAAAGCCAAATGCAATACGTATTAAAGCTTGATTTTCAATGTTTAATGTTTCCTTTAAGAAAGATTTCCATTCCAGTGAATGAAATCAAGGTTCTGAATTTAATATAGAATTGTTTATCTGTATGAAGTGAAGTGGGGGATGCTCTAAATTTCTCACTTCAAGTGATCGATTCGCCTTGAATATACTCTGAAATATGCCTGATGGTGTTAAGGTAAATCCAGTAAACAATAATTTTGCTGTGCAGCCAACTGTATGTATTTTTGCATATGAAGTTATATTGAAAAGGTGTCAACCTATAATTTAGAAAAAGTAAAATTAGCTCATAGGCACACTCAATATATCAAATGATTGTTAAAAGAGCATATAGTAATTATGCCAATGATTTGCAAAATTAATAGGTGTGCTTAACTTAATAGCTTTAACATGGTATTGTTTAGCTGTAATCAGTGACTGATCACAAGATACGAGAAGGTTATGTGACAAATACTAAAACATTGTAATGTTTTGGATAATGTATATGGTTCAGAAAGTATTTTTGAATGATGACACTCTTCAGGCATACTTTGGATCTCAAAACCCACCGAGTCAAAAATTTGAAGCAGTCAACCCAATTACATTTCTATTCAATGACATTATTGGAATAGATTTTACAAAATCTGCAATATAACCTTTAATTTGAGCAAGAATGAATAGATAGTCTCATGCTACTCTAACTAGTCAATGAAGAATTAAGTATTTACATTTTGGTATAGGTAATAGTCACCTGACTTTCCAAGACTAAATACTGGGAAATTTCTGCAGAGATGAAAGCATAATGGTTCAAAACATTATTAGCAATGCTAGTTAAGACCCTATTTGCCATGAATTCAGTTGTAGAATTCAGAATTATGAACTTATCAATAGGTAAGGGTGCATTGTCACAAACTTAACACATGATTTGAAAATGTTAGGTGAACTATCAACAATAATTGTGATATATAATTGTCACTTTCGTAATACAAAAGTTACCCAGAATTTATTCCCGAAGAAATATTTCAGAAAAAATCCAGTTCTTTTGGACACTGGACTGACAAAAAAGTTCTAAGATGTCGGGTTACATAATATGACATTTATTTTAATTGTTGGCTACCATGTTGGCTTTTATCCTTCTTCCAAAATCCAATTCTAGTTGATCACAACTCATCAATAATCGTTGTTCCAGCAAATGAAAAAAAATCTGCAATTTCACAATGAAAACATTTTTTTTTTAATGGAATTGCCTTCTTGTAATAATTAATGGAAATTTCTAACATACTGTTTTGTTAAATTAATTGTTAGGTAATTGATTGAAATGTAGTTTTGATATAAAGTATTACTCTATAAAACAGTAATGCAATACATAATTTGAAATTCATTCTGCCCCTCTATATTAAAGTGGCAAGCTCCAATCGTCAGCAGTACCTTTCACGATGATTGTCACCGAAGCATTAATATTTAAAAAAAAGATAAACGGCATAGAGATTTATTTTCAGTCTCTTTCTCTTAAGGTAGCCAAGTTTCTGCGAGGAAGGCATCTTTCTTCACATTTGTGTTGGGTATTGTGCATGGTTTAGTTTCATGTCCCTATCACTGATTTAAAAATATGCCAAATGATATTGGGTTGTATGTTTTCAGGTGATCCTTGATCACAGGTTTGGGCATTCTTGCACACATCGCATCTTTAAAATGGGCTCATCAAGGTCCACTCTGGACCTGAGCGCTATATGTTCAACTGACAAAAGATTAATACCATTTGTTAATAATATTATTAGTAGATTGGAGCCAAACATAGTATTTGAATTGGATCAAATTACTAGCAGTTTGATGATAATTCACATTGTGTGTTCTGATCAGCCACACTATTTATTTGAAGTAAATACCCTGTTTTGATATAACGTTGTCTATAATGGTAAATTAAACATTAATTGGTGAATGTACAATAAAGAGGACATTTAATGAAGTCTTACATTGACATCACGCTGTTGCACGGTCTCAGAATTATTCCCTTTGAATTATTTTTGAAACACAGTCATTGGTTTCAGGGAGACAAATAGAGCAGCAAATTTGTTGACATCAAGCTCCACAAATAGCAATTAAGCCAAAAGATTTGTTGCTGTTTTTAATTATTCTGTTTAAAGGAGTTGATGTCGGCCAGAACATCTGGAGAACATGTTAATTCTCAGTGTATAGTGTTATACTGGCTTCTGAAACAAGCAGTCAACGCCTCTGTTTAACATCTCATTGGAAATAAAGAACAAGTATTCAGTTAATGTTAAGGGCTTTAGTTTATATAGTAAATCCTTATAATAGTGAAATAATAATAACTTTTCTGATTGCAATTTATTTGACCAAAAAAAAACTATAGACAATGAAAGTTAACAAAATATATTTTAAAGATATAAAGCTAATTGTCTCTCTACCATTAAGCAGTAAGAACATTTGAAATCTTCACCTGGCAGCAGTGCCTATCTGAAATGTGGAGTTACCACACATGAAATGAATTTCTGGGATGTAAGCAACAGACAGACTTCCCAATGGGAAACCTAAGGCAGAAAATGCCACTGCCCTGATCATACGATGCATGCTATGCCATGTATCCTTTTATATTTCTTTGTACTGCAAATTTACGTACTAAACCATTACTTTGTGGATTTCTCAGACCTGCAGCATAGGAGCGTTGTAGTGCAATGATTTATTTTAGCAAAATATGCATCTTTTACACTGAGTTCACTGAAACATTCCCTACTTCTGGACTCCATAAAGTACACTGAATAACAGGCACTCATATAAATTGCTTCTTACCTCCATTGGATTACTGCAAATTGACTTTTGGACATAGAATCTTAAACGAGGTTCAGAGTAAATAGAATTAGAAGCCAAGGTTTTATTTTTTTTCTAACTGTGGTTATAGTGATGTGGCTAGCAAATGTGAGCTTTATTAAATCTTTGGACATATGAATTTGTCATAATTAAATGTTGAATTGGTTAGAACTAAGCATAAGTGTGCACATTATCAAACTGGATTAAATTGAACAATATTCAATAAACACTAGAGGAAATAGAAAATAATGTGGTTTAGTAGCATGCTATTGGTCTCAGCAGTAATAGCCAACATAGTTTAACAATATTTATAATATTATAGTATTAAACCGTCATGTCTCTAACAACTATCTTGAGATAAAGACAAACTATACAGAGAATATTTTGAAATTTGCTCATTTCAATTGTATGATTAAGTAAGATATTTTTTCATAGCATCCAGCAAACATGAATTAGCTGCATATAATATATATATCTGCATTTGTATTTGTTTTTATAATTAATATTCCAAACAGGCGAAAGACTGATTTGTGATTTAGATATCTAGAGATTGGAAGGAATTGGATGAGGTTGAGAATGGTTCTGAAATCTTCCAGCAACTAGGCAGCAGAGATCGTGCCAGAATTAATGGACATTAAGCAAAACACAAAGTACTGGAGGAACACAGCAGGTCAGGCAGCATCTGCGCAAGGAATGGACAGGCATTGTTTCTGGTTGAACCCTTCTTCAGACTGATGGACTGGGGGTGGGGGAGCTGGAACTGTGGTGAGGATGGGGAAGGGCCCTGCAAGGGATTGTTGAATAGAGCTGGGGGTGGGGGGGCCAGAGAATGATTGGCAAATAGGTGGACATAGTGACAAAGGTTCAAGGTGAAAATCAGACAAACTAGTGTCAGATAATGAAAGGAGATGAATAGTAAGATTAAACGAGAACTTACCTAAGTTTGAAGTTTGATCTTTATTTTATGAGGAGTTACGTTGGTGATTACGTGAAGAACCCCGCCAGAGCGCCTGCGCGTCAATCTTCAAAGCAGCGGTGTGAAATCACAAAAAACAACAAGCGAAGTAATATAGTATCATAATAAAACGAGTAATACAAGAACTTCCATCTGACCTTTATGATAGAGGGTTGGGTCGTGGTGGGCACGTAATCACCAACGTAACTCCTCATAAAATAAAGATCAAACTTCAAACTTAGGTAAGTTCTCGTTTAATCTTACTATTTTACTTCGGAGTCACGTGAGTGACTACGTGAAGATCTTAAAGCTTTGTGATTTCATGCCGTAGATCAATCCCGGCTTCTCACTGCATTGATTGACTCGGAATGAGAATAATCAATAATGCATTAATAATAACATTTGCCTGACAAATGCAGTAATTCATTTATTTGAATAAAAGAATTAACAGTATCCCCTTTAACCCAGGGAAATTTAAGCAGAACTTAATATAATATCTGCAAACAGCCCCGTATTGGCAATAGGCCGATGGTAAAAGTGTTGAAACACCAACGTATTGGATCACCCGGCGGCTGTGAAAATATGGTTGACGGGACGTCCTTCGCCCTGGTCGTCAATGTTGCTGCTAAACTGAATGGAATGTAAAACCATCAATGTTCACACCTGCAGCAACCAAAACTTGTTTTTAACCATCTTAAAATAGTCTGAACTGACACTATCTTGTATGGTTTTTCGTGAAAGATAAACAATCTTGTTTTCATATTTCATAAGACCTTTGTAGCCTCAATGTATTGCAACAAATATGTCTTAACATATAGACATGGATCCATAGAATATGCTAATAAACACTCTTGAATCTTATCACACCTGATCCTACTTAATTTGAGTAGGTCATCAAATGTAAAACATAACATAATCCTGAGGTACTTCCATCCTGTGTATCTGTAACTTTTGTAATGTTACAAGTGCCATAAGCATGACTACCTTCATGCTGAACTTGGCCAAATCAGAATCGTACCAAGACTCCATTGATGAAGTAGCTTAAAACAACACTACTTCTGTCTGAATAATCGCACTAACTCAACCCCTTAAATAGAGGTAAATCCAAGACATTTGCGTCATGTGCCATACAACATTCCATATCTTTTGTACACAGAACATTTTTTCCCCTCATTCTTTACATAATGGGAAAGCAGCATTTACAGAGTCACAACTCAGATTCACAAATGTACTGCTTTTGAGTACTCTTCCGCCAGACTGCTGTAAGCATGTCCACAGCATACCCAGACAATCCTCTTTTTTAAAACCTGCATCCATCCAGGCATATGACGTATGTTACTCTCCAATTATCGAATACACCAGTAACTTCCTTCTTTTGGGAACATTCATCAGAAAATGTGTCATAAATTCCAATATCAAAGGGAACCATGGCTGCGTAGACCCATCTGGTACCACGAATACCCCAGAGGCAGCATACTGCTTCATTTTAAGCAGACACCGATTTATGAGACAGGATGAAGTAAAATGCATATAACAACATCCCATCCTAAGATAGCGAGAAACATCCATCGCTACTGTCTCCCGATGTAGTCCCATAACACATATCTCTGTAACTGGTGATTGAGTCTGGATGGAAACAAGTCATATCTGGCTTCCCAAATCTGACTATTATATCATTAAAAATCTTAAGGTTAAACATCCATTCTTTGTTATCATAGAAATTCCACCCATACAATTAATACATGCCATTGCTGTAGTGTTGTTAATTTGAAACTGAACATGCGTTTAGTTGTATTTAACAACAAGCTTGTAGCTCATAAGCCTTCCAATAGACTTTCAAACGTCGATTCTCCATGTCTGTAAAATAATACTTCTTCCATATTCCATCTGTCCACAGATAGATACCTTTTCAGTGGCACCAATCCTAATACACTGATATCAGTCTGTTAAGACCATGGAAGGCTGTTCAATCCGTATCTTGCTTGAACTACTGAAGACATGTTAAATCCACTACTGCAATCAGAAGCAGCATTTGTTGTTTAATTGCATGGCCAATCAAAAAATGACCATCATGCATCTTAGTGTTTTTTCTTTTTGCAGTCTGCAGCTGCTGGTAGTACAATGGACCATATTGTATTGCTGGAAATAACACTAATTCTCCTAACAAACTGGCCACCTGTCTTAATTGAAGATTGTTGCTTTTCCAAGTACTTAATACAACCATCAATTAGCTTTACCCTTTACCCTGGGTAAATTACTACCTTTTCAATTGAATCAAATAATCAATTGTTGTAAGTATCGTTAACTTAATTTCTCGCTGGATGAATTAAACCCAAGTTTCAAAAGTGGTTTGAATAATTTGAGAGAGATAACTCACGAATTCTCTTCTTCGTCCTAATTAGGACATCATCCAGTTAAGCCATCCACAGCTGTCCTTGGACTCTAATTAGCCCCAAAATTGTTTTTACCAATTTAGTGAATTTCTAGGGACTGAAGTTAACCCGTTACAGAACTTTGAATTGCCATAATTGTTCCTTCAGATAATTTTATCTTATAAATGAAAAAACACTAAGTAATATTCATCTTTCAGATCTATAAGTGCCATAAAACATCTTTTTTGAAATAAATTGTTTGGCAGTCTCAAAGTCTCCATTTTGAAGTGTCTATACTTCACAAAATTTTAAAGACTTGTCAGATCTAAAATACTCCTCACCTTTTTAGGTTGAGAAATTTTAAACACAATTTGGTGGTTTTGATGAACCGTCCTTTCAATTACTTGTTTATAAACAAGTTTTCAATTCAGCTTGAACCTCCATCAATTATTTTAATGTGAAATTGGAGTGTTCTGCTTGGAACATGCTGGATGGCAAATCAGTATTTGAATCGAATCAATTCGAAATCTTTCTATAATACTCAGAATAATAACTGAATTAATTTGCTTCCAATATTTGGCTGTTTCTGCCTTAATATGTTCCCATAAGAACCAGGTCCACCTACCTCCTTTGTCATCTGAGTGACCTGTGGTCCCTGGCTCCTGGCAGGCAAATCCCACGCTTTTTCGTTTTCCTGCTGCAGGACATCAACTGGGTACCTGCTTCAATGGTTGATTTGATCCTGATGTCGGTCCAGGATTTTGTATGATGTCTGAAAAGATACGTCCTCTTTGCAGACTTGACGACCATTGATGTTGTGATCAACTTTGCTGTTCTTGCCTCATTATCCAACTCTTTTCTCTGAAGAATAAGTTGAATGACTGCACATTGCTGGGCTTTACAGAGTTGCTGCAACTTTGGGTTGATGGTGGACCGAATGGCATACTTCCTGAAACAATTCATCTTGAAGTGGGCGCTACATAGCAACCTTAGTGCCACTTGATGCATCTCCATCCATGGCCTCCATGCATTGTTTTGCAAATTGCAGTTGTTCATCAACCCAGCAGCTTTTACTTTCCTTAGGCTTACATGCCTTCGCCCATCTGACCCCTTATCTTGGTTCTCTGCTAGTACTTTCAGCAATAGGCAGTTCCTTGGGATCTCGTGCTTTTTTGGCATTTTCATCCATCGTAAGCTGCTAGAGCTGATGGCAGACACAATAGTTGATCACAGAGACCACGTCCTTTCAAATGGCTCTCCTGACTCTGACGGGGCAGCGAATCGTACTACCAGGAGTAAAACATCTGGCAGCTGCCGTCTTTGTTTATATCGGCCTCACCGTCAGACTCAGGTTCAGAACTCTCACAGGAGTAAAACATCTGGCAGCTGCCGTCTTCACTTGTTTTGGAAACTCTGCTGACCCTGTGCACGCGCCTCATCAATGAGGGTGCTATCAAGCAGCCCTTTACTAGGTGCTGCTGACCTGGCTTCTGGAGCCTGGTTCTGACATCACTCCACCTGGAGTATGTTTTGTTGGAGCAACCTGTTACTTGGAGTCTCATGCTTTTTTGAAGTATCATCCATCTCCTGCTGTTCCAGCTGATGGGAAACCAAGTAATTTATATGGGAGGCCACTTCTTCTCCAAATGGCTCTCCTGACCCTGACGGGGCAGCGAATCATACTGCCAGAGGTGGAATATCTGGCAGCTGCCGTTCTTCGCCTTGAACAGCCTCACCGTCAGAGTCGGGGTCTGAACTCTCATAACCCGTGGCACGCGCCTCATCCCTGAGTGTGAATTCCATCAGCCCTGAACCAGGAGCTGTTGAGCTGCTTTCAGCAGCTTGGGGTTTGCTACACTCCTCCCTGAGTATGCTTCGCTCCAACGGCCTATGTACAAGGCTTTCCATTTGGGCAATCCGCTCAAAAGCGGTATCTAGCTCTGAAGCTACTTCCATTGCCTGGGACTCCTCCTCCGTGGGCCGTCTCGATTTGAACTTGGCCTTGCGCCTGACAGGCGCTGACTGTGTTCTCACCAGCCCCAGGTCCACAGTCACTACGCTGGCGACTGTACCGGGGTTAGAGGCGGTTAGTCGCTAACCGCAATCTCCCGACTTTCTGTCGGCTGCGTCACTCGCCTCTTCCCCTTGCCCGTTTTTTGCATGGTGTTTGTGGAAAAAATCCCCACAGACCCACAGTAAACAGACCCAGAAATACTTGAAAAAAGTTTCTACTTACCTTGTAGTTGAAAACTACAATTCCACCAGAGGAGCTCTGCTCCTCGCGTCCGTTTGCGCCAATGCGTCTGACATAATGACGCGCAGGCGCTATGGCGGGGTTCTTCACGTAGTCACTCACGTGACTCCGAAGTAAAATTAAATGTGATCTTTTTGTCCCTGGGTGGCATGGAGGGATGAGAGGAGGTTGGTGGAATCCAATGGCAGAAGGCTACAACCAGAGGTCCTCTGGAGTGGTCCTTAGTAAACAGAAGATGCACAATGTCCATGTTTGCAAGAACATGAGTGAGGTGGGTGTAGGACTGAGTGGGGTGGGCCCGTTTTTTGAGATCTAATGAATTTTACTGTATGCTTGAGTCTGCGAGAATCGTAAGATTTTTTTGAGAAGTTTGGGAACTGTGCTCCTTCTCTAACTAATAACCAAAGAATGTAAATAGAAGCCTTTCCCGTGGAGCCAGCACAGCAGGTCCTTATTTCCTTTCAATGCCAAATCTCCTGACATCCCTCTCAACCTCGCTTCCTAACCTACGGAACCAGTTCACAAACATTAATGTTTAATGTCTGGATAGATTGGATGTGGAGAGTATGTTTCCACTAGTGAGACTATCTAGGACTAGAGGCCATAGCCTCAGAATAAAAGGACTTACCTCAGAAAGGGAATGAGGAGGAATTTATTTTGTCAGAGGGTGGTGAATTGATATTTTTAAGGCAGAGATTGATTCATTCTTGATTTGTATGAGTCTTAGGGGTTATGGGGATAATGCAGGAAAATGGAGTTGCGAGGGAAAGATAGATCAGCCATGATTGAATAGCTGAGAGGACTTGATGGGCCAAATGGCCTAATTCTGCTCCTTTGAACTATGAAATTGGGCTCCCAAGTCAGTGATTATGGATTTTGTTTCTCTGGCTTGGTCTAATCTCTTTACCTTTAGTAGATTATGTGAATTAATGTGCCTGCAGAGACATTTATTTTTACATAAGTTGCAACAACATGATAACTGTCAAGTCACAGTCCATGATGATATTATGCTGTCATACTCATTGTGATATTTTCCTCAAAAAGACGATTGTAAAGTGTGGATTTGTAATCTCAGAATTCAAACCCCCAGAAGGAGGTCATTTCATCCAGTATACCTGTGTCAGCTCTTTGATAGAGTTATTCAATTAATCCAATCCCTTGCTCTTTCCTCAAGGCACTATAAATGTTTCTCTGAGAAGTATTTATCAAATTTGCTTCTGAATCTTATTACTGAAGCTAGTTCTGTAAACCTTGCAGGCAGTGTGTTCTAGATTGCAGGAATATGATGTGTTAAGTACATGTTCTTTCCCAAGTATCTTGCATCTCTGATTTCCGATCCATCTACTACTGAAATCTTTATTTACTTAATTTACTTTGTCCAAAAACATTCATGACATTGGACAGTTTTCTTAAATCTCCAAAATTATATTTGACCTGCGAAAACAGTCCAAGTTCCTTCAATTTCTTCACACAGTAGAAATCTCTCATCACTGGTAGTTCTGCACATTCTCAAAAATGTTGACATCCTTCTGGAGATGTTGTGCTGAAATTTAAACATAATATTATACTCAACATTTTTTGTACTCTATTATATTATTAATACAGCCAAAGATTTAAAAAACTGCTGTTTTAATAACTTGCCTGTCCTGCCAGCTTCAAAGATTAGCCCCAGGTCTATCCTTCATAGACAATAGACAATAAGTGCAGGAGTAGGCCATTCGACCCTTCGCGTCAGCACCATCATTCACTGTGATCATGGCTGATCATCCACAGTCAATACCCCACTCCTGCCTTCTTTCAACATATGACAATACCGCCATCCCGGGAATTAACCTTGTGAACCTACGCTGCACTCCCTCAATAGCAGGAATGTCCTTCTTTAAATTTGGAGACCAAAACTGCACACAATACTCCAGGTGTGGTCTCACCAGGGCCCTGTACAACTGCAGAAGGACTTCTTTACTCCTATACTCAAATCCTCATGTTATGAAGGCCAACATGCCATTTGCTTTCTTCACTGCCTGCAGTACCTGCTTGCCTACTTTCAGTGACTGATGTACAAGGACACCCAGATCTCATTGTACTTCTCCTTTTCCTAACTTGACACCATTCAGATAATAGTCTGCCTTCCCGTTCTAGCCACCAAAGTGGATAACCTCACATTTATCCACATTAAACTGCACCTGCCATGCATCTGTCCACTCACCCAACCTGTCCAAGTCACCCTGCATCCTCATAGCATTCTCCTCACAATGCGCCATTATTTCATCTTTTATAATTGACTCCAACATCTTCCACACCACCGATGTCAGACTAAATGGTCTATAATTCCCTGTTTTCTCTCTCCCTCCTTTCTTAAAAAGTGTGATAACATTAGCTACCCTCCAATCCACAGGAACTGATCCTGAATCTATAGAACATTGGAAAATGATCACCAATGTGTCCACGATTTCTAGAGCAACCTCTTTAAGTACCCTGAGATGCAGACCATCAGGCCCTGGGAATTTAACAGCCTTCAGTTCCATCAGTCTACCCAACACAATTTCCTGCCTAATGTGAATTTCCTTCAGTTCCTCTGTCACCCTAGGTCCTCTGGCCACTAGTACATTTGGGAGATTGTTTGTGTCTTCCTTAGTGAAGACAGATCCAAAGTACCTGTTCAACACATCTGCCATTTCCTTGTTCCCCATAATAAATTCACCTGTTTCTGTCTTCAAAGGACCCACAATTGTCTCAAAAATGTGTTTCCTCTTCACATACCTAAAGAAGCTTTTACTATCCTCCCTAATATATTCTTGGCTAGCTTACCTTTATGCATGGTACATCTGAGTCTAATCTCATTTTGAAAATGAGCATCCTGATAATATAACTTACTTTTTTTTAAGTTTACTCACCTCACCCAAAATATACCAAAATACCCCTGCAATTTCTATTGTCATTCTAGAGGCACAGTTTATGACAAATCATATAAAGTTGAAGGATGCAACTGCCAGTTGTTGCTACTCTCTTGTATATTATCTATTAAATGTTTGCAATTCCAGAGTTAAAACTCAGAAAATTCTACTGCATCACTTGAAATAGCCTACTTTTGTTGAAGCATAAAGTACGTCTTTTGTTTTGGAATGTGAAATCCTTTCTCTGAAGTCTTGATAATTTTATTGTTAAATTGATGTGTCATTCTGTCAGGGTATAATAGAAGCTACGTTTACAAATGTTGATGCTTGGAAGTAGAAAAAGGCACAGTTGGAACTGGATGGGTAGAAAGGAAATGCAGATGCTTGTTATACACCAAAGATAGACACAAAATGCTAGAGTAACTCAGCGGGACAGGCAGCATCCCTGGAGAGATGAAATGGGTGACATTTTGGGTCTAGACCCTTCTTCAGACTGAGAGTCAGGGGGGAACAATTTCTATTTCCACTTCAGGCAGTAATTATGCTTTTGATAATTGATGAATCATGTAGAAGTGTTGACACAAAATGCTGGAGTAACTCAGCGGGGCAGGCAGCATCTCTGGAGAGAAGGTATAGGATGACGTTTTGGGTCGAGATCCTTCTTCCAGTAATATAGACATGTTGTTGCTCAGAGTGAACATTTCAGGCATAAAGTCTTTCTTGCAGGTCAGTACATCTGAAGGTTTCATGAGCATTAACCTCAGCTTTCTACTCACATACTGTATGCGATTGACTAGAATGGGAATTGGCTTGCAATGAAGACAGTAACAGCTACTTGTGACAATGCTATGTACTACAATCCCTTCAATTGAAAATAAAATAGATCTTAAGGCTAAAGTTATACAAAGATCATGATACTTATTTTGGTGAAAGAATTTATAAAATCCAAATTTATTTTGAAATTAATTCAATGGTGCTGAATAAAAGCCTGAATAAAATATAAATGAACCATTATGTCATATCTGAAAGTCAATAAAATGTTGAATGTTCCACTAATGGTTCAAGCTTGTATGTCACATAATAATCTTAAATTAATGACAATAAAGGTGGAACACAATTAAAACAAATGTTCACCGGACAACAAGGAAGTCATCAAAGCACTGAATCAAAATATAACTTAGTTGAACTGAATACATGATCGTCAAAAGCAACAATTTACTCCATGAGGGATTTAGTATGTCATCAAAGTCTGAACTGTCTGGTAAGTTTGATATAGTGTTTCTTTTTTTTTTTAAATCTCCTTGAGCAGTACAATTAGTTTGAATGCATTGTTCATAATGTCCACTTTATTCAGTTTGCTAAACTGAGTTTATAATGTAATTATTTCACATGAATAACATTTTCTGTCCATATTAATAATTTTCAATTG
This sequence comes from Malacoraja senta, assembly GCA_038087875.1. Lineage (NCBI taxonomy): Eukaryota > Metazoa > Chordata > Chondrichthyes > Rajiformes > Rajidae > Malacoraja > Malacoraja senta. Next base: position 327,963,735 of record CM075977.1, on the reverse strand, counting down.
ATTATTTAAATTAATCCATGCTTCTATAGCATCTGCAGCCATCCTCTTTATCCACTGCAAGTTGGGGTCAAATCATTAATGAATTAAACTCTTTAATGTCTCCACAGATGAGTCACCTTCATCCAGAGGTGCTGCATTTGTCCATGAGGCTCTAAGCACAGAAGGATATTGAGACCACAGGCAATGGGAAACCAGTATCTGTCATCGATATTATACCACCCAGGTTCACTGTGCTGAAAATCGTTGGAGAGATCTTTCTTATTTTGCTCCATAGGGCCTTCAGAACTGCATCTTGATCCTCCACAGGACCATCACTGGATAACATCAGTTGTTATGCCTGGGTTTGCTGGAGGAGGCTATATATCTGTCATGTCTATGTGCAGCAGTTCAAACGCCTGACGTGCAATGACTTAAGTCACCGGCATATTTTTCATGCAATGGGTCTTTTCGTAGGTGAACCAGTCAGTTTGCTCCATTAATTGATGCCAAAATAGCAACCTTTCCCCGAAAATAACCCCAAGATATTACCTTACATAGTTGGATACAATTTAGAGACCTCTCCACCAAGATTCTGCGGCAGATATCCAATTCTGTGTGTGTGTTGGAAGGAACTGCAGATGCTGGTTTACACCGCAGATAGATACAAAATGCTGGAGTAACTCAGCGGGACAGGCAGTATCTCTGAAGAGAAGGAATGGTGACATTTTGGGTCAAGGACAATCATTGAAAATGTAGAATGGTTCATTGTTAGGTGTGGGGAAGGTGAAAATGAAGCATAGAATCAGCAAAATGTAATCAGGAGGACAGTGCAACTAGTCGGAGAACTAGGATGGAGGGGGGACATTTTTCTTGATCAGCCTCCCCTTTGATCTGTGTTTTCACACCTTGCCCTTCCATATCTCTATGTCTTCCTCTCCCCTGACTCTCAGTCTAAACAAGTGTCTCGACTCAAAATTTCACCCATTCCTTCGCTCCAATTCTCTGTAGCTGGGTTGGGCACAATCAGAGAATCATCCTTGTGAGATAGTTTGAATGCTAGATACTCTAGATGCTTGGCAGGTAGAATGTTGCACGTCCGCAAACATAAGAAAGTTGCATACATTTAATGCACAGATTATGTTAAATCGTTGTACAAATATAAATTATGTTTTTCAGTCATAATTTTTTTTATGAAACTTTTGCTTCAGTGGTAGAGTTAGTGTAGTACAGCAGGTATTGCAAGGAACTTCCTTATTTTGTTACAGTATTTTCTATTTATTTACTGTCAGTATCTCAGGTTGCAATAAAGATAAATGGACATAAAGATGTACTGGTTTTACTTGACAAATAGTAGTCTTTTTACACATAACGGTTTTCTAATTTTTGACATCAAGGCATTTATTTTCCATATATGTATGTGTGTATATTGTTTGTACATATACACACACACACATATATTATATTCATATATATAATATATATCTTTTGTGTCATCCTTTTCCAAATGGAGCAAGTTTCCAGTCTCATTTTATATGTATGCCAGAGCCTCTGCATGTTGCTTGTTCATCCTTCTACAGTATATGTGTAACTGAAGATTTCAGCAATGTTCAGTCACTTGTGGGACTTCTATACCATGTATTCTCCAGTCATTAATATATTCATGTAGGAATGTTTTGACATCTTCCGGTTGTAACTAATAAATGTTTTTCTCTGCATAACTGTTGCATGTGTCATTTCAATTATGTATTTTCAGTATATCAAAAAATGATGCAGCACACAATTCACTGCTCACAAATTAAGGCACATAACCTTTTCAAAACTTAGTAATAGCATACCACTCTTTCATAAAAAGGATGCTACATACAGTCATTAAAATTAACATATTCAGTGACGTATTAAAAACTAAGAATCTGTTTCAGTGGTTCATAAGTGAAGTACTATGTAACTGATCCACATCCATTAATATGTCATTAGGAGTTACATCATCTGAGCCAATTTAGTAGTTTAAATTAAAAAAAATACTTCCATGCCTTCAAAATCAAAGCATGAAAGTGATCTTGGATCTCCTTCTTCTTATCGAGTCCACATTACAAGATTAGAAATTGTTCAGCCAGAGCTGAACACACATCTCGGCATCTGCATACAATGGCTTCTTGAGCTTATTGCACTTCTTGTGGAAAGATTGGTGGAAACAGGGCATGAACGCTCTTTCCTTGACCCCTGGGATCTCCTTATTAATGTTCATTGACAGCCACTAGAAAAATGAACATGTAGATGAGAATCAATTGTGATGTCCTTAATGTGAAATCATAACCTTGATGACTAACTGCTGTGAAAAGGTATTGGAGAATTCAGTATCTGCCAATAAAGATTGCTGCCTTTTGGAAAGAGAGAGTAAACATACTACAAAATGCGAGAGTAAAGAATTGAAATCCACTAACTTTAATCTTCTGGTGTAGGTGGGGTAAACCCCATTTGAAAAGGTTACATGTAACATTGATTAAGTTTGTCAAGTAACAATTTGAAATGTGCAGCTTACACATTTGATTTGTGTCGTCCAATAACTGATGACATTTGTAAAATAATATTAGTACTGCCCAGAATATGTGAAGGCATGCATTTATCAAATAATAATAAATCAGCATAGAGAATAATATTTGTGATTTTGTATTCTGAACATCCAATGGACAGAGACTGACTAACTTACTGCTATTTAGAGGCTTCCTTCTCACTGTAGCCACATCGTGTATTCAACCACAAATTTACATGACATAATTTCCGAAATAGCTTGAAAATATTTTAAATAAATGCAGCTTACTCATAATGAAACTTTAAGCGTTGTTCTGCAACCTTATCGTCTATTCCTCTGCTTGATACAAATTGACCAGGATTTCTAACTATATAACAAAATTTCAATTCAAAAAGCATTCTGTTTATACAGATTTCCCCTTGTTTAGTGTTGAAAAACATACGTTTGGTCTAAATCTAGTCAGCATTTTAGCCTGAACCTTGCAGAATTATGTTGTTGCCATTTGTCACCTATAAAAAATAATAGGGGAGTAATATTTGTTAAGAAGCAAATAATAACAGACACTTATGAGTGCTTGGGATTTCATGGCTATTAATTTTGAACTTTTGACTGCAATGTTGTTATACTAGCTCAGATGCTGCCGGGGCACTGATGAACTGTGACAGAAAAGCTCCCATAATACAAGAGACATTTATTACAGTGTGATATTTAAACACAGAATGGAAAAAGTATAGGAAGCAGGATAATATGATGGCGCTAGATTAGCTTCTCATTTCTGGTTTCGGTGGCAATGAAGTCATTCCACAAGGCACAAAAACAGATAGGTTATGTGTCAGAAACTTTACCCCTTTGCTTTCAGCATAAGTAATGTGCTCTGCGAATGAATTTAATGCTTGATAAGCAATCACCCATATACCTCAAACTTTATATTGGGATAGTAATTACTTTTACAATGCACTTTCATTTCCTTTTATCACAAACATGTTATTATTCCTAATTTTAAGCCAACATCACCCAGAGGAACTGCATGTGGTGTAAATCAGATATCCAATTTAAATCCCAACCTGATTTTAATTCCCAAATCTTCAATGACTTGAACTAACAAAATGGGTAAAGTGATTATCTGACTTAAAATCAACCCAGATCTCACTGTACGGGTTATGTTAGACTTAAACTGCTCTGCTTCATTGTTAACAATTATCTCATGGCTTTGAAAGCTCACTGGTATATTCTGAATGAGTATGGACATGTAGGGAAAGTATGCTGCTCTCTATTGGAATTGTGCAGAATTGTATAAATGCAGCAGTACATTTTAGTTTTGGTACCTTTTGGGCATTGCTTGAGATGTGACCCAGTCATACGCAATTGATTTTGTGCATTTGCTCTGAATCATTTATAATACGATGGTATATTGATGGTGGGATTCAGAAGGTGGGGCTAATGTTAAGTAATTGAATAAATAATAGTGGTTGTAAAGATTTTAGTGAGACCAATACTTCATTTTATTCATCTCCTTGCCCCGCATAAAGAAAAACACATTTTCTGTTTGTTTTCTAGCAACGGCAACAATCCTATTAAATACTATTACTTTATCTCAAGAGCAGAAACAAAAAATAAATTAGGCATTTGGCGTGAAAGGGTCTTTAGGCAGTTACAAAGTCACTTTCAGTTTATGGAACACAACTAGGTACTGTGTTGATTATTATTTTCACTCATATTCAGAAATGTTGGATTGATACTGTAATATGTTATAATTTAGAATGCTGCATACAAATTTAATTTTGAAATTAAGCTAATGTTCAAGAACCATATTAAACATAACAGATGTTATTACATTATTTGACCAAATACAGAGTTGTCCTGACATTTGTTCACCAAAACCAACAAAACATGAATTACCTGGCAACATAATTGGAAGAAAAGACAAATGACATTTCGGGTCAGGACTCTTCTTCAGACTGATTGTAGTGAGTGAGGGGGGGGGGGGGTAAGCTGGAAATGAAAGATGGGGAAAGACAAAGCTTGGCAAGTGAGGGGGATTTGAATGGCAGATGGCTCGAGTAGGTGACACAGGCTAGAGATGAAAATAAGACAAAAATATGTCTACTAAGGAGAGAAGAGGAGTGAAATGTAAAGCTAGAGGGAGGGATATAGGTGGAAGGGGACAGGGGAGGGTGGGGGCAGGATATTGTGCAAAATGGGTGATCACCATGGTGGGTGGGGGCACTGGAAAGGCAGAGCGATGATTCAATGTTCATACCATTTGGTTGTAAGCTATCCAAGCGGAATATGAGGTACTGTTCCTCCAGTTTGTGTGTGGCCTCACTCTGGCAAGGATGAAAAGGTTGGTCTGGGAATGGGAAGGGGAGTTAAAATAGTTAGCAACTAGGAGATCCAGCAAGCCTTGGCGGACAGAGTTCAAGTGTTTGGCGAAACCGTTGCCTAGTCTACACCGATGTAAAGGAGGTGCATCAGGAGCAATGAATGCAGTAGATGAGGTTTGAAGAGGTACTTGTGAACCTCTGTCTCATCTAGAAGAGGTGCTAGGGTCCCATGATGGAAATGAGAGAGGAGGTGTAAGGTTAGATGTGTTGCAGACAAAAGTACTTAGCGAGGGATTGGGTTGGGTGTGAAACAATGAGTGAGTCAAGGAGTTGCGCATGGTGTGGTCTCTGTGAAAAGTGGAAAGAAGTGGGGATGGGAAAATATGGCTGGTGGTGTGGTCACGTTGAAGGTGACAGAAATGGCGGAGAATGATGGATGCAGAGGTTGGTAAGGGGAGGGCCTGGGGAACTATCCTGGTGGACATCCTATTTTCCAGCTTGCTCCCCCCTACTTCAATCAGTCTGAAGAACGGTCTCTAACCATTCCCTGACCTGCTGAGTTAGACAATAGACAATAGACAACAGGTGCATGAGTAAGCCATTTGGCCCTTCGAGCCAGCACCGCCATTCACTGTGATCATGGCTGATCATCCACAATCAGTACCCCATTCCTGCCTTCTCCCCATATCCCTTGACTCTGCTATCTTTAAGAGCTCTATCTAACTCTCTTGAAAGCATCCAGAGAATTGGCCTACACTGCCTTCTGAGGCAGAGAATTCTACAGATTCACAACTCTCTGGGTGAAAAAGTTTTTCCTCATCTACATTTCAAATGGCCAACCCCTTGTTCTTAAACTGTGTCCCCTGGTTCTGGACTCCCCCAACATCGGGAACATGTTTCCTGCCTCTAGCGTGTCCAAACCCGTAATAATCTTATATGTTTCAATAAGATACCCTCTCATCCTTCTAAACCCCACGCAGACAGCACCCGAGGTCAGAATCGAACCCGGGTTTTTGTGGCTCTGAGGCAGTGGAATTACCAGTTGCGCCACTGTGCCGCCCTAAATAACATAGTGTTAATAAATCCCCGTCCCTAAGTGTACTACTATTATAAAATGATATAATTTTAGACATTTCATCGTCTCACCCTTAACATTTCATGGATCACTTTTTCTATGAAGTTTTATTTCTGCATAAGCAGCAAGAGGATAATTTACTCTGTTGCTGTGGATGAACAATCTATTGTATCACAAAGTACTTTACAGGAATTTTGTTAGAAATAGTAATCAATATAAATTATTAATTTTATTTTGATAGAAGTCTTTTGATATGTTTCCAAATGAATAAATATGCAGGTGGTCCACCCTACCATGTGACATTTCCATATTCTAAAATTGGATGTTCACAGTCTCTAAAGTCTTCACCCCTTAACTTAGGGGAGTGAAAATATTATAGGGTGGGCTTATGTAATTCTGCAACGTGCCAACATGTGGTATTTTCCAATATTCCTGTGTAGTGTAGATGAAGAGGCTCGGCGTTCTCTTCGCCCAACACCTCTGCTCAGTTCGCACTAACCAACCTGATCTCCCGGTGGCTCAGCACTTCAACAGCCCCTCCCATTCTGAATCTGACCTTTCTGCCCTGGGCCTCCTCCATGGCCAGAGTGAGGCCCAGCGCAAATTGGAGGAACAGCACCTTATATTTCGCTTAGGTTGTTTACACCCCAGTGGTATGAACATTGACTTCTCTAATTTCTGATAGTCCTTGCTTTCTCCCTCCTTTCCCTCCCCTTCCAGCTCTCCCGCATTACTGTCTCCGCCTCTTCCTTTCTTTTTCCCGCCCCCCCTGACATCAGTCTGAAGTAGGGTCTCGACCCGAAACGTCGCCTATTCCTTCTCTATATAGATGCTGCCTCACCCGCTGAGTTCCTCCAGCATTTTTGTCTATCTTCGATTTTTCCAGCATCTGCAGTTCTTTCTTAAAAAGATGAAACCTGAGATTTGTTTCTCACTCCACAAATGCTGTCAGGCCCATTGAGTCCATATTTGTTGTCTTATTTTAAGGTCATCTCTACAGATTTCATACTTGTTGATTACTCGCCCAGAGAAACAGGTGATGAAAATTATATTTAAAAAAACAGAATCAAAAAGTAAAGAAATGACAGGATGATGAGTACTGTGTGTTGAAGATTATTGTTTGAATTTAAATGTGATTTTTTTGATAACTGCAATTCTTGTTTGATTTATTATACTCCTGCACCCTTGTCAGTTACCTCACCCACTGCTACTTAACAGCAAACGTCATCCCAGAGGTTGTTAGAGGTAGTATTTTTTTACATTCATCATGAATTTGGTGATTTGCTAATTACGGTTTCCAAGACTCCGTATGTATGTGGGATGCCAAAGCTGGCAGATTTTGGGTGTCAGGGATCATATAAGAACTGTCGTTTACGATAGGGAATTACATATTCACTGCAGACATGTATTTAAGTAGTCAGGAAGCATTGTAAAGTTCTGTGAGGTTTTGCTTCACTCATGAAATATTTGCATGTGACATATTGGAATTTTGCAGCAATGATTTAAAAACCATCATTTTTGAAACAGTTAATTTGGCACTCCTTTCTCTTCCTGTTTAATAATTATGAAGTAACTCAATGATTTATTTTGTAACAGTTCAGCAGAATGAAGTGAATATTAGTTGGTGTCAGCTGGTGGGATTCAGGCAGGACATTTAAAAATAATCATTTGCAGTGTAAAAAAATCATGTAATTAGTATATTTAATTAAAATAATATATTATACATGCATATATTTTCCTAATAATCACTGTATTCAATTACACAAATGTTTATGAACTGATATATATTAGCAAACACAATTAAAAGAAGACTAATCTTTTTATGCATCATTGTTAAGAAAGAACAGCAGATGCTGAAAAAAATCGATGGTAGACAAAAAGCTGGAGAAACTCAGCGGGTGAGCGAAGGAATGGGTGCTGTTTCGGGTCAAGACCCTTCTTCAGACTGATGTGGGGTAGGGGGACGGGAAGAAGAAAGGTAGAGGCGGATACAGTAGGCTGTGGGAGAGCTGGGAAGGGGAGGGGAAGGAGGGAGAAAGCAAGGACTACCTGAAATTGGAGAAGTCAATGTTCATACCGCTGGGATGTAAACTATCCAAGCGATATATGAGGTGCTGCTCCTCTACTTTGTGGCGGGACTCACTCTGGCCATGGAGGAGGCCCAGGACAGAAAGGTCAGATTCGGAATGAGAGGGGGAGTTGAAGTGCTGTGCCACCGAGAGATCAAGTTGATTATTGTGAATTGAGCAGAGGAGTTTTGCAAACCAATCGCCAAGCCTGTGCTTGGTCTCACCGATGTAGAGCAGTTGACACCTAGAACAGCGGATGCATTAGATGAGGTTGGAGGAGGTGCAGGTGAACCTCTGCCTCACCTGGAAAGACTGCTTGGGTCCTTGGACGGAGTCGAGGGGGGAGGTAAAGCGACAAGTGCAGCATTTCCTGGGGTTGCATGGGAAAGTACAAGGGGAGGGGTGCTTTTGGTGGGAAGGGACGAATTGACCATGGTGTTATGGAGGGAGCGGTCTCTACGGAGAGCAGAAATGGGAGGAGATGGGAAGATGTTACCAGTGGGGGGATTCCGTTGGAGGTGGAGAAAATGTCGGAGGATTATCTGTTGTATGTGACGGCTGGTAGGGTGGAACATGAGGACAAGAGGGACTCTGTCCTTGTTACGAGTGGGTGGATGGGGAGTGAGAGCGGTGCTATGGGATATAGAGGAGACCCTGGTGAGAGCCTCATAGTCGAAGAGGGGAACCCCCGTTCCCTAAAGAATGAGGACATCTCCGATACCCTGGTTTGGAACACATCCGGAAGTGGCGGCGTTGCCCTAGCAGCTGCGGCTCGCCTGCAGTCCGTTTGTTTTTTCTTTTTTTTTTGTTTTCTCGTCCCGTTGTCACAGTTTGTTTCAGTTTTATTTTAGTTGTGTATGTGCGTGGGGGGGGGGGGTGGTAGAAACTGTTTTAGTCTCTTCCTTCCGGGGGATGTGACCTTTTCTTGTCGTGTCTCCGTCTCCATCTGCGCTGAGGCTTAATGGCGGAGCTGGCGGCCTCCAACTGGGACCGACCTCGAGGCTCCGGAGGCAGAGCCAGCCAGGACTTACCAACGACTTACTGGCCGACCGGGTCTGTGGTGGCGTTGCTGCGGCGGCGACCCGACTTCGGGGCTATGGCGGCGTTGCGGCGGCGGCGACCCGACTTCGGAGCCTCGGAGGCTCGGCCGCGGGCCCAGTGGACGACATCGTCGGGAGCTCGCAGGTCACAACAACAGCTGCGTCCGCTGGACTGGAGGGTGGCAGCTTCGGCAGCTTCAACTGCCCCGGGCCGCGGAGTTTGTACCGGCCTGTTTGTGGAGCTCGGATTCAGCCGTGGGACTTACCATCAGCCGGTGGGGTCACAACATCGGAAGCTTGGATCGCCTCAACGCAGAGGGAGAACAAGGAGGGAAGAGACAAGGACTTTAAGACTTTTGCCTTCCATCACAGTGAGGAGGGCCTGGTGGACTTACTGTGGATGTTAAATCTGTGTTTATTGTGTGTTTTGTGATTTTATTCTATGTTATGACTGCAAGGCACGAAATTTCGTTCTGACTGAAAAGTCTGAATGACAATAAAGGAGACTTGACTTGACTTGACTTGACTTGACTCATCCTGGGTGCTAATGCGGCGTAGACGGAGGAATTGGGAGGAGGGGATAGTGTCCTTACAGGAAGCCGGGTGGGAAGAAGTGTAGTCCAGATAGCCATGGGAATCAGTGGGTTTGTAGTAGATGTCAGTCAGTAGTCTGTTACCTGCGATGGAGATAGTGAGGTCTAGAAATGATAGGGAGTTGTCGGAAATGGTCCAGGTGAATTTGAGTGCCGAATGGAAGTTAGTGGTGAAATGGATGAAGTCAGTGAGTTCTGCATGGGTGCAGGAGGTAGCACCAATTCAGTCGTCAATGTCGCAGAGGTAGAGTTTGGGGATAGGGCCACGGTACGCCTCGTTGCATCATTTATGCATCATTGATTTTACTAGTTTATGTAGAAATGATAATATACTTGGATCTTAAATATTCCATTTAGCAGTGTTGAAATTTAAAAAACTGAGTCCTAAGAATTAGATGGCAGAGTACAAGCAGACAAACGCATGACATGTTTCTCTAAAAATCTTTTCTCTGTTATTTTAGCGGCGGTGCTAATTATTTTGTTTTAAACAGGTTAACGCTTCTAATAATATGGCAGAGTGACAGGAATCCTGACAAATGAGTTGAGCAGAATTAAGTGGTATAATTTAAAGGTCTTAGAATTGGCTTGTGATTTTCTCCCCCGTAGTACAAAAATATATGTCAATTAAATACAGAAATCAAATCCTTTTGCAAAAAAAAAGATTAATTAGATGTTTGTGTAGTTTTCTTGAATACTACACATTCTTCTAGTCATAAATATATGACTAGAAGAATAAAATTAGTTCTAATCAAATTTGTAAACACTTGGTTTATAGCAACATTGTATAAGTGTCCCCTGCTTAAAAGCATTTACAATGGTGCGGAATTATGTAATTGGAACTCTCTGGGCATCAATCAAACTTCATTAAGTATCTTAACTACACCATTTTCATCTAAATAGCTGGCCTAACTCGAGAAGGCATCAAGCCTAGGTTACTAAAGGGCCTGTCCCACTTGGCTATTTTTTCGGCGAATGTCGGTATCATTGACTGACGTATCAGGTCACCAAAAAGTCGCGGTGTGATGACGTATTGACGTGCGGTGTTTCCTCGAGTGTCGCAACATTTTTTTTGTCGCCGCTGGATTTTGAAATATTCAAAATCTTTCAGTGACCCTGATACGTCAGTCAAAGATGCCGGCAGTCGCCGAAAAATTTGCCAAGTGGGACAGGCCCTTAAGAAAGAGAGCTTGCGAAGAATATAAAAACTGACTCTAAAAGCTTCTTTAGATATGTAAAAAGGAAAAGATTAGTGAAGACAAATGTAGGTCCCTTACAATCAGAGACAGGTGAACATAATGGGAAACAAAGAAATGGCAGAACAATTAAACGAGTACCTTGGTTCTCTCTTCACTAAGGAAGACACAAACAATCTCCCATAAATACTAGGGGACCGATGATCTAGTGGGAGGGAGGAACTGAAGGGAATCCACTTGTCAGGAAAATGGTGTTAGGTAAACTGTTGGGACTGAAGGCAGAGAAATCGCCAGGGCCTGATGGTCCCAGAGTACTCAAGGAGGTGTCCCTAGAAACCGTGGGTGCATTGGTGATCATTTTCCAATGTTCTCTCGACTCTGGATCAGTTCCTGTGGACTGGAGAGTAGCCAATGTAACTCCACATTTTAAGAAAGGAGGGAGAGAGAAAATGGGGAATTATAGACCGATTAGCCTTCCATCGGTAATGAGGAAGATGCTTGAGTCGATTCTTAAAAATGTTATAGCAGCGCATTTGGAAAGTAGTGACAGGGTCAGTCAAAGTCAGCATGGATTTATGAAGGTGAAATCGTGCTTGACTAATCATCTGGAATTTTTTGAGGATGTAACAAGTAAAAAGGATAAGGGAGAGCCAGTGGATGTGGTGTTTCTGGACTTTCAAAAAGCCTTTGACAAGGTCCCACACAAGAGATTTGTGTGCAAAATTACAGCACATGGTATTGAGGGTAGGGTATTGACATGGATAGAGAACTGGTTGGCAGACAGGAAACAAAGAGTAGGAATTAACGGGTCTTTTTTGGAATGGCAGGCAGTGACTAGTGAGGTGCCGCAAGGCTCAGTGCTGGGACCCCAGTTATTTACAATATATATTAATGATTTAAACGAGGGAATTAAATGTGACATCTCCAAGTTTGCGGATGACACAAAACTGGGTGGCAGTGTGAGCTGCGATTAGGACGCTATGAGGCTGCAGGGTGACTTGGATAGGTTGCGTTAGTGGGAAAATGCATGGCAGATGTCGTATAATGTGTATAAATGTGAGGTTATCCACTTTGGTGGCAAGAACAGGAATGCAGATTATTATCTGAACGGTGTCAGATTAGGAAAAGGGGAAGTGCAACGAGACCTGGGTATGTTTATACATCATTCACTGAAGTATGCAGGTACAGCAGGCGGTGAAGAAAGCTAATGGAATGTTGACCTTCATTGTGAGAGGATTTGAGTTTAGGAGCAAGACAGTCCAACTGCAGTTGTACAGGGCTCTGGTGAGACCGCACCTCGAGTATTGTGTGCAATTTTGGTCTCCTAATTTGAGGAAGGACATTATTGCCATTGAGGGAGTGCAGCATAGGTTCACCAGGTTAATTCCCGGGATGGCGGGATTAAAATATGATGACAGAATGGGTCGACTAGGTTTCTATTTGCTGGAATTTAGAAGGATGAGAGGGGATTTTATAGAAACATATAAAATTCATATAGGATTGGATAGGCTAGATGCAGGAAACATGTTCCCGATGTTGGTGGATTCCAGTACCAGGGGTCATATTTTAAGAATAAGGGGTAGGCCATTTAGGACTGAGATGAGGAAAAAAGATTTCACCCAGAGAGTTGTGAATCTGTGGAATTCTCTGCTGCAGAGGCCAATTCACTGGATGTTTTCAAGAGAGAGTTAGAATTAGCTTTAGGGTTAAAGGAATCAAGGGATATGGGGAGAAAGGAGGAATGGGATACTTATTTTAGATGATCAGCCATGATCATATTGAATGGCGGTGCTGGCTCGAAGGGTAGAATTGCCCACTCCTGCACCTATTTTTCTATGTTTCTACTATTACCCTTTACTATGGTTCAATAGCATATATTCCAAAATGAGATTAACAGTGTGCTAGATAGGCTGCTGAAAATGAGATTAACAGTGTGCGAGACAGGCTGCTGAAATATCAAAATCCATTCATCAAACCGCAGGGAGCATTCCAGCTAAAGAGATAATGTAAGTAGAGCAATGACATATCATTTCAACATTTCTATTGTAAATAATAATATGAAATTAATGCCAGATATAGTCCCAAAGGTTTCTAATTTAAAGCACATTGTATCTGCAATGATGCATATGTTTTTGTCATTTATGGATTGAAACAGAAAAGTTCATGACAGTACAAGCTGTCAGATTTGGAAAATCTTACAAGTGTCAAATGATCTTAGAATGCCATGTGTTTTATCAAGGGTATAGCATTTATGATTATAATTAACTTCATTAAGAATCATTTTTTAATACACAAAGTTACCATGCAATAATGCTAAATTTTGCTGGAGTTAGCAGAACTGAAGTTGGCACATATAATTACAGTGAATAGTTTACATGTTCAGAATGATAGGTGCTTGTTGATAGTCATGGTCATGCTTGATTGCATTTCTGAAACCAAGCTGTGTTTGCACAGAATGTGGCCAATAACATTCAATTTACTTTAAAATAATATTACTGTGTTCAGCACAGCAATGGTTACTCTTAATTTAATGAAAATGAACAGCCAGTTGATTTTTCTGCCGAAGGACAATTAGGACATATCTTGGCAGAGGCTGATTTTTAATGAAACCTGATGACAGCAGAAAGTGAAAGTTTGTGCTTTCGGTTGGTTTTGCTTTGTGTCTTTGCGTGTTACTGATAAGCAGATTTTGATGTAGACTTTGACAAAATCAATTGATCACCTTAATCAATTGTCGTTGGTACAATGGAATAGATTTCCACTGGGTTTCTTGAATTCTGTCCTGTTGCATATCATCTGAAGTTGTGATGGTGATGGATGAGAAAGTCCAAAGAAATTCACTCATTATTTTCTTCAAAGGCTTGCAAAGCTGGTTTTCTCTTATTTAAACCAGAAAATTGGATAGAAATTAAGCTGCAATGATTATCATTTGAGTCCGCAATAAATTATTGTAAACCAGTGTCCATCTGTTTTGTGACATCATGGATAATAGACCTTACAACTCATGCAAAATTGAAGGGAATTTAAGTGAGAATGTATAATAGGCAATTCTCCTCACCAAGCATTCAAATTTGAAAGATGTTTGACTTACTTTGTTATCACCATGGGTCATGCAATCATGTGATTAGATTTGGCTGCTGCAGACAAACTCGTATAAGACACTGATTCTGATTACAGGAATGACCCACAGTTTTTTAGAATAGTTTGTAGCATTAACTCAATGTGAAAAGCTATAGTACAATTTCAACTTTGTGCTGATAGTTGATTTACATTGTTGCCACTTAACAATCATGAAGTGCAGGTTGTTATGTAGTGGTTTGAAATTTTAAATTATAGTACAAGAAATGTGCTGAGAAAATCATTCATTGGAAGTAGTACTGAGCAAGATTGGTGCACTGCACACTGCCTGTCAAATGCATTCCATTAAAGTCAATGGAATTAATTTTGGAGGCAACGTAGAATATGCCGGAATGACAATGTAGCACATTTTGCAATATTGATGGCATTAATTTATGGGTATCAATTTTGTACTAAACAGAGGAATACATAATTCACCACACCCTGTTTTGCATTAACCCTTTAACTCCATTAGGTATTATTAGGTAGGGATCACACACTGCAACATGTTTCTGTTTACAATCATCTGGGGCCTCCCAATCTTAGCGTTGGGTTGTGAGGCGTTGACTTGGGCTGGGTGTTGGATTAGGTTAATCACTGTTAGTTCTATTTTGATCTTGTAGACTGTCTGCTCATTCACCAATTGAAACCAAGGAACTCTATATAAGGCTGAGATGGTGTATATTAGAGCATACTAGAGATTAAAATAATTACTTTATGACATAGAGAGTCATAGAGGCATATAGTGATACAGTGTGGAAACAGGCCCTTCGGCCCAACTTTCCCACAACGGCCAACATGTCCCAGCTAAATTAGTCCCACTTGCCTGCGTTTGGTCCATATCCCTCCAAACTTATCCTATCCATGTACCCGTCTAAATGTTGGGGGTAGTCCCAGCCTCAACTACCTCCTCTGACAGCGTGTTCCATATATCCGCCACCCTTTGTGTGAAAATGTTACCCCTCAGCTTCCTATTAAATCTTTTCCCCTTCACCTTGAACCAATGTCCTCTGGTCCTCGATTCCCCTACTCTGGGCATCTACCCGGTTTATTCCTCCCCTTTATTTCTTCTTGAATGCATCAATTCCACCCTCTCTTCGCCCCCGCTCACCTAATTTTCCTGACACACAGGTATCAATTTGCAATGGCATGTTAACCCACAAACTAGTAATGTATGTGAAGAAAACAATGCACCTGGGAGAAACCTGTACATTCACAGAGCAAGCTCCACACAGGCTGAACCTAAAGGTGGAATTAAACTGGGTCTCTAGAGCTTTGAGACAGCAGTAGCAGTGCTAAATATTGTGCCATTATACTGCCAATGTCCTTGCATGAGCTTAATTTTTGTATGCTTGAACCAATCAATGTTTCAGGTCAATGACTGCATCAGAACTGGGAATAAATCATCAGTTTGAAACATCGATCTGACCAGCGAATGGAATGTCTTTAAACAATACAATTAATACAATTAAAATTATCCACAGAATGTTTTTTTGTGCTATAAATAAAATCTGCAGAAAATGATGATCCAATACTTGTTATAATTATCTTTAATTTGCATTGTCAATGAGATTAATCTGTAAATGTTTGATAAATACATTCTGAAGATAGTAAGACTAACTTTGATTCCCACACAGATTTTAAGTCGGCATCATATAATTTATCCTTCATGACCCCCAAAGAACAACATTTTTGTCTTGTTGAACAACCTGTTATTCAGTAGTTACTAGAATAACTTCATTTAACTGCAGTTTTTACTTTGAAATATTTTAACCTGATTATTTGAAATAATTCAGCTCCCTCCCCTTTGCTGTAATAGTTATCGCTGAAAGTGAGTTGATGCCTTTCTTCCCTAATCACTGCTTGCCTAAAGACACCAACAGGAATTTTGTGGTGTACTGTTTAATTGATATCACTTCCACCCCATTACCAACCCACTACTACACCAGTCCTGACCACTAACCCACCCTCCCTGCCTCCCAATGTTGGATTTATACTCCATTGATCTCTGCACATTAATTGAAAAAAGGACAAGACTGTGGATTATAACTGCCTATTACGGCATGAATTAACAATAAATCTCTTCCTCTGTATTTTAGTATCAATTCTTGGTCTTATCTTGCATGATACGCAACTGTTAGGAGCCTTATTTTCACCCTCAAAATGGCATGTACTTGGTTTTCAAACTCAAAAGAAGTTAACATTGAATACTACAAGAAAAATGACCTGTCCACGTGTTCCCAGTGGAAGTTCACTTGCCAGCGTCACATGTTCATTTGAATGGACTTGATAAATGGTTTATCAACCATTATATTGACTATTAGAAAAATCTGCTGAACCAAAGGCTCCATTTTCACTCTCTAAAATACTTGGGTGGGTACACAATGAGATATTATAGATTTAAAAATCTCATAACTGCTTCCATCTGCGTCTGGGCACTTATCTCTCAGTTTAATGGAGGAAGGGCAAGGAATGGCAAGGCATACTACTGGGCCAAATAAATATCTAAATGTTAAAGGGTAAACTCAGATATTGTCAGCTTTATTTCCCCCCCAGCCTCCCGTCATATCGGACCACTCATCTCAGGCACCCTATTGTCTAGTTTAAGGGTTGGATCTGTCCAAGGTTGGTGAATAGACATCTCAACATTTTGATGGAGAGGTTGGAGAATAGATCCCACCCCACCTCTGTTTATGCTTCCACACATACTAACAGGAGTGCTTTGCAGCCTAGGTCAGCTGTGAAATCTGCCAACACTGCCGCGACTGAAAGCTTGTCTCAGCAAATTCTTAAAGGGCCTGTCCCACTTGGGCGACCTAATCTGCGAGTCCAGAAGAGTGTCTTCGACCTTCCAGCTCGAGGGCACTCTCCTGGAAAGCCTCGAGCTGGATCGACCGGCCGCGTTGAAACCGCGAGCTAGATCAACCGAACCGCGAGCTGCATCGACCGACCGCGCACATACATACACGAACACATCGCAAAGGCAGGGGCCATGGAAAGCGGAGGAGCGCTGTCTGCGCAATGAAGAGGAAGGTAAATGGCTGCCACAGTTACGGTAAGTCCTTTAGAGAGCGCGGGGGGGGGGAGTGGAGAGAAGGAGAGAAGGGGAGAGAAGGGGGAGAGAAGGGGGGGGAGAAAGGGGGGAGAAGGAGTGGAGACACTTTTAAGAAGTATAATAAAGTATTTTTTTTTTTTTTTTTAATAATTTTTTTAATAGAAGTACGGTAGATTACAGTAATGTACAACACGTATATATTAATACATTTTTTGTACCGCTTCACTTTTTTAAACTTTAAGAAAGAAAAAGAAAGAAGTAAGAAAAGTGAAGAAAGTGCGCAAAGGTTGTGAAGTGCAAAAGAGTGTTGGGAAAAGAAAGCCCCTTAGAAAAGAAGTTAGAGAAGGAAGTAAAGTTAGAAAATAGACCCTAGAAAAGAAAGAGAAAGAAAGAAGGAACAATCGCTCTATTATAACTCTTATAACATACTTCATAGAGAAGGAACTACCAACCAAATCTGTTTTTGTTTTACCTCCCATTACCAGGTCCAGATACCTTTTATTTATTTATTTGTTTTTCTAAATTACTATTGCACCTCATGCTTGTAATAGGTCCAAAAACGTAGACCACGTCTTTTGAAATTGGTCTACAGGAGGAATCTCATCTCTTCCAGATGTAATGTTTCCAACATATTTGATGTCCACATTTTTATTGTTGGTGTGGGCGCATTTTTCCAGAATTTAAGTATAAGCTTTTTTCCCATTATTAGCCCATAATTGAGTAAATTCTTCTGATACACGTTTAATTCAGGAATACCTTCCGATATTCCAAAAATAATCCATTCTGGTTTTGGTACCAGTTTTATTTTGATTAATTTTGAAAAAATATCAAATATTTCAAACCAGAATTTTTGGATTTTTGTACAAAAAACAAAAGAATGTGCTATGGTAGCTTCTTGACATATACATTTATCACAGATTGGTGAGACGTTAGGAAAGATTTTATTTCGTTTGGTTTTTGAATAATATAATCTATGTAATGTTTTAAATTGGATAAGCGTATGTCGTACGTTGATCGAGCATTTATGCACCTGTAATAAATGATTATCCCAACTCTCTTTTGAAATTTTTATACCTAGATCTTGTTCCCAATCTCTTCTAATTCCATCTGTTGTGGGTATTTCTATGTTTAAGATGATATTATATAAGTATGATATTAAATTAACTGATTCCGCCTTTGTCTTCATTGCTTCATCTAGTAAGTCGGAAGGCATATTATAATAATCTTTTGTGTGTGTTTTCAAATAGTCACAGATTTGTAGATATTTAAAATATTGATTATTTTTCAAATTATATTTCAGTTGTAGTTGTTGAAATGATAGTAATTTTTCTAATTCATACAGATCTTCGAGCGTTTTGATTCCCATTCTTTCCCATTGTATAAATGATTTATCTATGATTGAAGGTTTAAACGATGGGTTATTGACTATTGGTATTAAGAGAGATAGGTTTCTTAATTTTAGATTCTGTTTTATTTGCTTCCATGTTCTAATAGTGCTATATATAATTGGATTTTTATTATAATTTTTATTATTCAAATTTATTGGAGAGAGAATAATCGCTCCTATATTATTCGGGGAGCAATCCCCTTTTTCCATTATAATCCAGTCCACCTGCTGGGCAGAATTGTCCAGCAGGTGAATCATATTTTTAATATTTACTGCCCAGTTATAATACATAAAGTTAGGGAGCGCTAGACCCCCCAACTCTTTTCGTTTGTTAAGGTGTGTTCTTTGTATTCTGTGGGATTTGTAATCCCATATAAAATTTGTAATGTCTGAGTCCGAAGTATAATAAAGTTTAGCGGGCATTTTACCTACCGGTAGGTCTTCCTTGGTCCTGAAACTCCAATGAGCCAATCAAAATGCCCGGTCAGCAAAGGAGATTGCCTACGGCTGCCCTCGACTGCCTGTAAGTAAATAGCGATCCCACTCCACTGCACTACGAGTTAAAAAGACCCATGCCGACCAAAAAACTTTCCGCGACCTAGCTGAGGCCGCGAGTATTCGGGAACTTCCCTCGAGCATGAAGGAGAGTTCTTTAAGGGCCTGTCCCACTTGGGCGACCTAATCTGCGAGTTTAGAAGAGTTTGCCCTGGACTCAAACTCGCAGCATGGTCGACACGAGGTCCTAGGAAGTCCTATGAGGTCGCTGGAACTCTCCTGCATGCTCGAGGGAAGTTCCCGCCTACACGCGGCCTCAGCTAGGTCGCGGAAAATTTTTCACGGGCCTGTCCTACTTGGGCGACCTAATCTGCGAGTTTGGAAGAGTGTCTTCAACCTTCAAACTCACAGCATGGTCGACACGAGGTCCTAGGAGGTCCTATGACGTATCTGGAACTCTCCTTCATGCTCGTGGAAGTTCCCGCATACTCGCGGCCTCTGCTAGGTCGCGGAAAAATGTTCCGCGAGTAAAATTTGGTCGGCATGGTTCTTTTGAACTCGTAGTGCAGTGGAGTGGGGTCGCTATTTAGTTACAGGCTGTCGAGGGCAGCCTTAGGCAATCTCTTTCGCTGACCGGGCATTTTGATTTGCTCATTGGAGTTTTCAGGACCAGGGAAAATGCCCGCTAAACTTTATTATACTTCTTAAAAGTGTCCTCACTCCTCCCCCTCCCCCCCCCTTCTCCCCGCCCTCTCCCCCCTCTCACCTTCTCTCCCCTTCTCCACCCCTTCTCTCCCCTTCTCTCTCCTTCTTCCTCCCCTTCTCTCTCCTTCTCCCCCCTTCTCTCTCCTTCTCTCCCCCTCTCTCCCCTTCTTTCCCCTTCTCTCCCCCCCTCCGCACTCTCTAAAGGACTTACCGTTACTGTGGCAGCCGTTTACCTTCTTCATGGCGCAGACAGCGCTTCTCCGCATTCCCTGGCCCCCGCCTTCGCGATGTGTTTGTGTGTGTGTGTGTGTGCGGTCAGTCTATGCAGCTCGCGGTTTCAACGCGGACGGTCGATCCAGCTCGAGGTTTTCCAGGCGAGTGCCCTTGAGCTGGAAGGTCGAAGACACTCCTTTTAACTCGCCGATTACGTTGCCCAAATGGGACAGGCCCTTCAGGATATTGAACATTTTTCCGCAAGTAAAATTTGGTCGGCATGGGTCTTTTTCACTCGTAGTGCAGTGGAGTGGGGTCGCTATTTACTTACAGGCATTCGAGGGCAGCCGTAGGCCATCCTCCTTTGCTGACCAGGCATTTTGATTGGCTCATTGGAGTTGTCAGGACCTAGGAAGACCTACCGGTATGTAAAATGCCCGCTTAACTTTATTAAACTTCTTAAAAGTCTCTCCACTCCTTCTCTCCCCTTCTCCCCGCCCCTTCTCTCCCCCTTCTCCCCCCCTTCTCTCCCCCTTCTCTCCCCCTTCTCTCCCCCTTCTCTCCCCTTCTCTCTCCTTCTCTCTCCTTTTCTCTCCTTCTCTCTCCTTCTCTCCCCTTCTCTCCCCCTACCCCCTCCGCGCTCTCTAAAGGACTTACCGTTACTGTGGCAGCCGTTTACCTTCATCTTCATCGCGCAGACAGCGCTCCTCCGCTTTCCCTGGCCCCCACCTTCGTGATGTGTTTGTGTGTGTGTGTGTGTGTGCGGTCGGTCGATGCAGCTCGCGGTTTGGTCGATCCAGCTCGCAGTTTCAACGCGGCCGGTCGATCCAGCTCGAGGCTTTCCAGGAGAGTGCCCTCGAGCTTGAAGGTCGAAGACACTCTTCTGGACTCACGGATTAGGTCGCCCAAGTGGGACAGGCCCTTAAGTCGTAGCTAGTCATAGCTAGTCGAAGCTGGTCTTCAACATAGTCGAAGGAGGTCTTCTACATAGTCGAAGGAGGTCTTCAACGTCATTTTTTCAAACTCTTCTAAACTTGCCAATTAGGTCGCCCAAGTGGGGCAGCCCCTGTACAGGATCTGGAGTCTCCCAAATGCTTGGGTTTTCCCCAAACAAACTTTGCTATTTGCAGGAATTCCTGCTCATCCATCTCTGCTTGGCAACAAGCAGCCTGACAATTCAAACATGATTGAGTGGCCAGGAGAAATGATGCTGAGGTAGACCACATTATTGAGTGGTTTAAAATGAATGTAAAGTAAATGCCTTGCTGTGTGTGTGAAGGGTAAATAAATGGGAGGACATTTTTTTTACATTTTCACCCATTTAAAAATATTTCAAACTACTTGTTTGAAGTACGAAAAAAAAATATTTTTGGTAGTTATAAGAATAATTTTCTAATTTTCTAATTTTCCTAGCAAGCAGCATCACTTAAGGACACAAAGTGCTGGAGTAAATCAATGGCTCAGGTAGCATCTCTGGGGAACAAGGATAGGTGATGTTTCGGTTTGGGTCCCTTCTGCGGACCTCATTTTTATCCCAACCCAAAACATCACTTATCCATGTTCCCCAGAGATGCTGCCTGACCCGCTGAGATACTCAGCACTTTGTGTTATTTTGTGTAAACCAGCATCTGCCGTTCCTTTTTTCCATAAGGAGAAACACTTGTCAGCATCACTCAGTAGTTCACATAGGCAATGTAAATTGTCAACTGAGCTCCATTTTCTGTCTTATAAAGTTGTTATTTATGATGATATATTCATCCTTTAGTTGTCCTGAAGAGCTACTTGGTGTCATTGTGATGTTATTGAAGACCCACATTCACCAACAGTGACTCTCAAAGTTAGTATGACTCCATTTAAGGT
The DNA here is from genome assembly GCA_038087875.1 of Malacoraja senta. Lineage (NCBI taxonomy): Eukaryota > Metazoa > Chordata > Chondrichthyes > Rajiformes > Rajidae > Malacoraja > Malacoraja senta. Next base: position 327,942,100 of record CM075977.1, on the reverse strand, counting down.
CGGTCAGGGGGAGTTCCCCCCCACCACGGGTACCATGTAAACCCGTACTACCTGCTCCATGGTCGGTTAGTCGGTGACTAAACCGTGTCCGCCACCTGGTGAGGAGGGGGCTGTGGACCCCCAGCAGGTCCAAAAACAAGACCTGTCAAAGGGCTGATGAGTTTCTAGCGAGCCAACGGCCATCCACACTTCAGTAGAAGTTGTGATCACTGTTGGACATAGCATTATAAGAAATGATGATAAAGCACACACACCAAAATCCTATACTTCCAGCGGCGGAGGTCCGCAAGAACTGGAGGACAGAGATGTGTGGTGCGTCCGTCACCGTTCCCATTGGAAACCAACACCACTGCGTCGCTAATGTTTTCAACGATGATGAGTTTAAGCAGCACTTTCCTCACCTTGGCCACTAAATTCTATCAAGTACTACATAGCTTTTAAGTATTATTGAATGGAAGTTTATCTAAATGCCAATCACTTAAAAGCATATCATGCACTATCACACACAGATACCACTGGGCACATTTGAATGACATACAACACATGACTAATGTCATACTTGTTTCCCCACTACAAATTTGAGGTATATCAGTGGTATAGGTCTTGACTACAGATGTATGCATGCCTGAAGCAACATGCCATCATTTGGGTTAAAGTACTGAATGTATTTTGTAACATTTGACTGGTTTGAATAATCGTCCACAACATTCATTGGGAGCATTTTCAAGTTGTGAGCAAAGTACATATAGAAAAGAAATGCAACGTGAACCCTATGAAGTATTATTTTGTTTTTGAATTGCCATTTTTGACAAAGATTCCTCTTCACCTTTTGGTTCAATCCAGCTATGGAAATCAAATGTAACAAATCTGGTCAAAAAAAAAGATTGATAGCAGTTTTAAAGGTTGAGAAATGCATGATCAAAAGTTTCCTGTTTGGTCTTTTGCCCAGGTTTTCTGTGAGAGGTGACGTCATCCATTTTGGTAAAAGAATGAACACATGTATATTTAATACTGTCAGACATTGGTATGGGTGTTAAGAGTGACTTCCACATCATGTAAATTAATCAATATGCAGGTACAGCAGGGAATTAGGAAGGCGTTTCATTGTAACAGATTTGAGTACACAAGTCAAAATATCTGGAAAGCATATCTGGAATAATGTGAACTATCGAAGCAATCCCAGCTAAGGGATGTAAGCCTTTCCTATCCATGTACGTGACCAAAATGTCATTATAGTATCTACCTTAACTATCTCCTCTGGCAGCTTGTTCCATATACCCACACCCTCTGGATGAAAAAGTTGCCCCTCAGGTTCCTATTAAATCTTTCCCCTCTCATCTTAAAACTATGACCTCTGGTTCTTGATATCCCTACTCTGAGTAAAAGACTAGTAAACAACCCTATCAATTCCCCTCGTGAACATACACCTCTGTAAGATCATCACTCATCCTCTTGCACTCCGAGGAATAAAGTCCTAGCTGGCCCAACCACTCGCTATAGCTCAGACCCTCAAGTCCTGGTAGCATCCTTGTAAATTTTCTCTGAACTCTTTCCAGCTTAATAACATCTTTTCTATAGCAGGGTGACCAAAACTAAGCACACTTCTCAAAATGTGGCTTCACAACATCTTGTACAACTGCAACATAACATCCCAACTTCTATACTCAGAACTCAGAATTCCACTGGCTGGAATTTCTGGACCAAGGGCTCAAAGTTTCAAAATAAGGGCATGGTCATTCTAGGGAGAGATGAGAAGGAATTTCTTTTACCCAGAGGGCAGTAACTCTGAATTCCCTACCTCATATAATTTTGGGTGGCACAAACTTTATTGCAGATTTTAAGGAAAATCAACAGATATGGAAATACAATTCTTTGGATGCTGATAATCTGAAAGAGAAAACATAGGAAACACTGCCATTCAACAGGCCAGGCAGCATCTGTGGTAGGAGAAGCAGAGTAATATTTCTGGTTAATGGTCTTTCCTTGCAAAGGAAGTGGCACAATGGCAGAAGATCAGCTGTCGTCTTTATGATCAGCAGAGCAGGCTCAAGAGGCTGATTTGCCTACTTCTGCTTCTATTATTTATCTTCTTACTCTAGCACTTGCTTTCTCCAGAGGCGGAAGGTCGATCTTCCTGGCCAAGGAGTTTCTCCAGCCTAATGGAAAAGCTCTGAATGGCATCAATGTCTTGAAGAGACTACTGGGGGGTAGTGGCCACATCAGAACAAAGCCCACCCATAGGTCTCCTCTGGAAACTTTTAGAGAGATGGCAAAACTCCAATCTCAGTTTGTCAGCAGTCAAAGATATGAGAGCTTTCTAATATGTGTGAATGTCTGCCATTGAGGAAAATATTAAAACTGTGAAAATCAAATTATCATGCTGTTAAAAAGTCAAAACACTTTAAGTTGAAAGTATTAAGGACAATTTAAACAAAGTAGAATACAACTTATTTTTGGCTCCCTTGCAGCTGCACATTCCTCATTCATATGAATGGGCTCAGAGATCCTGCACCTGATCTCATCCGGTGCAGGGCACAAGAGCGGATTTTACAGCGCAGTTGCCAAGTGAGGCTGATGCAGAGTCCAGCAGTGGTATGCAGCTGAGGGATTGCTGGCAGAACTCGTCCAGTAAGTTTGGGACTTCCGCATTCAATCAGGAGACCAGAAACTTGCTGGCTCTTTTGTTGAGAAAGTTGAACTGCTGGCAAGAACAAACACAATTTCAGCCAATACCTTTTCTTGTTTTTGTCTTTGACCAAATGAATAAAGCTAAAGCCAAACTTAAACCAGAGTAATAATGATTATCAGTGACACAATTGTCTTTAAATTGTGTTCCTTACATGAACATTTGCATGCACAGTGTGCTGGTTATGGATTCTAAATCCCATTCACAAACCCGGTTCTGAAGATGTCCACCTCATTTCCATGTTTTGACTTTTGAATCAGAGCATTCACTCATTTATGGTTAAATGGTTACTTTAATGAGCTCGTAGCAATCCTACAACAATCTAAGAAAATGAATAGAAAAGATCCACAAAAATTATTCATCCAACAGAAGAGACAAAACGGCAAATCACTGATGTGCTGCAGCTGAAGAAGCTCTCTTTCCCAAATCAGTTAAACAATCAGAGCTGTTTATGAATAGACCACTTTTACAGCTGTTTTGTTCTCTGCTGGGTTTTATATTTGGATCATTTACAGTGTGCTCTATAGTTTATATCCATGTTTGGCAAAACAAGGTCATTTTGGCCATTGAAGAGAATGCACTCAAGAAGTGCAAGAACTTTTTGTGATTAAATTTAAAGAAATGTTCAGATTTAGAACAAATAAACATCTTGAAAACATATGTCCAGAAGATATTTTAATAGCATGAAGAGAATGCGAAGCACTGGATTAGATGTTTAACCCATCACATGGCTATATTTGAAGATTCTCCTCGAGGCAGTGGACTTTGCTGCAAAAGTAGCAAAAGTCTTCTCAATCTTTGGCTAATTATTTCAACATATTTTGACATAGGTTATCCAATGTGGACTTGTATTGTGAATCATCATGGCACATTCAGCTATCAGAAGAGACATGACATTCTTAGCCTTTGGCTACTGAACATGTTTTTACAAAGTTTAATCTGATGGAGTGTTGATGTTCAAATTTGCCACAGTCATATTCAATAAATATTTTCTTTATCATTTTATGAAATGTTTGAAATGTGTTTCAATGGTTTAGATATATAATAATAATAATAATAATCATTTTATTTACTGGTGCCTTTCTAAAACCCAAGGACACCTTACAATGCATAGAATCACAACAAAAAAAAAATACAAAACACATAATCGGAATAAATTAAATATAAAAACACCACAGTACACAAATCAAGGACAGAATTCAATTTCAAAAGCACCAAAAGAAAATAAGAATGTGTAGGAAATAAGAATAAGAAAATGTTATGTGTAGGAAGGAACTGCAGGTGCTGGTTTATACCAAAGAAAGACACAAGTGCTGGAGTAAAACAGCAGGTCAGGCAGCTTCTCTGGAGAAATAGATACTTGTTATGATGTCCAACAGTGGTATCCAGACTGACTATACAACTAATTGTTTGTATAGATGCATGATTAAGCAGTAATGTGCAAGCATTTCAGTAAAGTGGGCAAAATTAGAGTACATGGTATTGGGGGTAGGGTGCTGACATGGATAGAAAATTGGTTGGCAGACAGGAAACAAAGAGTAGGGATTAACGGTTCCCTTTCAGAATGGCAGGCAGTGACTAGTGGGGTACCGCAAGGTTCGGTGCTGGGACCGCAGCTATATACAATATACATTAATGATCTAGATGAAGGGATCATAAGTAACATTAGCAAATTTGTAGATGACACAATGCTGGGTGGCAGTGTGAATTGTGAAGAGGATGCTATGAGGATGCAGGGTGACTTGGACAGGTTGGGTGGGTGGGCAAATGCATGACATATGCAGTTCAATGTGGATAAATGCGAGGTTATCCACTTTGGTGGCAAAAACAGGAAGGCAGATTATAATCTAAATGGTGTCAAGTTGGGAAAAGGGGTAGTACAACAGGATCTGGGGTCCTTGTTCATCAGTCACTGAAATTAAGCAAAGGTGCACAAAAATGCTGGAGAAACTCAGCGGGTGCAGCAGCATCTATGGAGCGAAGGAAATAGGCAACGTTTCGGGCCGAAACCCTTCTTCAGACTGAAATTAAGCATGCAGGTACAGCCGGCAGTGAAGAAAGCGAATGGCATGTTGGCCTCTATAACAAAAGGAGTTGAGTATTGGAGCAAAGTGGTCCTTCTGTAGTTGTACAGTGCCCTAGTGAGATCACACCTGGATTATTGTGTGCAGTTTTAGTCTCCAAATTTGAGGAAGGGCATTCTTACTGTTGAGGGAGTGCAGCGTAGGTTCCCCAGGTTAATTCCCGGGATGGCAGACTTGTATACTCTGGAATTTAGGATGAGAGGGAAACATATTGAAACAAATACGATTCTTAAGGGTTTGCACACGCTAGAGGCAGGAAACATGTTCCCGATGTTGGGGGAGTCCAGAACTGGGGCCAGAGTTTAAGAATAAGGGGTAAGCCAGTTAGAACGGAGATGTGGAAAAACTTTTTCACACAGAGTTGTGAGTCTGTGGAATTATCTGCCTCAGAAGGTGGTGGAGGCCGGTTCTCTGGATGCTTTCAAGAGAGAGTTAGATAGAGCTCTTAAAGATAGCAGAGTCAGGGGATATGGGGAGAAGGGAGGAACGGGGTACTGATTGTGGATGATCATCCATGATCACATTGAATGGCTCAAAGGGCCGAATGACTTACTCCTGCACCTATTGTCTATTGTCTATTGTCTATAAATATTCTTTGAGAGTTTTGAACATATGAAATTGGGCATAAATTCAATCCATGTTGTTGTGATTTATTGTGTACACCACCCAAAAGTGTCTGATCTCTAGGGAACGATGAAAGACAGACCAAAAATGCCAGATAGTGGAGAAAACTCTGGTAAATCCCTCGCCAAAACATCTCAGTATCTTCTCAACGTAAACTAGTGCAGAATATTGCTGGCCCTGACATGTTAGATGTTCCTGACACCAGCCAGAAACAAGTCTGGTTGCTGCTTGAAGGCAACGGCTGGTTCCACCAATTCATTACTGGGCGAAAAGAACCAACGTCTAGAACATCAAAGCTAGATCTGGCCTTGCATCATTTGTATTTGTAACTCCATTGCCATTATAGCAGCCGCCTTCCCCACCACCACCCTCACCCCTTGCCTCCTGCTTCCTAATCTATTTAATTCAGATAACCAATTCAAGGGAAACCATTTCATTTTCTTCTTCAACAAACCAAATGTGTCTGTTTGAATACCACTCCAATAATAAATAGAATTGGGAATCGCTGCTTTCTCCCTTCTATAGAATCTGACATCCCTTCTCATGCCACGTTTTCCTGACACCATACGCATTCCCTATTCACTTGCCTACACAGATTTCATGTTCTGCAAATTGGTTTTCATGTGTTTTGAAGCTTGAATAGGGCTTGGACTAAGGATATCATGAGTCAGATCACCTCCAACACTCACCCAGCGTCACCTAATGCACATGTGAAAGACAGTTCCTTTGCTTTTCTTTAATATTGATCCACCCAAGTCCCATAAGAATCTCAATTGTACTTCTCAGCTGAAATAAACCAACTCTCACTTATTTTCACTGAAAACCTAGGTTCTTGGATTGTGACTGAAGTGCAACACCTTCTAACTTAGGCATGACTGTTCCAGGAGAAGCAGAGCTGACAGTAACATGGTGATGAATATGTAGCCGTGTCTTCAAGAAGAAATATAGATGTTGACATTTGACTGAGTACCTTCTGATTCATCTCTATGGAACCTTAGTTGCTATGGAGATGTGCAGAAGAAAATGTTTTCATCTGAAATTGAAGGTCCTGAAGCATTTCCATTTTCCAGAATTGTGAACTTTCAATTGCTACTTTATAAAATCCATCAAGCAGTACTCTGACATCTACCACTTGCAAAATGATGATTGCACAAATGAGAACATAAGAGAGAGGATGTCTAAATGTGGGACAGAAAGCTAAAATAAAACAGAACCTTATCAGCTGAGGAGCTTAAAGAATGTTCAGACTTTTAAATCATGTTGGATTTGAATGTAGTTACATAATGAATATTGTTTTGGGGATTATGCAACCAAAAGTAGGCAGCACAAGGAAGAATTTAACACTTTAGTCAGTATGCTGAAGTACAAAATAATTAGACATTCAGAAGAGTGACAGACAGCCGGAAAGCACATTACTTAATGTAAGGAAGAATATTTTGCCACTCTAAAAAACGCTGGGAACAGAAAGGCTGTTAGTTTTACGATTTCTGACATTTCCATTTCCATTGCAGTGGAAGTATTTGTGCCCGGGTTAGGTGCTAAGAATTTATATGCTCCGAATCAATATTTATTATGTTGGGCATCTACAAATTTATGTAGCAAATTCCAGAATTTGCAAATTTGGTTATCCTTTCAGCATTTCTGTGTCATAAAACTGTACAGTTTGTAAATGTATCCATAGAGCTCACTGTTATGATCAAACTACAATTTAATGCAGTTACACCATTTATGGTTAATATCTGTACTGCATTTAATGCATCAGTTGAGACGTGTATGAAATCTGTCTTCTCATTTTGAACAGTTTATTAAGAGTTATAAATCACAAAATTATGTCGATGGAATCTGGGAAAGAAATGACCAGATAAATGGAACTGGGGAGAGGTTGAGAGCACTACATTATTAAGTGGAATGTTTTAAAGTTTTAATGTAAAATCCATTAAGAATAATCCACATTAGACAAATCCCATGTAAAGGTCTTCTGGATCGAGTTACCCAGCACATAATTGCCAAGGGAATATGAAGGAAAGGTTTAATTAAATGTCTTTTCCAGGCTCTAATATATAATTCTTGATCATTTTGAGAATTTTCTATTGGTCCTATTATGCAAAAGATTTGGTGGAAAAGACAAAAGAAATCCTTTTGTTCAGAGGTTGAACTTTCAACTGTTATTTTGTTAATTCATATGCTGGTTTGATCCTTGGAAATGTGATGTTTAATACAACATGTGGATTTGAATATATGGGGAAGTGTAAACTGCATAACCAACTTTAATTTTTCTGTGTAATTCCTGGAGCATTTTAAACTAAAGTAGCTGCAGGTAACAGCATAAGTCACCCTTAATAATGAAACAGTGATATGAGTGAGAGAGTGAGACTACCCATTAACCTTTATTACAGAGTGTACCTTGATGAATGCTTGCTTTCCTTTACCAAGGTCATCATTGACTCTGCAGAGAGTACAGTTATTTAAATAGATATGAATTCAGTTCTATAAACTGCCTTCAATTTACATTGTCCTTTTCTTTTTATATTCAAGCAATTTATATGAATTGCTATTGTTTTATTTAGTTATTCCACTAGTCATTACATTTTGCTCACTTGGTTGCCCTCCAAAGGCTGTGCATAAAACAAAAATAAATTAAATGTATATGACATTCTTAAAGTAATATTTCCATGAATTGTGCCTGCAATTCATAAGGCAGAAATGGAAAACTTTGTAATATGTACTCCACAAGGTACTTTGTATTCAGTGATTTAATCTGATAAAACTGTCATAAACATTGCAAAATAAATCAGACATTGGATGTTGCTTTGAGATAACTCAGACATGATTTGTGATAAATTGACTAAAATAATGCACTGATAATTTTGCATATTCATAAGAAAATAATTTATAGACCATTTTCTATTTTCTGAGCATTCTGAGCTTCAAAGATGAGGAGAGCTGTTTGGAGTGGAAGATTGTTTTGGAAAAATCTTGACGACAATTTTTATTTCTGCATAAATCAATTTAAATTTCTCTTGTAGATCAATGTAATTGTAATGTACAATTATGACAGTATTCACGCATTTTATAAGTCAACATTTAACAATTGTATTTCTCACCTAGCGAGTGAGGCAGCACTTGTAGAGAGAATGGATGGACTACATTTAGACAATAGACAATAGGTGCAGGATTAGGCCATTCGGCCCTTCAAGCCAGCACCGCTATTCAATGTGATCATGGCTGATCATCCCCAATCAGTACCCCGTTTCTGCCTTCTCCCCATATCCCCTATCTTTAAGAGCCCTATCTAGCTCTCTCTTGAAAATATCCCGAGAACTGGCCTCCACCACCCTCTGAGGCAGAGAATTCCACAGACTCACAACTCTCTGTGAGAAAAGTGTTTCATCGTCTCTGTTCTAAATGGCTTACCCCTTATTCTTAAACTGTGGCCCCTGGTTTTGGACTCCCCCAACATCGGGAACATGTTTCCTGCTTCTAGCGTGTCCAAACCCTTAATAATCTTATATGTTTCAATAAGATACCCTCTCATCCTTCTAAACTCCAGAATATACAAGCCCAGCCGCTCCATTCTCTCAGCATATGACAGCCCTGCCATCCCGGGAATTAACCTTGTAAACCTACGCTGCACCCCCTCAATAGCAAGAATGTCCTTCCTCAAATTAGGGGACTAAAACTGCACACAATACTCCAGGTGTGGTCTCATTAGAGTGGGGACTTTTCTTCAGACTCATCTGAAATAGGGTACTTACCCGAAACATCGTCTATCCATTCCCTCCAAGATACCTGGCGCACTGAGTTCTCACAGCACTTTGTTTTTTTGCTCAAGATCCCAGAATTTGCAGTTTCTTTTGTCTGATTTATTTCTCTAATCAAAAAAAAATCTAATTTTAAAATGTGCAATCGAATGATATTAGAAATTAAGGCCTCAATTACAGACTTCAAAATTAATTTATGTTTTATGTGATGGTCTCCGTGTGGCTGGTAATTTTGCAAGTTCAGATATAAATAAATACATTGCACATCTCTTTGCAGTTGTCTTTACTGTTTAAAAACTTTTGTTGTTTAACTTTGGAAGAGCTTCCCTTTGGTCACAATTGCTAATTTGCAGGATATGGAAACACAACAAACTGCAGATGCTTGAAATCTAAAATAATAACAAAAATGAAGGAAATACTCAGAATGTCAAACCAGAGAAACATAGTTAGCATTTAATAATGTAAAATAAATAACACTGTGGTACATTTGTTGCTTGGCAGGGGGTGGGAAGTCAAATGTCGATTCAGAAGGGTGAAGGGAAGAGCTGGAAATGGAAGACAGAAATGCATGGAAGGCAGAATATGCAAGTGCTGAAAGATAGCCAAGATAGAAATTTGACATGTTTGATATAAGGCAGATGATATGAAGATGTACATAGGTTTGTTGAAGAATGTTGTTTTAATTATTAATGGTAAATGGCCCAAAGAGGGGCAGGAATGATAGCTAAATGTTCTAGACCTGTCTGTAGGACCAAACACAGAGATGGTAGGAAGAGGCAAGAAGGTCTTTAACAGAATTTGGGCTTGATGTAGCAAAAATTTGGAAGTTTAGCATGCATAAGCAAAAAGAAGGCAAGTAAAAGTGGAAGAGAATAGGTAGGGAAAGAGTAAGGTTTATTGCAAACTAACAATGTAACCTGTGTACGTTATTGGAGTTTGTGGGTAATCTTAATGAATATCTTGTGGATGCTTTTCACATTATCTCTGGCTATGTTATATAATTAAGGAGGAAGAGTGCAAAATAATGGAAGGGATAAATATATTATGAGTTGAAGTATGAAATAGTTTAGCATTTTTGAAAATGGATAAATTGGATAATTCATCGGGTCCAGATGAAGCTTCCGACATGCACTTTAAAAAAAAACAATTTCACTGACGCTGCAATGCCAGAATGGTGTAACACTATATTCTGCACTATTACTTTATTTTCACACTATTTGTTGTACTTGCACATGATTTAATTGTACTTATGTGTGGCATGACAGTTTAGTTTATAATTTGACGATAACAGGTAAACATTATTTTCCATTGTGTCTCGGTACACATGACAATAATAACCCAATACTAATCCCTTTCGTAGCATTTAAAAGTTGCAGGGAGAAATTTAGAGGTTTTAAATAACATTTTTAACACACGTTAAGAGTGGATTGTAGGATTTTCACATTGATGTGTGGAATGAATGAACAAGAAGAATCTTGGACTAAATGTACAAAGTGCACACGGACCAGCGATCCCCACACATTAACAATACCCTACACACACATACGTTATACCAAGCCAATTAACATATAAACCTGTGGGAGGAAACCGAAGATCTCAGCGAAAACCCATGCAGGTCATGGGGAGAACATACAGACTCCGTACAGCCAAGCACACGTAGTCAGGATCAAACCCGGGTCTCTGGCGCTGTAAGGCAGTAGCTCTACCGCTAAGCCACTGTGCCACCATGGTTGTTTTAAACAGATGGTCATTCAAAAGGATGTTTTCTTTTGCAAGATGAGTCTCAGAATAAAAGAGTAAGTAGCTTCTGCTTGAAATGAAGATAGCAAGAGTTAGACAGTGCTTGAGTACGTTACACTGTTCTGGGAACCAAATTACAGGAAATATTTGATTGCTGTGGAGATTGCAGAGGAGCTATGAGGATATTGCCAAAACTAGCTAATTTTACTTATTAGGAAAGATTGAATCATCTGCAGTTTTCTTGAGAACAGAGAAGGCTGAGGAGAGATGCAATTGATAACTACATTTAAAATGGGTTAAGGTAGAATAAGTAGAAATAATCTATTTCCCTTTGCAGAAGGGAGAGCAAGTAGTAGCAGACAAAGACCTAAAATGATTGGTTGAAGGATTAGAAGGGATATCAGGATTTTTTTCTTGCAGAGTATGAAGTGGGACTGGAACTCACATCTTGGTGGAAAAGGCAGAAATACAATCACATTTAAAATGTTTGAAGATCTGTGATTGTCAGGGGCAGAGGCCTATGGGCAGTCAGGCGGGATTAAGCTCAGTAGTCTCCTTCTGCATCGTATTAATGTTCTTTGGTTGCCTGATTCTTTGATTGCACACAGGAACAAAAAATCTTCATAAACTTTGCAAATACGAGTTTTTGTCCTTTGGGGAGAAACAAAATTGAGTAGACGTTGAAGTTATGAGTATATAATATGTTCAGGTAACAATTAGAAATCTTGGCAGTGTGCAGTCAAATTTGGCTAGAATATGCGATTTGGGTTATTTGCCAGGAATTACCACAATGACCTGATGGCTTATGCTGGATTACACGTAGCATCCTTGTATTTTGTTTTTTTCTCCTTTATGCATAATCCAGAATATATGTAATTTTAGAAATGTCCTTACATTAGTTATTGAAATATCAATTTGCCTAGATATTGATATAATTAATATTATATTAATTATGTAATCCATAAATTAGACTAAACCAATGTTACCTGTAACATATCAAACCTCTGCGTATATCGTCCAATTAGTTTAGAGGAGATTAATGGAGTTCCCTTTTAGAGATTCAATATAATTCAAGAAACTCAATGTTCTCCAATGCAACGCTACCCATTAGATTGGTAAATTGTTCACTATTCCAAACTCTCTCTCTCTGGTCCACAATTTAGTTTGGTTTGGTTTATTTTCATGTGTACCAAGGTACAATTAAAATGTTTTTTTGTTGTGTGCTATCCATGAGCATAAAGTAGCACAGTAACACCAGTTTAGAACCTCAAAATTGGGTTAACATATGATGAGTGTTTGAAGGCACTGGGCCTGTACTCTCTGGAGCTTAGAAGAATGAGGGAGGACCTCATTGAAACTTACTGAATAGTGAAAGGCTTGGATACAGTGAATATGGACAGAATGTTTCCACTAGTGGGAGAGTCTAGGACCAGAGGTCGTAGCCTCAGAATAAAAGTAAAGGAGATGAGGCGGAATTTCTTTAGTCAGAGGGTGGTGAATCTGTTGAATTCATTGCCACAGACGGCTGTGGAGGCCAGGTCAATTAATATTTTTAAGGCGGGGATTGACAGTTTCTTGATTAGTATCAGGGGTTATGGGGAGAAGAAAGGTGAATGGGGTTGAGAGGGAAATATAGATCAGTCATGATCGAATGGTGGAGTCGATCTGAGTAGCTGAATGGCCTAATTCAGCTGCTAGAACTTATGAACATCTACAAAATACTCTGTTGTTACTCCAGTTGCATCCTCTACCACCAAGATGACCACTGGCAACAGAGTCTTGGGAACACCACTACTTGCAAGTTTTAGTTATTTTAATTTTAGTTTTAGAGATACAGCATGGAAACAGGCCCTACAGCCCACCGAGTCTGCACCGACCAATGATCCCCGCACATTAACACAAGCCATCACACACTAGGGACAATTTACACTTATCCCAAGTCTACACACCCAATCCAATTAACCTACAAACCTGGACATCTTTGGAGTGTGGGAGGAAACCGAATATCTCAGAGAAAACCCATGTGGTCACGGGGAGAATGTACAAATGACGTACAGTCAGCATCCATAATCGGAATCAAACCTGGGTCCCTTACGCTGCAAGCGCTGTAAGGCAGCAACTCTACCGCTGCACCACCGTGCAAGCCACTCCACTTCAAATACCACTCCAAATCACATACCCGCTAAACTTGGAAATATATTATTGTTCATTTGTAGTTGCTGGGTTTAGAAACCCATCAGCAATGGTTGGGATGGCCTTCACTCGAAGGGCTGCAGCTAATAAAGTGGAGCCCTTGAAGCAGAGCAATACACAAGTGATGCGCTGGCCACTTAAGCTCATGATCTAATCCTATTCTTCTTTTATTCCCATCAATGCCCCCCAGATTTCACCATTTACTTACATATTAGTGGCAATTTATAGTAGCCGATCAACCTACCAGTAAGTATGCCTCAGGCTGTAGAAGGAAATAAGAGCATCTACAGGAAACCTGTGTGTTCACAGGGAAATGATCTAACTCCACTTGGCAGCACCCTAAATGAGGACTCAACCTGGGTCTCTGGCGCACTGAAGTAACTTAAACTGAGATTGTAGTTCCACTCCTCTGGATGTTTTAATTTAAAGCAAGGTTGAATAAACAGCATTGAAAACATTGACACTGACGCAGTATCAAGTGACAGAAAAAAATAATACTACAAGGATATATTTTGTTCCGTGTTTCCAAGGGATTCACTACCTTGTCAATATCAGATTACCACAATATGAATGGATGTTAGGCATTTGAGTAAGTTAGCAATAATAAATGAGAAAGCATCCCTGGGAGAGGCAACATTAGCAACATTTGTTCAAACAAAGGTGAGGTAAAATCTTTTCTTTACATATATCTTTGAGAGAAATATTCTTAGTAAACGGAATATAACTGTTTGTATTTTTACTCCTCCCTTGTTGCGTTAATTAATGATTATATTTTTATAACTTGTTAAGGCATCCAAAGCTGAACGATTTTCAACTGTATTTCAAATTTTCAAATTAATTTGTGAATATTGATGAAGCATTGGTTTGCAAATCCACAATGATTGTGAATGTGGATTTGCAAACAGTTCTAAAATAGGACTCTGACTAGGAGACTATGCGATGATGGCTATGCATACCCACATTTTTTAAATTCCTGGAGTGAATCTGAGTGTTGTACTGAAGGCCAATATTTATTTCGCATATTGCGTGCCTTTCAGAGTCTGGTGATGAATGGTTTCTAGGGTGAGGGTACTCTTACTTTGCCATTAGGCAGACCATTCCAGAACATTCTCCAATTCACCTCCAATCAAAAAGTGTATGTTTATGTCAATGATTTGTGACTTCAAAGGGAACTTTCATAGCGTAGCACAGTGGTACAGCTCAAATAGACTCCTCTCAATTCACTCTCTGCCGTGGTAATTGGAGGTGCTGCTGCTGTTACTTGCAAGCTCCCTTTATTACATGTTTGGGAGTAACTGTGGAAGAAGCCTGTGCAAATAGTTGCAGTCTACCTTGGTTGCACACAATGTAGATATAGTGCACTTACAGAGAGCAATTGAATATTTGAGGTGCACAATGATGAAAGAGGCTGATTCTGGCAAGAAGTGTTTCATACAATGGACAGAAATGTTGGATTTATTTCTGCCTTTGTTTAAATCCCATGCCAATAAAATCACTATATTGCTATACCTCTATTGTTACTGAAGTAATCTGATTTTGGGTGATTTTAAACAAGTTGACTGTGAGGAAAATGTATTCAACCATCTGAGATGATAAACAATTTCCTTTGGCATTAACCAAATATCGGGACTGCTGCTAATGTTAACTTTATATTCCGCAAGAAGCTTACTAGATTTCCTACCTCAGGACCCAGTTTATAACTAAGAATAGACCACCAAGAATTCAATACTGTCAAAGACCTAGTGTTAGAATTTCACATCACCTCGAGGATTTTACGGTCTAACTATGGTGGAGCAAGAGTATAAATGTGGTTTGTGTAGGAAGGAACTGCAGATGCTCGTGTATATTGCTCGTTCTAACCTTCCCCCCAGTCTAGTTTCAGTCAAAAACCACTGAATCAAACACTTGAACAACTAATCTTTATTTAAAACAATACATAATTACAGTTCCTAACCACCGCGGGTTCGATTCTCGTATCTGCCTGTTCAAGCCCTCTAGGCCTCGCTCAAACAGAGACACTCCAGAAGGTCACGCAGTCCTAAGCGCTCTCCCAGAAGATCGACGCAGGACCTCGTGGCAGCGGACTTTTATAGGTCCCCGGTCCTTGAGGGGCCGAACCACATGGGGGTGGTATCTTTACAATCTAATTACTGATATCGACAGATATAATTACAGACATTTCCCTAACCCAATAATACAGGAGCTAATACATTGTATAAGAAAGAAAGCTCTAGAAGGAAGCAAACAAGAACAAACATTGAAACATGTGCCCTGAGATTCAAATAGTTTCTCCGAGGCTCAACAGTTCGGCTAATCATCGATTAAAGGCTCTGTCTCACGGTGTTGCGGTCATCGGCCGTGAAGCGCGGCTTTGCCTGTAGAGGGACCGCACGGCAACGGCAAGAGTGCCGAGCCTATGCCACGGATGCTGCGCGGGGGCCGAGTGATTTAAATACGGCTGGTCCCACGTGCTTGCGGTAAGTAAAAAACAAGGGCGGGCCGACTGCGATGACGTCATTTTGGATCTGCGGGGCTGTGGCGGCGGCCGTCCTGATCGCGGCGCTGTAGCGGTGGCTGTGGCGGTGGCCGTGCCGCACACGTGCCTCACGCGGTGGCTGTGATGGCAGCCGTGCCGCACACGTGCCTCACTGGCAGAGGCTGTGGCGGTGCAAGTTCGACGCACGGCACTCGTGCCACACTGGCGGCGGCTGTGGCGGCGGCCGTGCCGCATTCGTGCCTCACTGGCGGAGGCTGTGCGGTAGGGACATATTTTTGAACCGCGTTGGTTTTATTTTAGCACCGTGCGGTGTTGGGAACAACGCCGCACGGCCCCGGAATTGTGCGTTTGACCGAGTGCGCGGTCTATGGCGGCCCAGGAGCGGTAGATTCTTCCTGTTTTGCTGCCAATGACCGCAGACTCGTGAGACAGGCCTTTAACAGGATGACCATCTTGCAAAATTATCTATACTATTTACAATGCTTTTGCAGTGATCCAATAGAAATGATGCATTTAAGGTTAGTTTGCAAAACTGTTATACATGTTATCAATTTAAGAGAAACAGGGAGAATACCTGGACCCCTCACCATCCTGGATACCAGTCTGACAAGGGTTAAGCCATCCTGGATACCAGTCTGACAAGGGTTAAGCCATCCTGCATATCAGTCTGACAAGGGTTAAGCCATCCTGGATACCATTCTGACAAGGGTTAAGCCACCCTGCATACCAGTCTGACAAGGGTTAAGCCATCCTGCATACCAGTCTGACAAGGGTTAAGCCATCCTGCATACCAGTCTGACAAGGGTTAAGCCATCCTGCATACCAGTCTGACAAGGGTTAAGCCATCCTGGATACCAGTCTGACAAGGGTTAAGCAATTCTGACAAGTGCAGGGATCCTCCATTTCTTTAATATTAACACTGTTTTACACGGAAGATAGCTTGTCTTCTAGATTCCAGCAATTTCAAATTCAGAACACGTGCCCAAAGCCAGAAGGATCCTTGATACTGTGCATTTATTACTGGGAAACAAATTTTAACCCAATATTGGTGTGAGCAGTAAAAATGCATCAGCTTTTCTCGGATAAAGGTAGACAAAGAACAGTGATTAACAGAGAAAGCCAGGGCCTAGGGCCGAGAGCAGCAGACTGCAGAGCTTTCTTGTTTGATCTAGGCATGTGACTTCCCGCCCCCTTACTCCGAACCATATCCATCTGGCCTCTCATATTGTAGACTAGCCAGGATAATGCCATGGACTCCATACATTCCTGCACTTGCATCCCAACCCTGCTCGAGAGAGACTTGACTTTAGCAACTCAGTAACAACTTCTTGGATGAGTATCTGTTCTGGAAACAGGTGAGAAAACCACTTATTAGGCAGCTGAGCTCCTATTATAGGCATTCATCAGTTGGACCTCCTACTGCCATGGTTGGATCAAGGTAATATTCACTCAGTCAGTTTCTTGCCAGGGAATTAAAATTATCCCTTTGTGTGCACAGTCAGGACTATCCTTAGCGGTTGTTGCTTGTGTTCACTGGCGTGTTCAAGCTTTGTAATGTAGTCTTAATGACCAGCTGCTAGACTGTAGAGCTTTTCACAAGGATAGATGATTTTGTGCTTGCCCATTATTTATTCATGCACTTGTCAGCAGGTGTCATTATGTGATAGACAGGCACAAAGTGCTGGTGTAACTCAACAGGTCAGGCAGCATCTCTGGAGAAAAAGGTTAGGTGACGTTTTGGGTCGGTACCCATCTTTGGCCTGAACGTAGGGGGATCGGGAGGGTAGGGTGTGGGGGTGGGGGGGGGGGGCTGGTGAAGAGCTGGTGGTGACAAAAGACCAGGTTCAATCAGGGCTGGCCACAAATTACGTTAGGCAGAGTGGTGCCCTGGTGGGTCTGTGGTTGGCTGGGGAAGATTCCTTGTGCTCCCTGGCAATCCACTGTCTGACAGGAGCTCTGCAAGACCCCCTCTCACTGCTCCCCCTCTGTGATACCTCCTGCTCTCTGGCACATCTTCCCAAGCCAACAATGGGCCCACGAGGGCACCATCCTGCCTAAGGTCATTTGTAGCCATCCCTGATTGGTCCTGGTCTTTTTTTCGCTTCCAGCTCCCCACAACCACTCCTCCCCCCCCCCCCTTTAGTTTTATTCTGAAGATGGGTCCCAGGCAAAATCGTCACCTATCCTTTTTCTCCAGAGATGCTGCCTGGGCCATTGAGTTACTCCAGCACTTTGTGTCTGTCTTTTTTATAAACATTCATCTGCAGTTCTTTGTTTCGTTATTACACGAGAGTTCAGAAGCACAAGTTCTGACAGATATGGAGACACAAGAAATTGCAGATGCTGCGACCTTGGGCAGAAAAACAAACTGTTGGAGAAACACAGCGGGTTAGGCACAGGGAAATGCACAAACCTTGTTTGGATTCTGGATCTGACCCAAAACAGCTTTTGTCCATTTCTCTGCATAGACACTGAGTTCCTTCAGCAGTTTGTTTTCTGACAGGTATTTCCTTTTCCTACGCTGTACATGTAGAAGCTTACTGTTATGCTAACAGTTACAACTGAAGACAGGAATACCCTTTTGGTTTGCAATAATTATTCCTGATCAGCAGAAAAGTTATTTTTCTCTTTTAATGTGCCAACATTAATGGAGGTAAGAAGCTATATTCTGTCTGCATTCTTTCCCTAGTTTCTGAGCAGTATATCTGACAGCGGATGGATGTCTAGGACATCAGTGCATGTCTTGATAGCTGACATGTAAGCTGATGAGATTCATCTCAATGGAACTGCAATGCCTTAAAAATTAAGATAATTGGCTTACTTTACTTACAATAGCAATTTCAGAAAAAAATGTATAGTGGGCACCTAACGCTGAAAATTCGTCACTCCAATGCAAAATGAAGAATGGAATAGGTGTAACAATTAGGTGGCGAACCTTAGCTCATTGTCCAGGCCCAAATACCCTTCCTACCTTCCCTGCTTATGCTTTTTCTGTTTGCTATATGTAGATACAAGTTAAAAGTAATTGCTATATTCCCAATGTGACATCTTTCCTGCTTTTGCATGGCCAGTCTGGGGCAGTAATTATAAATAAGTTTAAGTTTGCTGTTATGCAATGCATTGCTTTGTTGGATTTTTGTCAAAGTTGTATTCATTGAAACTCCTTATATACCATTTCTGCATCAACGGGCTGCAATGACCATGCCCTATGTCAGATTAAGTGCTTTGTATGATCGACAAAGCTAGTAAGTTAGTGTCACTGTTGGGTCCACCCTGAACCCTTGTGATCAGCACTATCAGCTTTGTCAATATAATACTGCTTGTAAGTAAACAGATAATAGACTTGAACTCACCTGGGAGGAAAGAAAAATAAATCCAGCACTTAATATCCTCATCACATTCTTTTGTTCCCATTAATAGAGGAAGTGACTCATTTTGAACAGACCTATGAGATGATCAAATGACACAAATAAAGTAAACTTTTAACGTAACCATCTCAACACTCTCTAATGTAAAGATTGTATTCCTTTTAAAGAAAAATAAAGCAGTCTTCAGTCATATGTTGAATTGTAAAGTCAGCTTGGAACCTTTGTCTGAGTCAGTATTAATACAGGAGCATCAGCCATTTTGGAAGGAAAAATTTCCTAATGGCAAAGGGATGACACGAAAACCGCTTGGAAAAGGTATAGAAGTACAAATTCAATATCTTCAGGTCCTCCCTAGGTTATAAGCGTCTGACGTATGTGTATCCCATGGTGGCGCAGCGGTAGAATTGCTGCCTTACAGCGCCGGGGACCTGGGTTTGATCCCGACTACGGGTGCTGTCTGTACGGAGTTTGTACGTTCTCCAGGTGACCTGCATGGGTTTTCATCCGAGATCTTTGGATTCCTCCCACACTCCAAAGACATACAGGTATATAGGTATTTTGCTTGGTAAAATGTAAAAATTCTCCCTCGTGTGTGTAGGATAGTGTTAATGTGTGGGGATCGCAGGTAGCCGCAGATCCGGTGGGTTTCTGCGCTGTATCTCCAAAATAAACAAAACTAAATTAAACATACGAATGAGCATTTGAAATGCACGCCGCATGGGTTTGCCGCGTACTGCAGTTACAAGCACAAAAATTTGTTGTTGCCAATATCAGAACTCTGAATGGTTGCATTAAATGGCCTGGTTCAACTAAATGTTGTTCTTGGCTGGCCTATGTTATTTAAATATTTTGCAGAGCAACTACATTTTCAACCTGCGGACTGTTTGTGTCTCAAATGATTGTCAGGACTAGAAGTCATGTCAACTCGAGTTTATTGTTATATACACAAGTACTGTGAGGTACAGATACAATAACAATCTTGCCTGCAGCAGCATCTCAGGCTCATAGACTCCCACATCAACACACAAAACATAAATTATACAAGACAAAAAAGTAATGCCTAATGTAGTTGCTTTTGTTAGTGGGGTGGGCTGTGTTTGTAATGAATTGGGCTGAATCTACCATTCTCTGCTTCTTCTGTACCTTTGCAAGTAGGCATACTGATTAGTAAGGGTATCAGGGATTATGGGGAGAAGGCAGGAGAATGGGGTTAAGAGGGAAAGATAGGTCAGCCATGATTGAATGGAGGAGTAGACGATGGGTTGAATGGCCTAATTCTGCTCCTATCACATGATCTTATGAACCCTGCTATAGCCTGGGGTGGCTTGTTATTTGTTTTATTTTTGTGGTTTAACTGTCCATGATATAATAACTAATGGGCTATTTCCATCATGTTAGATTTTAGACAAGCAGGAGGCTCAAAGAGATTTTTATTCTTGAATCACAATTCCATATCATTAACATAGAATCTGAACATGTCAGGAGTGATAACATAGCCAGTCTTGAATGCAGGATTTAAATTTGCAGATGCCTTTCAAAAATGTTATCAAGGTCTCTTCACTGACTGGCTACCTCAGGAACTTTTGATGAAGAATAATACAATCCTTAAAGTAAGAGTAGTCTTATAGTAAATAGTAAGATTAAATGAGAACTTATCAGTTTGAAGTTTGATATTTATTTTATGAGGAGTTACGATGAGGGATTACGTGAAGAAGCCCGCCATTCCGCATGCGCGTCAACCTTCAAAGCAGCGGTGTGAAATCACAGACAACAGTTGTTGAACTGTATATAGGAAGATTCGAGAAACTAGAACTACCAGATGACCTTTATGAGAAAAGGGTTGGGAGCGGAGGGCACGTAATCCCTCATCGTAACTCCTCATAAAATAAAGATCAAACTTTGAACTGGTAAGTTCTCATTTAATCTTACTATTTTACTTCGGAGTCACGTGAGTGACTACGTGAAGATTTCAAAGCTCTGTGATTTCATGCCGTGAACACAAGTCCATGCAACACACTGCATCTGTTGACCAAAAATGAGTGAAAAATAACAATGCATTCAGACATGACAAAGATTTAAAATATGCTGATGCTAATAATAAGCAAATAATAAGCAAATTATTGAATAGAACTTAAACTTGAGTTGGGTAACGAACCCGGCCTGGCAATCGGTTTATTATAAAAGGTTTGGAAAGTCCGCTCATTTGACCATCCTACTATCGCTAGGGTGCGGTCCAGCAGAAACTCCATGAACCTTGCTGATGATGTTATCGCAGCCCTGGTGGAATGAGATTTAAACCGTCAGAGCTCACTCCTGCACAAGCCAATACAAATCTAAACCATCTGGAGATGGTCTGCACTGAAACCCTCGTGTAGTTTTTTGTGGCTAACGAACATTGCCAGCTCAGTGCCTCTAACGTTCTTTGTAGCCTTAAAAACATTAATGAATATGTGTGACAATACACAATCTATGGTCCATAGGATATGCCAGAATTCCAGCTTTAGACCCAACTCATTTACTCATTTACATAGAACGTTATTTGTTGGTAGATATAACCATTCAGTTCAGCCGTAGCTTATGCAACGACTGGATGCGTTGCGCTGAACCAGCGCCATGAGCATAACTACCTTATGAGAGCCCAGCCAAAGATAAGGATGTAGCTGGAGCCCACCGGCAAATGAAGTGCTAACACAATGTTAATATCACATACTTCCGTGTACCTGGGCCTGGGGGAATTTGCGTTAAAGATATCCTTCATAAATCTGGATATCAGAGGGTGAGACCTGTCAGAGTGGGTCCCGATCCCTGCAGCCAATATGATGAGAAGGCACGTTTGGCACAGTTAATGGCACTATAACTTAATTTTTTGTCAAAGACCCATTTGACAATGAACTCCAAGACGTCAGTTATCCGTGCCATATTATAGATAATATTGGCATTTAAACAAAACACCCCATCTCCTGAGGAGGAAATGTACTGCTTTTTTGGTGCTATCCCTGCAATCTGCAGTGAGCACGCCCATGGATCGGTGTGACAACCAGAGCCGCAGGAACGGTCTTCTCAGTTTGTAAGTCAATAAATTGATTTTATCATGCAGAGGATGGTTTCCCGAGTCACGGGATGAACTAGCAATTTTTGTGTTTATAAATAACCATATAAGGTTCTATTATCATTCCCAACATCAGCGGGAACCATGGCTGCATATGCCAGTCAGGCACTATGAAAATGCCTGAAGCGGAATCTTGCTGGATTTTTTGCAAGACCCGACTGATGAGGCAAAATGGAGGAAAGACATACAAGGACATTCCTCCCCAGTGTAGCGAGAATGCATCCATCGCCACTGCCCGTGGGTGTGGCTGCCATGCCACATATTTTTGCAACTGGTGATTGAGCCTAGATGCAAACAAATCGATATTCGGTGTTCCATATCGAGCCACAATGTCATTAAATACTTTGTGTTCCAACATCCATTCTGTGTTGTCATTGATTTTACATGATGATACACCAGTGCCAAATGAGGTTAGGTAAACTATCACAGGATACTGACTTGATTGCACCCATGTGATTAATATATGCCACCACCGTAGTGTATCAACTTGTAATTGAGCATGCAGATTATGCATATTCGCACAATAAGCCTTTAACCCATAGAGATTGGTAACTCATGCACATCCCATCCGCCTCCGTAACTAGAGATGGTATTAGTCATTTTCCATCTTTGAGCACTAGCATCAGTTTGTAATATAACTGAAGGGTTACTGACGAAAAAAGTTACTGGAGCAATGCTGAATACTGTTCGTCCAACATTGTGACTTTGATAGCTTCAGCTGGTATCAAGTCAAGTCAAGTCACATTTATTTATATAGCACATTTAAAAAACAACTCTCATTGGCCAAAGTGCTTTACATTTTTTATAAGAATAGTATAAACACATAAACTACATACATATATACATATAGCCCTCGCTCAGAGGACATCAAGAAAGGCTTGGGAGTATAGATACGTTTTTAGTCTTGACTTAAAGGAGTCGATGGAGGACCAATAGCATAGGTCTGTTAACAATGACCTACATGGTACTTGAGAGCTTGCTCCTTTGCACTTTGTGAGTTCTGATAATGCAAACGCCCAAATTGCGCAGCTGAAAAAACAGCCACAATATTGCCTATTATACTGGCCACTTGATGAATAGAAAGCTGCTTCATAACACCAAGGTTGTTACAGGCTTCTATTAATTCTAATCTCTTGCCCCAGGGCGGAGTCACAGACAAATTAATATAGTTAAAGGTAAATCCCAATAATCAATAACTCTAGTTGGTATCAACTTAAATTTAACTGGATGGATGAGAAACCCCAATTTCTTAAATATTAGTTTTGCAGCTGAAACAGCTAATTTAGCAACATACAGCATTTAAGAATATCATCCAGTAGGCCATAACAATGTGTTTTTGAGCTCTGAGCAGCCCAAGCACCAGCTTTAGTAATTTGGTAAATAACCTGGGAGCTGAAGTAAGCCCATTTTGCAACGCTTTAAACTGCTATCGTTGCCCCATCCAGCTAAATTTCAAATATCTCCAGTGATCCCCGCGATTGGGAACTGAATAGTATGCATCTTTGAGATCGATGCATGCCATAAAGCATCCTATGAAAATCAGTTGTTAGACAGTAACAAAGTTTTCCATTTTAAAATGTCTATACTGCACATGTGAGTTATTTTTGCAATGAACAGCCCATGCCTGCCATAATACCGAGCCTGCCTCGAAAGGCAACTCCGGCCATAATTCTGAGCCTGCCTCGAAAGACAACTCTGGCAAAAAATTCCGAGCCTGCCTCGAAAGGCAATTCTGGCCATAATTCTGAGCCTGCCTCGAAAGACATCTCTGACCATAATTCCAAGGCTGCTTGGAACCCTTGTATACTGTGCAGTATAAACTGATCTGATGTTATCATTTTAGTTTATAAACGGATCTGATGTTATCCGTTGTCATTTGTACAAAAAACAAGTGTAATCTATTACCAACTTGTAAATGGTCTACACACCCCATGTTTCGGAAAGAACCAGACTCACCTACCTCCATGGTTACCGGTGGTCTTATGGTAAGCCCAAAGGCCCCTGATGCGGGTTCGATTTCCGTCCTTGATTTGGAGGGTAGCACTGCTGGGGTGCGTAGATTGTGCATTTTCCCTGAGGGCCGGCTTGGGCCTTGGCCTGAAAGACCTCTTCCCAGAGAATCAGCTTTCAAGCTGCCACCAGCTTCAGTGAACCGCTTACTGCCGATGGAGGCATAGGGGTGTTGTCGCCGAAATGGTGAAGCTTTGCTCGTCGTTGGTACCTTGATCAGTCTGACAGCTTTTGCTTCCTCATCCTGGTCTTTTACCTGTTTGGATAGGTCTTCCCCGAAGAGAAGATTCAGCGGCTGGACATTGCTGGCCTTACATAAGCCTGCAAATTTGGGATTTAAGGCAGGTCTGATGGCGTTCTTCTGAAAGCAGTTCATTTCGAAGTGTGCATTGCACATCAACGCCAGGGCGTGCAGCTGGACGTCCGATAGCCCGCCACCCACAGATTTGGCAAATGCCGTGATGCCTGAGGCCAGTAATTTTTAAAATTTGTTGGAGTTTCATTTCCTGGGTTTTGATGCTCCCCTCCAATGTCTCCCCAGATAGCGCTGTTCACTGCCGGCACTTTCAGGAATGCACAATTTACAGGTGTATGGTATTTTGCAGCCGTCACCTGTTCCTGTAATTATGTGACGTGAGGTAGCTGATGCTTGCAAAGCTTGTAACGTGAGGGGAAACTCTGGCCCCATGGCATCAAGGGTGCACAATCTACGCACCCTTGATGCCATGACAGACAATTCTTGAACCTCACGCATGTAACCCAGTACATTCCATAGACATACTTCCGATTTTGTAGTCAGTCACACACTGACCCCTGGCACTCCCCTCCACAGAGAGGGAGATTTGTAAGCAGCCATGACACAGGCGCTGCCGCAGGCCCCCGAGGAGACCTGCGCTGATATGGCCCCGTTTCACGAACAATATCAGGATGGAGCATAACCTTTGTGGGATGAACGCCCGAGGACGCTATCCATGCACCATCTGGGTTAAACACCCAAGGACGTACCCATGTTTGTTGGAGGGGAACCCTCCTGGCCTGAGTCGTCCCAGTCCAGGCCTCTCAGACTCCGTTTGACTGCACACCCTTTTGGGGCTGCCGAAGTCTGAAGTCTCTGATCACACTGTCAGCGACTCGGGTAGCGAACCCGACGGCCGCCGGCTACCCGCACTCCCCGCGGTCCGTAGCCGGTTTCCCCGCGGTCCGTAGCCGGTTTCTCCGTGACCCATCTGGATTTCGCACCGGATTCCATATCCAGCAGGAACTCTGTAAAAGAGATCCCTGCAACCAAAAAATACACCTGAAAATAAGTTCAAAAACTTACCTGCAGGGTTTGAAACTTACCACTGGAGGAGCGACGAGCCTCCCAGCCAGTCGTGCGCAATGCGTAAGACGTATTTGACGCGCATGCGGGCTGCCGGGCTTCTTCACGTAGTCACTCACGTGACTCCGAAGTAAAATCATTGTTCACAACTAATGTTTTCTGCCATGCTTCTGTTTTTTATTAAAATATAAACTGAATTAGATGGTTTCATGATTTATAAGTTTAGTTTCTGCTTTCTCTGTGTTCTTCTCTGCTCTGTCAGCATCAATTAGGTTGAATTCATCGATGCACAGGTTTTGTTGAAGTGCCGCCCATCTTCAGACTTCACAATGTATATCATCATGACTATTGTCTAAAACCTCAAATGTTGAATATCGTTGAAGGATGGTAGGAATCACATCAAGCTAATTTCAATCTCACAGTCTTTGCTTGTTTCCTGAGTATTGTTTAGTGGATTAAGTGGTCAATGTGGAATTTGCAGAATATATTTTCAATTTTAATTCAAAGATCTGTATACTTCCATTATTTCCCCAGTGTACCACCTGTTGACCTTTGACTCATTGAATGTATAAGGCGATCTTCTCCTTGTGGATTGTGTCAAATTAACCTTCCCTTCTCATAATTCTCCATTTTTAATTCCAGAGTGGTTTGGACATGACACAACCATTTTCTGAGTTTATGTCAGCTGGAATAAATCCTATTGTAAAAGCTGGGTGATAAAGAATAGTGAAATTGTGCTTTATTCCATAGAGACAATCTAAACTGTGGAACATTATCTGATGTGATTTCTTCAGGAAGTCTGCATTTGGCAAAGATAAATCTTAATTTCTTAATTCGAGAGCGAGAGAAAGCACCACATGCTTTCTGCAAGTTATTTCGGTTGCCTGTCTATTTGTACTAATAAATTATTTGCGTCTCTTTCATGGTACAACACAGGGACCCATTGGAAGTGTTTTGTAGGCCACCATCAAACTTGGAGTATTGCTTTGGGTTGTGTTCTACAACCCTGACATAACATTGTATACCTGTTGACTACATCTTCTATCTGTTTGCTAAGCCAATGCTAGGTCAATGGACAAATCCTCACACTGTTTATTTACTATAACCACATGTTCTGTATGCAATTATTCTATCATCATGCCTTGCAATATCCTTACTATCACGAGCCTTTGTCCCCTCTTTATACATTCCAGGTTGATGGACAGCTCCTTGATGAAACATTTTTAGGTTTCTATTTAGACGTATGTTTGTACTTGTCCATCCAAGTTATGTACATTCATACAGTTGCTTTAAAGGTGCAGGAGGGAAGTCCTACAGTGGGCAGACATTTTGTTCTTCATTGTGGCTTCATTGTGGAGTAATCTCAACAAAGTTTGAACTCCATGATATCCACCCCCCAGCTTTCTCCCCCACTACAATCAATCAGAAATAGGATCCTGACACAAAATGTTGCCTATCCATATCCTCCAGAGATGCTGCCTGGTCCACTGACTTACTACAGCACAGTGTTTTTTCTTTGTGCACCAGCATCTATATTCCTTGTGTCGCCAAGGTATCTACTGTAACAGTTTGCTTGGTTGCTTGGTACTTCAGGTTAAAGTTATATTGAGTCAAAAGGATGGTCTTGCTTAGCTGCAGACTAAATACACTCCTTTAAATGGCTAACTGCTACTTCTGGTGATTGAAAAATGCGAGTAATCTTCCCCACAAAAATGTTGAAACCTTGTCATTCGAAACCTTGTAAACGCCAATGTCAACTTTCCATCTGAGCCTATTTTTTTTCCTGCTTTTGGTCATATGTGACAATGTGTTAGCAATGGTTTTTTTGTGACCATTGTCAGTGATAAAGCTAAACAGTATAACTGAAAGCATTGCAAATAAGTTTTAGCAGTTGGTTGTCATAATGCATCAAGATGTACTTGCTGCTGATGCCTTTTGCTGTTCCTTATCCCACTGCCATGGTTCATGTTTCTTTAATAGATGATGAAGTGCAAGTCAACACTGTGACAAGGTCGGGTAGAAACATGAAATTAAGCTCGGCATAAATATGGGACAACTCCAGTTTAACAAAGATTTCTGCTCCTGTCAACCCAGAATATAAATCTGGTAATATGGGAAGGACCTATTGTCTGTCATTTGCTGTTCATTTATTATCTTTATTATTTCTGCAGAGCCAGATCAAGTCTGAGTCAAGAAAGTTTATTGTCATGTGTCCCAGATAGGACAATGAAATTCTTGCTTGCTGCAACATAACAGAATATTGTAGGTGTAAATACAGATCAGATCAGTGTGTCCATACACCATAGAATATATATATATATACACACATGAATAAACAGATAAAGTGCAATAGGCTGTTATAGTTCAGAGTTTGTTTGAAGTTGTGTTTAATTGCCTGATGGCTGTGGGGAAGCAGCTGTTCCTGAACCTAGATGTTGCAGATTTCAGGCTCCTGTACCTTCTACCTGATGGCAGCGGAGAGATGAGTGTGTGGCCAGGATGGTGTGGGGTCCTTGATGATGCTGGCAGCCTTTTTGAGGCAGCGATTGCGATAGATCCCCTCGATGGTAGGGAGGTCAGAGCCGATGATGGACTGGGCAGTGTTTACAATTTTTTGCAGCCTTTTTCTGCTCCTGGCGCTCAGGTTGCCGTACCAAGCCACGATGCAACCGGTCAGCATGGTCTCTACTGTGCATCTGTAGAAGTTCGAGTGAGTCCTCCTTGACATACCGACTCTCCGTAATCTTGTCAGGAAGTAGAGGCGCTGATGTGCTTTCTTTATGATTGCATCAGTGTTCTGGGACCAGGAGCGATCTTCGGAAATATGTACGCCCAGAAATTTGAAGTTTTTGACCCTTTTCCACCATCGACCCGTTGATATAAACAGGGACTGTGGGTCCCCATCCTACCCCTTCCGAAGTCCACAATCAGTTCCTTAGTTTTGCTGGTGTTGAGAGCCACGTTATTGTGCTGGCACCATTTGGTCAATCGGTCGATCTCTCACTTCTATACTCTGACTCGTCCCCATCAGTGATACGTCCCACAACAGTGGTGTCGTCGCACAATAGTGAGTTCGCACTATGTCCGGGTTATGCAGTCATGAGTATAGAGTGAGTACAGCAGGGGGCTGAGCACGCAGCCTGTGCTGATTGTTATCAAGGATGACACATTTCCACCAATACGGACAGACTGTGGTCTGTGAATGAGGAAGTCAAGGATCTCAATTGCAGAGGGATGCACAGAGACCCAGATCTAAGAGCTTGGTAACCAGCTTGGAGGGGAGATGGTATTGATTGCCGAGCTGTAGTCAATGAATAACAGCCTGACATATGAGTTTTTGTTGTCCAAGTGGTCCAGAGCGGAGTGGAAAGGCAGTAAGATCGCATCTACCGTTGATCTGTGGGTCCAGGTTTTTGTCGAGGTAGGAGTTGATTTGCGCCATGATCAGCCTCTCAAAGCTCTTCATCACCACAGACGTTGGTGCCACTGGTCGATAGTCATTGAGGCACATCACCTTGCTCTTCTTGGGCACCGGTATTATTGATGCCCTTTTAAAGCAGGTGGGAGCCTCAGACCTCAGAAGTGAGAGGTTGAAAATGTCCGTAATAACTCTAGCCAGTTGGTCCCGCACAGGTTTTTAAAACATGCCCGGGTATACCATCAGGTCCAGGCACTTTCTGAGGGTTCACCCCTCTGAAGGATCTTCTGACGTCGGCCTCTGTGACTGTGATCGAAATACCATCACGGCGAATGGGGGCTCGCGAAGGCACATCAGTGTTCCCCCTATCAAAGCGTGCTGCGTAAAACGCATTGAGTTCGTCAGGGAGTGATGCTTCGCTGACATTTGAGCTGCCTCCTGATTACGCCTTACAGGAGGTGATTGCATTCAAGCCCCGCCACAGTTGCCGAACATCCATCTCATCCTCCAGCTTGGAGCAGAAGTCCCTTTTGGCTTTTTGATGGCCTTACCAAGGTTGAATACCAAGGTTATTCTTGGCCTCAGGTACTACCATCAGTTTGGGTTTTGCCCTGTCACCCTGTGCCATTTTCAACAAAACTCGATGCTACTCAAATTTCTTTACCTTTTCTTCAAGCTCAAGGTTCAGTGCTCAAATTACTGGCCTGGATCTACTTGGCATAGAGCCATAAAGCGAGACTACAGAAAGAGGCCCTTTGCCCCCTGAGCCTATGCTGACTCATTTGCACAATTTCTGCAACAATCCAATTTTTCATTCTCCCAACTTTCTCGTCAACCCCCCCCACATTCTACCACTCACTACACAGTGGCTAATTATGTTAACAACACGCATGCCTTTGAGATGTTGGAGGGTACTGGAGCAACCAGAGGAAACCCATGTGGTTACTGGGAAAATGGGCAACTCTACATAGCACACAGTCAATATTGAAGCTGGTTCTCTAGCGATGTGAGGCAGTGGCCCTGTTAACTGTGCCACTGTTCAGGCATTTTTTTTTCCTTTTTTAAACTTTTTGACACTCCCTCAGTGCCACCACCATGTACTCCCAGATAACTTCCTTCCCTAGTTCAGCCATCTCATCTCTAACACATGAAGATTGATTGGAATTAACCTTCCCTTTAACTGCTTAAAGACAGACCAGAAAACTCCTTAGTTGATGATAATTTCACAAAAGGGAATGCCATTTGTATTTGTGCTCCATGATGTCTGTGTTGTATTGTGTTGTTCTATCGGTTTTTTGTGTATGTAGTCATGATGTGCAATCCATTCCATTCCATTCTGAATTCTTCCACCTAGTTCTCTTCCTAGCTGAGTTAGCACGTTGAAATAATAAGCCACCATAATTGGTAGACTTGCCTTTTGATTATTTTGTTCCCTTTATCCTAATATCCCCAAGGATTCATCAAAGTATATTTTCAATTTTAATTTGATTCTGCTTAACATCATCTTCCTTAATTTCTGGGTTATATGTCCTTGCTCTGATGTAGTAGCTTTCAGCCATCTCAGTTTACATATCACTATTACTTATTAACCTTTGGTTTTCAACTTGCTCATTTCCCCTTTTTTCACTTTCATGGTATGTATGCTATTTAAAATACTTGCTTCTGTAGCATTCTACTGTAATTATTTCTTTCCATTTTCAATGCTATGCTGTCATGGTTAAGGCTTGCATTTATCAATTTAAACCTGCATATATAAGTTATCTATCCTTGCTAATAGCAGCTGTAATATCTTGCCACCTTGAGTTGAAAGAACTATGCCAAATGATTCCTATTGCAGTAGTAACAGGATTTTCTGCTTGTACCACTCATGCTCACATGATTCAGACTTAATATTGGAGTTCCCTCCCTTGTTCCTGCCTTTGGTTTGTAACCTGTAACATTCGCTATCATCTGAAATGGATATGTCTTTTCCTCCAGTCGTTTGTTTATTAGTTATATGGCACTGTCTTTAAAGAAGTAGAAGCCCTAAAATATTACATTAAACCAATATTACATTCCCTGCAGTGGTGGGGGGCCCAGTGATTTGTTTTCTTCATTATCAGAGTGTGGGAAATGGGGGGGTGGGGGAGGACAAGCATTCTCCATGCTCCAAGATAAAATCCACAAATCTATCTATCTATCTATCTGTCTGTCTGTCTGTCTGTCTGTCTGTCTGTCTGTCTGTCTGTCTGTCTGTCTGTCTGTCTGTCTGTCTGTCTGTCTGCTAAAACTCTGATCTTGTGCTCTTCCAGTTTGCGCATTTTTTTTCTATTTGCGCCAAAAACCGTATGAGATAGCGCTATGATTTTTCGCCAGCACACTAACCGTTCTCCTGTGCTGCGAGTGCAAAAAGTTTTTTTTCCGATCGGTGGTATATTGTAAAAGTTAGTGAGGTTTAAAAATCTTTAAAACCGCGCATGCGCAAATCGATTTCCTCTCCTGCCAGTCACCGGCGCGCGGATTGGTCAACTTCTCCCTGTCACTCCCCGGGACGATCCGCCCATTCCTGCGCCATCGCATCTTTACTGGAGCTGAGGATGGTCGGCGGATGTCTCCAACTTTCGGACGAGTGACTGGAAGCGGCGCGGCGCGGAGTCAGAGATGTCGCCGATGTCGCCAAAAGGAAAGCGGAGACTCTGATCCCGAGTGGAGGAGAACGACCAGTGACCGGCGCCTGCTGTGAGTCCCCATCACACCGCCAGCTCACAAACCATTCCCCTGTGGACCGCCTCGCTGGCCTCACTGTCCCCCTCGCCCTCTTTTCTCCGAGCTCTCAACCCCTCTCCCCCGCCCTCCTCACACGCCTCTCCCCCACAACCCACCCGCCTCCCTCACACGCCTCTCCCCCACAATCCCCCGCTCCCTCACACCCCTCCCCCCACATCCCCCCCGCCCCCTACACACCCTGTCCCCCCAACCACCCCGCCACACACACCCCCCCCCACACCCCCCATCCCCCCACACTACCCCCCTCCCCCACACCCCCACCCCACACCCCTCCTCCACCCCCCACCACCCCCACCCCCCACTCCACATACCACCCCCATAACCCCTTACTGCCTCCCACACAACCCCCCCTGCCCCCCACACCCATCCCCCCACCTACACCCCTCCCCCTGCCCCCACACTACTCCCCCCCACAACTCCCCCCACTGCCCCCACAACTCCCTGGCCCCCACACCCCTCCCCCCCGCCCCACACAACTCATCCCCCCACCTGCACTCCTCTCCCCTGCCCACACAACCCTCCCCATAACCCTTTCCCCCCACAACACCCCCGCCCGCCCCACACACCCCTCCCCCCAACAACCCCCCTTTCCCACAGACCCCTCCCCCCCCACAACTCCCCTGCCTCATGAAGAGTAGGGGGAGGGAGTGCTGGGGGGATGAGGGGAAATGAAGCCGTGCCTGCGCAGTTAGGGGCTATGGGTGAGTGGTGGAATATTGCGTTGGGGGAACGGGTTGCGTTGGGGGAAACGGGTGAGTGGTGGAATATTGCATTGGGGAATGGGTTGCATTGGGGGACCAGGTCTCCCATGTGACTGGGACCCAATCGGTCCCACGGTCTAGATTACAATAAAATATTTCCATGGCCATGAATCTAGAAGATGACACTGGCCTGAATGGGATCAAAGTCACATAGGATGGGTGGGTATATTAGCAATGTTACAAAATTTTGAGATTTAAAAAATAAAGTCTGCAATTTATCCCATCAGATAAAGCATAAAAAGAAGTTTAATTTGACACTTAATTCACTTTCATATCTTCAGTATTAAAAAAGTTATGGCCATTATCATACTCAGAAATTAGCATCTAGTTCCCTATTGCTTTTCCATTGACTTAACACAAAAGCTGTGATCGAGGACAGTTAAAAGCCCATAACTTTCTTAAAAATTATGGTAACTGAAAGAAATTTTCAGGTATTATAGATTGAAGCATTCTGAAACAAATATGAAACAATCTTACTTCGAAGACATGAAAGTAAAGCATATAATTAGTTAGTTACCTAATTGTAGCTAATTACAAAATTCAATTACTAGATCTAAACATCTATCAATTTCTTAAGAATAGATTAACATTTTTAAATAGCCTAAGTGTCCAAATAACATTCACACAATAATTCACAATATAACATAATTTTTAAATCTAATTTTCATGAATTTACAGGCCAAATGGAAGGAATTGAATGTTTAATACCTGTAAATTAATGGGGATTGAATTCATCTTGCGAGTGAGGATTACTGGAACGCGATCTTTTGGAACGTTGATTTGCGGTGAATTTAACCCCGTATTGGCATGAAAAATACTGCCGTTAATTCGGGGAATAAAATCACCGTGTCGCATGACAAAATGTGAATTAAAGGCTTCTTAAGAAGCACTTTTATACATTTAAAGAAAGC